>JAJEJO010050428.1:124342-476289 GCA_020662805.1 Glaucomys volans | reverse complement strand
TTTTTTTTTTTTTTTTTTTTTTTTTTTTTTTAGTTGTAGATGGACACAATACCTTTATTTATTTTTGTGTGGTGCTGAGGATTGAACCCGGTGCCTCACACATGCTAGACAAGTGCTCTACCATTGAGCCAAAACCAGCCCTCCCTGTTCTACTTATATGTCCTTGTCTGTCATAACTGAACATATTTCCCTATATGTACTGTGAATTTCTTGTTTATATCTTTTAACTATTTTTCTGTTGAGATTAATTTTTCCTTATTATTGTATGGGCATACTTTGTATGGTAAGGAAATTAATGCTTTTTCTGGCAAGTGTTTATTACTGGTCTATTGTTTTGATGATTATAGCTAATAAAATAAAATCAAGAAATAGAAATATCAGAAAGGAGATGAATATTTACATATGACAGAAATGTAAGTCTAGCAACTTAAGACTGAATAAGTTACCAGAATTAATAAAATAGCTGGTTTAGATAGCTAAATATAAGACTGTGTTACCAAAAAACATAGCCATTCTCTACTTGTTATAACTAATTAGAAAAGAATACAGCTCCCCATTGGCCAAAAGTCCCATTTAAATGAATGACCAAAACCAAAGGTGTCTAGGAATAAAAACAATTAAGAGTTTCAGGACTACATAAAGAAAAACATATAATCTTATTGGAAGATAAAATAAGACACAAGGAGAGAGATAAAACATTCTTGGGGGACTGGAGTTGTGGCTTGGTGGTATAGTGCTTGCCTGGTACTTGTGAGGCCCTGGGTTCAATACTCAGCATCATATATAAATAAATAAAATAAAAGATCCATTGACAACTAAAAAATATTTTTTAAAAATTCTTGGATAGGTGGACTTATGTAAATGTCAGTCATTCTAAAATTAACATACAAGCCTAATGCTTTTGAGATTATTTCTGGATGGAAATTTCCTGGGGAGAATAAGTGAGAATGGCAGAAAATTTTGAAAATGAACAGTTGTTATGGGGTACTTGTTTGACTGAATTTAAGACACAACAAAATAATATAGAATTAGCCTGGGAAACAAATAGATCAGTGGAACACAAAGTCCAAATTAGTCCAAGTAGTTATGAACGCTTAATGTCATAGGTGACATTTCATTTCAGAGGGAACAAAATAGTTTATCAAAGGTAAGTGGTCCTCGTATACTTGGCTTTCCACCTGGAAGAAAACAAAGCTCGATTTCTGCCTCATGCCATATAATCAAAATAAATTCCAGATAGAACAAAGGTTGTAAATGTAAAAAAGAACCAATCCTGAAAGAAAATTGACTGCTAAGTAAAAAATAAAATGTTTTACAAAAATAAATGACCCATTTTCAAAAGCCAAGCTGCATGTAACATATAAGTGGTTTTCTCTACTCTGTTCCTGATCATTATTTTGGTTCATTACTCTTGATGGCATGTGCAGAAAAAAATTCCTAAAGAATAGTTTCAAATACTACTAGTCATATTGAAAGAAATCTTATAGTTTATTTTGCTTAAATCACATGTGTCCTTCCTTTCTGATCCACATGAAGTGCCAAGGTAAACACAAATAAAATATAAAGAACAATCATTTAAAAATATTCCCAAAGATTAAATTTTTATGTCATAGTTCTGAATAATGCCTTCAAAAGTGTTTATTCAGTCCTAGACTTGTGAGCCATGAGTGTTTTTCCTATGGGAGTGTTTTTCCTATGTTTTATTTTATTTTGATCTTCCTAAGGCCCTTCATTTCCAACTTTATATATGTTCCTTCAAATTTTGACATTTTTAGTTTAACAGTGAGTACATACTCAAGAACAACCATTAGAAGATTAATGGAAAATGTAAACAATTTTTTTCAGAGAGTTTTGGAAGAGAATCAAGAACATTATCATATAGTTCAAAAGTTCCTTATCCTGGGAGACATTGATGGTAAGGTATAATTTTATTCTACTTTGTCTGAGTTCATTTTTTTATAGTCATTTTTGTAAAAGTTACCAAAACAATGCATACAACTCATAACATCTTTTAATCTTTTTAAATCTTTCCCTATTTGAATGCAACTATTTACTTGTTATTTTAAAGTTTTTATTTAACCCAGTCTGTTTAAGAGGGTGTAGAGAGTTATAGGATGGCCTCTAACAATGAGACAATGACTTAATAGCACTTTATTAGTGAGATAAAATATTCTTTGTAATGTTTATTTCTCCTCTGACTTCATTTCTGTTGTTGAATCTTTGCCTTGATGGCTTGTAGGTTTGATGGATGAGTTTAGCAAATGGCTTTCCAAAAGCAGAAGCAATCTACCTGGACACCTCCTCCGCTTTATGACTCACCTCATTTTGTTCTTCCGCACTCTGGGACTACAGACCAAAGTAAATAAAAGAGAACGATTTATCTTTCACTGCAGGGTTGATGCTCTCTACCTATTATTGATAAAACACATTAGATTTTTGTTACTCTTTTCTAGAAATGGTGATAAGTGTGCAGAAGTCTTCCATATAGTTTCATGTGGCTATTCAATGATAACTCACTGTGAGTGATGCTCAGGGTTCTGGTCTGTGGCCACACAATGCTGATGGTTAACTGATTTTTAAGAACGTCATTCTTACTGGTATCCAACTTTACTTTTTATTTTTTGGTACTGAGGCTTGAACCCAGGGGCACTTTACCCCTTTTTATTTTTTATTTTGAGACACATAAGCAACTCACTGAGTGAGTTGCTTATTTGTCGCCTCACTAAATTTCTGAAGCTGGCCTTGAACTTGTGATCCTCCTGCCTCAGCTTCACAAGTTGCTAGGATTATAGGCATGTGCCACCGTGCCCTCAAATCCATCTTTAAATCAACCACCTGATCTGACTGAACCAGTCTTATGTTCTATATGAGATTTTGAAACTTAATTTTCTCTTTTCCTCTCCCCTATCACACTGAGTGTGTGTGTGTGTGTGTGTGTGTGTGTGTGTGTGTGTGTTAGTACTAAGGATTGAGTTTAGGACCTCACACATACTATGCAAGCACTCAACCACTGAACTACACCCCAGCCCTGATTTTCATTTTATTTTGAGACAGGGTCTTCTTTTTTGCCAAGACTGGCCTTCAACCAGTAGCTTAGATTCTGACTTAGATGTCTGACTTGTTTTTTTCAAAATGTTTGTAACATTTGATGAAGTACATGTAGAAGCAGAATGATTAATAAGAATCTTGAGTTCACATCCTTACTCAGCAACTTCTACCTTTATTATTCTGTGTAAATAAAACTTCCTTGGATCTTTGTTTCTTCCTCTGTAAAATGTGAATGATAATAGTAACTACCCACCAAAAGTTATGATAAGATGAAATCAAGCAACATATGACCCTTGCCAAGCACTTAGCCTGGTATATAATTATCCTCAGTGATAAATATTAAAATTATTTAATTAATTTAATTAATATAAATGTAAATTAATATAAATTTAAATATTTAAATTATTAAATTTAATAGCAGAATTTTTGTTGTAAACTTTATTACTCATAAGCAGTTGTGTTCATAATTGAATTATGTCTTTTTTCCTATGAAGGAAGAAGTTTCTATTGAAGTTTTAAAGACATACATACAGGTAAACTATGAAAATCCACAACCTGATTCTTTTTTTAATGTTTTAATGAAAACAAAAAAAGCAGAACGTTATTTTAATACTCAGTGGTAGGAAAATCATTAGAATCCATAAGAGATCTTTGAATTATCCTGAATGTGTTTATGTCTTTATTAGTGCATTATAGTCTTACCTGATAGTGGGGTTCATCTTGACATAGCCATTACTGCATGTAATATAGTTTGCTCCATCTCAGTCCCCAGTACTTTCCCTTTCCCTCCCCAATCCCTTCCTCTACTTTATTGTTCTTCCTTCTATTTATTTACTTTTAATTGGTACATTATAGTTACATATGAAAATGGAATGCATTATAGTATGTTCATACATGCACATATCATAATTTGTTCAACTTCACTTCCTACTTCTTCCCCTTTCCTCCTCTCCTCCCTTTTCCCCACCTTTACTCTGCTCCTGAATACATTTTTGGAATTAAAATTATCCTGATGAGGAGCACAAATCCATATCTCTTGAATCTCTCCTAAATACATTTGAAATTTTGAAGTCAACTTTTATAAAAGCATTGTGATCCTAGAACTTTATTATTGACCTACTTTGATCTTTTCCTTATTTTTAGCTTTTAATAAATGAGAAACATACAAATCTCATAGCATTTTATACCTGTCATTTGCCTCAAGAACTTGCTGTTGCCCAATATGCTTTATTTTTGGAAGATGTTACAGAATTTGAACAACGCCATCATTGCCTGGAGCTGGCTAAGGAAGCAGGTACAAATGGTTAAGTCATCCATTGGTCTTCATAGTCAAATTTTCATTTTGGTTCTTATAACATTTGTTCTCTAAGTTTTGAAACTTATTTCTCTTGGAGAGGGGTAGGAATAAAAATTCCAGTGAAATTCTGTTTTATAAATAAAATAACTTATACTGTAACATGTAAATTTTATAAATTTTAGCAGTCTTTCATAATGTCTTTTTAGAGTTTACATATTTTATATATATGCATGTATATATATATGCGTGTGTGTGTGTGTATGTATACATATACATATCCCCATTCAATACTGGGAATTTAACCCAGGGGTACTCTGCCACTAGGACACACTTCCAAGCTCTTTTTAAATTATTTTTTAATAGAGTCTCGCTAAATTGCCCAGGCTGATCTTAGACTTGCAGTTATCCTGCCTCAGCCTCTGGAGTCACTGGGGTTGTGGACATGTGCCTCCAATTTTTTAAAAATTGTTGTTCCAGGGACTAGGAGTGTGTAGTTCAGTAGTAGAGCACTTGTCCAGCATGCACAAGGCCCTAGGTTCAGTCCCCAGCACTGGAAAAAAAAAATTGTTTTGAATTTACCAAATTGTTGTGGCTGTTTAGAGAATGTTAGAATTAATGATTACTCTTTGTTTCTTGTTACTTTAAAAAACTTTTTAGATTTGGATGTTGCAACAATAACAAAAACTGTAGTTGAGAATATTCGAAAGAAAGATAATGGTGAATTTAGTCATCATGACCTGGCTCCAGCCCTAGATACTGCCACTACTGAGGTAATTTGTGGTATTGGGTAGGGGGTGAGGGATATTGTAACTTCTAATAATCCTTCATCTTATTCCTTGGTGAATTTCTACCTTAAAATACACTAATTTCTGTTTGTCACCCCTGCCCACAAGAAAGAATCTTTCTTAAATGTTTCTTTTACAAAAAGAAATGTGCCTTTTACAAAAATTGGCAGCAAATCTAAGGTTTTATATAAGGGATTATTTGTACTAGTAGTATGTTAAAGGAAGCGTCTGTAATAGAACATTGGCTTTTTGTTCATGAGGTTATTCTAGATGTTTTTTAAATCACTAACTTTTATTTTCAGGAGAGAATTTATATTTAAGTAAAAAAATAATTGTATTTATTGTTTTGGTATCCCTACAGATAATTAAACCCCTTAGGGGCACTTTACCACGGAGCCACATCCCCAGCCCTTTTTTTTTTTTATTTTTTATTTGTTTGAGGCATGTTCATCTGAGTTGCTTAGGACATTGCTAAATTTTAGATTGCTGAGGCTGGCCTTGAACTTGTGGTCTTCCCACATCAGCCTCCCAAGTTGCTGGGATTACAGGTGTGCACTACCATGCCCAACAAGAAAATAATTTTAAAGTAGCTCTTTTAAAAAATCATGGTTAAATTGGTGGGGTATACAATATATAATTTCAGATATCACAGTCCACTGAATGTTTTTCTATAATTTAGTAGAGAGCTGTTAAATAGGAAAATAAGTAATTCTAGGTAAAATGATTTTATTAGAAGTGTAGATATAAATTCTTCCAATTTGCAGATTATTATAGAAGTAAAATTGATGTTTCTTTTTCCTTTTCTTTCTCCCTTTAAATGAATAGGAGGACCGCTTAAAGATTGATGTAATTGACTGGTTGGTATTTGACCCAGCACAGAGGGCAGAAGCACTGAAACAAGGCAATGCAATAATGAGAAAATTCTTAGGTATTTTATTTTTATTCTTTGTTCAGATCCATATATTTTTGAATTTTGTTTCATTTTTGTTTTTTTAATTCTTCTACTGGGTGAGAAAACCCAGCTCCTTTTCTTTTGGTACTGGGGGTTGAACCAGGAGCACTTTACCACTGAGCCACATCTCCAGCCCTTTTTATGTTTTAGTAGGGCAGGGTCTCACTATATTGCTGAGGGTCTTGCAAGTTGTTGAGACTGGCCTTGAACTTGCAGTCCTCCTGCCTCTTGGCCTGCCAAGGTGTTGAGATTATAGGCATGTACCACTGTGCCTGACCCAACTATTCTTTTATATATTCAATTTGTTGTATAAAAACCTATAATGGAAGGGTTGGGTTTGTGGCTCAGTGGTAGATCGCTTGCCTAGTACATGTGAGGCACTGGGTTTGATCCTTAACACCACATAAAAATAAAATAAAGGTTCATCAGCAACTAAATATATGTATAAAATGGTGGGTTTTCATTATCCTAACCAATTTTGCACATAATCTCATGGCCGTCAGACTTTGAAAAAAGTGAATGCATTTAATATCTCCTTTTATGTTACTGTTCCATGGAGATAAGAAGAGAGCCAGCCTATTGGGTAGAAAGATCATTAAGACCTTTAATAGAAGTACCCTAGTACTTCTATTGGTTGTAGCCCACTATAAAAGTTGTAAACCAGTTATTTGACTCTGAGAAACCATTACACAAAAGTTTCAGTGAAAATTGTACATTCTTTTTTCCCAGCATCAAAAAAGCATGAAGCTGCAAAAGAAGTATTTGTGAAAATTCCTCAGGATTCTATAGCAGAAATCTATAATCAGTGGGAGGAACAAGGAATGGAAAGTCCACTTCCTGCTGAAGATGATAATGCTATCAGAGAACATTTGTGCATTAGAGCTTATTTGGTGAGATTGAAAAAAAAAATCACAACTTTAGTAACAACTTTTCTGATTCACTTTCAGTTTATTTTTTTTTCCAGAAGTGGTAATTGATCAGTCTTATCTCTCTTGTGATGATAGCAATGATTGATCCACAGGGAATTGAAATCATGACCTTATTTTCATTAGCATGATTCTCTATTGATTGCTTAACAACCAAGATCAGATAGTATATATGACGTCTGGAACTGGTGTTTTCTTAAGTTTCTGTGAATGCTCTCATGATGAAACTATGTGCTGCCATGATTCTGGCTTCAAAGTAAATGCTCTGAAGACATGGGGAAAAGAAAAAAGTTCTGTGTCTCAAATGCCTGTCTCAAATTTAATATTTTTGCTTTTGGCAATAACTCAGAATAGTAAAATATTCTAGATTTGTTGGGACTAAAATAACACCCTATTCATTCAAAGTTTATTCAACAGATAATCAAGTGATTATGGTGGACTAAGTAATAAAGCTAAATTTATGGATACTACTCTTATCTTTGCCCTTTTAAAGCCAGTTTGACTAATAAGGAAGGTAGATAAGTAAACATGCATACTAGAGTGATGTTAAGATACATAAATAATTAGGATGCTGATACAGGAGTAGATGCTAGAAAACACTCTATATTTTGGTGGTATTTGTCATTTGATAAACATTTATATATTCCAATCATTTGTGTATGTGTGTAAAATATAAATGTTGAACAGTTTTGTATTTTGGTGCTCCAAAATTATTTCTAAGAGCCCCATTTTTTAAAAGTCTTACCGAATAATAAAAATGGAAACCTTTTTTTTTTTTTTAATTTATATTTTAGGAAGCCCATGAAACATTTAATGAATGGTTTAAGCACATGAATTCAGCTCCACAAAAACCTACTTTGATACCCCAGCCAACTTTTACTGAGAAAGTGGCTTATGAACATAAAGAAAAGAAATATGAAGTAAGTTGAATGTGGATCTAGGATGAGTCTATTGCATCTTAAAAATGTATGTTAATATTTCTAAAGGTCATTTTTTCAGTAGCTATATTATTATAATAGGTAATTGTTGTGTTAATGTTCTGCTCTGAAAAAAAGCCATCTCTTCTGTTACCTTCCTTCCCCTGCCCTGGGACGGGGATTTCACCTAGGGGCACCCTACCACTGAGCTACCTGCCCAGCCCTTTTTACTTTGTATTTTGAGACAGTCTCACCAAGTTACTGAGATTGGCCTCAAACCTGATCATACTTCTGCCTCTCAAGTACCTGGTATTATAGGTTTGTACCATTGCACTCAGCTGTTTAGTTACTTTTCTGTGGGTAATTTATTAATCTTGAAAAATACCTTTGGGTATCATTAGTATTCATTTACAAAGGTAACATTTTAGCATTTTATTCAACCACTGTCTGTTGATAGTTTAATATTTGGCTACTGAAACACCAACTCTTTATATATAGAGAGAGAAAAATTTTTTTTTTTTCGGTTGTATATGGACACAATGGCTTTATTTATTTTTATGTGATGGTGAGGATTGAACCCAGTGCCTCCCACATGCTAGGCAAGTGCTCTACCACTGAGCTACAACTCCAGCCCCATGAAACACCAATTCTTGAATGGTGTTCCACATGTATATTTCTTCCTGTACTTTATAAATACATTCTTTATTGATTTTTATCCATTATGTCTGCCTTGTGTTTGTTTTGCAGATGGATTATGGTATTTGGAAAGGGCATTTGGATGCTCTAACTGCTGATGTGAAGGAGAAAATGTACAATGTCTTGTTATTTGTTGATGGAGGTTGGATGGTAGATGTCAGAGAGGTAAGCTGTGTGTATTGCATATAGCTAAAAAATATATTTTTGTCAGATGTGCTCTTTCTGAATAGGAGAATCTAAAGATTTTATATAAACTTTGTAGTTATAACTAAATATTCCCTTTATTCTTGGGTAAACTATTACTTCACATTTAATATGTTCACATAGGATACTAAAATCTCATTTTTAAAAATTCTGGATCTAAAATTTTAATTATACATGTATTTGACTTAATTTAGAGATAGATACATCTAGTAGCGTAAGACTAATAAAGCATTGACTTTCACCACTGAGTTGTCCATTTAAATGACTTGGCACGCTTTCTAAAAGTATAGGAGTCTATCCCCAGAAATTATGATTTAATTAGTTTGAGGCAGGACTGACTGCTTATTTTTTGTTTGTTTTGGTTTTGGGGGTATACCAGGGATTGAATGCAGGGACACTCAACCACTGAGCCACATCTCCAGCCCTATATCGTATTTTATTTAGAGAGAGGGTCTCACTGCGTTGCTTAGCACCTCACTTTCGCTGAGACTGGCTTTGAACCTGAGATCCTCCTGCCTTAGCCTCCCAAGCCACTGGGATTACAGGTGTATGCCATGCTGGACTGTTTGTTTTTTAATCATCTAGAAACTTCATAATGTATAACCTAGGTTGAGAACAAGTTACAAAAATATTAAATGCCATAAGGATAGTACAAATTAAGTATTTTTTTTAGTTCAAGTAAAGAAAATATTTCTTTGGGCTGAGAATATAACTCAGGAGATAGAAAGCTTGCCTAGCATGAGTGAAGCTCACACACAATGGGAAAAAAAAAAAACAGAAAAAGGAAAAAAATAGGATTTTTTTTTCCTGGAAGGGCTCTGACAAGAAGCTTGAAAGCTATAGCATTCAACTGAATCTTGAACAAATAGGTAGAATTTGGATAAGATGAAATGGGGGAAAGGAAGGATACTACAAATGATAATACCATTAGAGAAAAACACCGAGGCCTGATTCTAGGACATGACAGAATGGTAGCTCAGTTTTGCCTCTGCAGACAGATATCCAAGGAGAACTGGAAATCTTAGATTATTGAATATTTATTTTGAACAGAGAACAACAGTGTTCTTGATATTTTTTCTTTTGCCATTCCTAATATCTTCTATTTATCACTTATTCTTTCATTAATTTTAGTTATTACAGATTTCTACCTCCTGTAGTTTTCCTTTTCTGACCAGAAGCATAAGGATAGAAGACTAGATTGGAACTTCTGCTTGCTATTATTACTGATAGATTAATGTTTTTGTTTTTTACTGAGGATTGAACCTGAGGACACTTACTGCTGAGCCACATCCTCAGCCCTTTTTTATTTTTAGACAGAGTTTCACTAAGTTGCTTTAGGGTCTCACTAAGTTGCTGAGGCTGCTTTTGAACTTGCCATCCTCCTGCCTGAGCCTCATGAATCTTTGGGATTGCTTGTTGCACGCCAGCGTGCCTGGCTTAGATTAATGATCTTGAAAGTGTCTACTTTTTAATCCTAAAGTTCAGGATAGAACTCCCCTGACTAGTTTTAAACCTTCAGCGGTTTCCTTAGGATAAACCTGTCTTTCCTGACTCATACTAGTGTTAGTGAAAATAAAATTTTCCTATTACAAAATGCTAATTGTCACATGAATTTTGAAAAAACTTGTGTCTTGTTGATGCATAAGTCTTTGTTATTCTGATTAATTAATCTTAGTAGATTAATGAAAGCCACAAAATAGTGTGGAGTCTTATAAAAATGATGTTGGGATGGCAGACAATGAATGATACTGTATTGTTTAATTGAGCATTTTATAAATCAGTATTTGATCTCAGTCATTTCTGCAAAACTAACCTAGAAAAGGAGATTCCTTCAACAGTCAAATGTTAATAGTATTTTAATTACTCTATTGAGTTCAGTTTAATACTCCTAGACATTCAACAAAGTAGGGAATTATCTAGGGCTCCTGCTAGTACATACATTATTTGTTATGAATTAGAAAATTGAACCCCTTCCTTTACACAGATAGGTTCCATGCTAAGCACACATGACCTGTAGAATAAAGCATAGGCTAGATTTCAGCTCCACTCACTCATTTGGTCAGCTGCCCTTGTATAGGGCACAACTGTATGTGTGATATCCCTGGCATTATACACTGTTTCATATAGCAACACCTCACATTTTTAAGTAGCTGTAGAATGTTCCCATTAGTATTGGAGGGGTGGCAGCAGGAATAGAGTTAGGCAGCTCATCTATATCTACTTTTCACTACAACTATCTCTACCTCTATTTCTACTACATTCTAGTCTAAGCTTCTATTGTGTCTCCTTTGCTTCTCATTCTCCTTTATATATTTCCTTCCTTATCAATTAGTGATCCTTTAAAAATGAAATATGTCACTCCCTTACCCAGAACCTTCTGACAGTTTCTCATTATAATTTGAATAAAATCCTTGGTTCTGTTCTTGACATACAAAACTGTACATATACTTTTTTTTTTTTTTTACTACCTCCTAGTCTAATATCCTCCTGGCCCTCATTATGTTCTTGATTTCTGGCCTCTTTGCTATTCTCCCTCTGCCTAGAATGTTCTTTCCCCAAGATATCTGCATGGTAGCTTCTTTAATGCTTTCAGTGGTCTCCTCAAACAGTTTCCTTAGAGAATCTCTGCCCCACCATCAAGTCACCCTTGTTTGTTTTTTGCAATGCTGGGAATCAAACTTGTGCATGCTAGGCAAGTGTTCTACCACTGAGCTATGTCCCAGCACTAACCACGCTATTTATTTATTTTTTAAATATTTTTAGTTGTAGATGGACTTAATACCTTTATTTATTTTTATGTGGTGCTGAGGATTGAACCCAGTACTTCATATGTGCTAGGCAAGTGCTTTACCACTGAACTACAGTCCTAGCCTGGCCACCCTGTTACGTAGCATATATAATACACATCTGTGCTATCTCCTTGTCCTATTAATTTTCTTTCTAGCCCCTACCACACTCTGGTGTTATTGGAGTGAATGCACTGTCTTCAGATTGGGAATTTCCATAACGTCAGTACAGGTTGACTTCTGCTATTCGACATGTCAGTTAATGAGTTTTTCTCATATAGAAGGTACTATATGCCCCTGGTGAAAGTACTTTTGTTTTAAATGTTGCAGTATATTTTAAAGCTTTTGATTATTCATATAAGAGAAATAGGTTGTAGTAGAGCAATTTATTTCTTTTTCTTTGTGGCAAATTGCTGGGCCCATCTGTGTGATTCTGGATGGTTGATAGCAGCAGTCTGTTGATATGGGAATAATAGGAAAAGACATCACTTGCAACATCCCCCAATATTGTGGCAGCAACAACAGAATTTAGGAGAAGCAGGTACCACAATTTACCTTGTGAGATGAGATTATTAAGCCTGTTGTGTTTTTTAGGTAATAAGGAATTCAGGAACCAGGGTTACTTTGCCTCCTTAGGACAACGGAAAGACTACATTAAAGCATAAGTGGAAAGCCCCAGAAAGCAACAGTCCTCATCATTCTTAATAGGCTCTGTATAGGATCACTAATATAAATAATGAGGAAAAATTTTAAATTATGTTTTATATCTAACACATTTAGATAATCTAGTGAGTACCTTATCTTTTTTTATTGGTGCATTGTAATTATACATAATAGGAGGATTTATTAATCATATTTGTACATATACATAATTTGATCATTCTCATTCTCTAGTACCTTTCATCTCCCTCCCCTCCTTTTTCCCCAGTGAGTGCTTCACCTTGAGAAAAAAACTGAGAGCACCTTCATTTTTAAAGCTAAGAAAATATGAAGCGTGCATTTTAATATTTGCTTTATGTATTTATACCTCAAAACAAGACTAAAAGATTAATAGGTGATTATTTTTCTTGTGTGTGGAAATCCGGCATAAGTTAGGTAGGTTAGCCTAAGTTAGTACAGTTACTTCTTGGTAGAATTACTGAGCCACATTTTGTTGCGTCAGTTCACTTATATCTACATTTGAAAAATGGTTTTTTGGGGGGGGACCTGAGGGGCTTCCAGGGATTGAACTCAGGGGCCCTCGACCACTGAGCCACATCCCCACCCCTATTATGTATTTTATTTAGAGAAAGGGTCTCACTGAGTTGCTTAACACCTTGCTTTTGCTCCTGCCTCAATCTCCCAAGCCACTGAATTACAGGCATGTACTATCTCACACCACTGAAAAATGTTTTAGCAATTTAGTTTCATAGCCTGTCCCAAGAAAATATTTCTAGATATTTTATTAAGCTTTTCAAAAGACCAGTTATTTCTTCACCTTGTTCTGGCTTTTATGTTTTATTTTGTTGTGTGTGTTTTACACTATAAGTTCTGTGGGTATCCTGATTTTACTTTTTGCTGCTAGGGATCACACTCAGGGCCTCATGCTTAGTAGGTACATGTTCTGCCACTGAGATACGTCCCAGCCCTTCCTTCTTATTTTAAAGTTTGTTTTTTCTTTTCTTTTTTTTTTTTTTCAGAAATTTTAATGTGTTTGGGTACCTTTTATTATTTTCATTATTTTAATTTTCAATTATGTAGTGAGAAAACATAGTGGACATAGAAAGGCTACTCTTTTTTCTACATTTTTTTTTTTCCCAGAAAGAAATATTTTTTTTTCCTATTTTGTATTTTTGTATTTTTTTATTTTTTTTATTTTTTTAAGAAATATTTACTTTTTCTTTAAATAAGATTGTCCTCACATCTCTCTTCCCTCATTAATTATATTATTCATAACCATAGGTTTTTTCAGTTTTCCTATTTTTAAAAAATTATATAAGAAAATCATGAGTTCATTCTCCTTGTTTAAAGACAAACCAGAAATTTGCCACATAGTTCTTCTCCCTCTGCACCTCTCTCTGCATCCTAACCCTTTTTCCCAATCATAATCATTGCTGTCAGTTTGATGTGTCTTCTTACATCTCCTTAGATCTACCTGTAATTACATCTGTACATATTCAGTGAAATGGTGATGTTTTCTATTCTGAGTTTTGATCTGATGGTACTCAGTTTCTCCTATTCCTTTTATGCATATTATTATTGACATATTCAGTTTATTAGAAATACATTCAATAGCATTTCTATTATACTGTACCCTCTGTAGTATACCTTGTTCATCTTCACACTTTCATGGCATAAAATCTCGTTTCTTAAATAACATGATCAAAACCTTGCTACATTTTATTTTTAATAGACCTAAATAAGTCTTAGATGAATACTTTAGCTGGACATGGTAGCACACACCTATAATCCCAGCTTTGGGGGAGGTGGAGACAGGAGGACTACAAATTCAAGGCCTACCTGGGCAATTTAAAATAATTTAAAACAATTTAAAATAAAACTTTGTCCCAAAATTTAAAAAATTTTTTAAAAGGGCTCAATGGTTGAGCACTTGCCTGGCATGTGTCAGGCCCTGGGTTCATTTCCCAGCACTGCAAAAATGAAAATCTTTAGCTTCCACCTGTTTTGATTTTGATTCAGCACAGTTATCCTTCAGCATCTATGAGGGTTTGGTTCCAAAATCCCTGTGGATAATAAAATTGCATATATTCAAATCCAATAGATAAATGGCATAGTATTTTCATATAACCTGCTTATATCCTCTGATATCCTTTAAATCATCCCTAGGTTACTTATAATGCCTAATACAATGTAAATTCTATGTAATTAGTTCTTATATTGTTTAAGGAATAATGACAAGAACGATAATTTGTATATGTTTGGTACAGATGCAACTTTTTTCCCCAAATATTTACTATGATTGGTTGAATCTAAAGGTTTGGAACCCATGAATATACAGGACCAACTGTACATGACTTATCCATTTGTAAGGATATTTAGCATAAAGTTGTTAAAATGATGACTTGAAGTCTGTTTGTAGGATGCTGAAGAAGACCACGAAAGAACACATCAGATGGTTTTATTAAGAAAGCTATGTTTGCCAATGTTGTGTTTTCTGCTTCATACCATATTGCATAGTACTGGTCAGTATCAGGAATGCCTGCAGTTAGCAGATATGGTATCCTCTGAGCGCCACAAACTGTATCTGGTAAGTGCTAGAATGCTTGCTGTTTTAAATTTTATTGATTAGATGTACCCTGTGGTGATATTTAATTTTGTGAAGACAGGTTACATTTTTAGTTGTTTTTGAATTTTAGTTGTTCTTGGATTTCCTGAAAGTAACAATCTAGTTTGAATGTATGTATTTTTTTCCAAATATGTATATGAATGTATAAGCAGTTAGAAATATATGGACTAACTCTCAGAAATAGCCTGAGGTTCCTAAACTACTACAGTTTTCTAGCTTCTGTTCATATAAATCATAGAGGAATTTTTTGTGTATTAATTAAAATCATCAGATTAATTAGGTAACTAGAAGTTCATATCCTTTTTTCTCATTCTTAATTTTGTTTTTCTTTTTTAATATCAGGTATTTTCTAAGGAAGAACTAAGGAAATTGCTGCAGAAGTTAAGGGAATCCTCTTTAATGCTTCTAGACCAGGGACTTGACCCATTAGGATATGAAATTCAGTCATAATTCATTCACTCTTGTATTGTTACTAATTCCCATGATAAATAGAGTTTTTTTTAATATAATATACATATTTGTAATTACTGGACTTTTTTCTTTTGCATTGTTCTGGGGGGAAATGTAAGATTTAGACATTTGAATTTTGCACTTTTCAGAATATTGCTGAGGGTATAAGCTCAGTGGTAGAGCGCTAATATGCACAAAGCATATTAGCACCACAAAAAATAAAAACAAACCAGAATAGTATGGTGACACTTTGAAAATCTTATGTATTCTTTTGTTATTTCCCTAAGTGTGTTTTTTAATAAAATCATGTAAAAATTAAAATATTCTGTTCTTAAAAATTTCAAGATTATCTCTTTTATATATAAGGAAATTAAATTGTTTATTCCAATTTTTTCATGTAATCTTATGCACTCTTAATATCTTAAAATTATAAAGAGGACGGAGAGTAGATTCATTTTCAAGCCAGGTATGTAATTTTTCTTTTCTTTTCTTTTTTTTTTTTTTTTGGTACTGGAGATTGAACCCAGGGGCACTCCACCACTGAGCCACATCCCCAGCCCTATTTTGCATTTTATTTAGAGACAGGGTCTCACTGAGTTGCTTAGGGCCTCGCTAAGTTGCTGAGGCTGGCTTTGAACTCGGGATCCTTCTGCCTCAGCCTCCCAAGTGCTGGGATTAAAGGCGTGCACCACTGCACCCAGCATTTCATTTATTATAAAATTCAGTAATTTTAAAAAGTATTATAATTACTAAGATAAATATAGCAAAAATGTTTCAGCAATAATAATAATAACAACATAGTATTATTTTATTTGGAAAACATTTCTAGTTTACTAGCCCTCACTTTAGAAACCTGCTATTCAGGTAAGTTGGGAGAGAACAAAAGTAAGTTAGAGCATATAAAAAAAAAAAAAAAAAAAAACATAGTATCTGATACACAGTAAGCACTGAATACATTGGGAAATACAAAATAAGTAAGATCTAATCAAGTCCTTCTTGTAGGGGAAATATATACAGGTGCTATTAAAAAATACAAATAGTGTGGTGGTGCACACCTGTAATCCCAATTACTCAGGAGACTGAGGCAGGATCAAGACTTTAACCAGCCTGGGAAATCTAACAGGACCATGTCTCAAGGGAAGAAAAAATCTGAACAGGAAGAAGCTGTCTCCAGTTAAAAAGTCTCTGAGCAACTTGGGCTGAAGTTTGAGTTTTGCACAGAATTTGCAAAAGCATAAAGATAACGCGGCAAGTTCGATGAGCACTAAAGAATAGAAAATCAGTATGAGCAAAGCCAAAGATGGTAAATGCTGGGCATATTTATAAACTAGCAAGTAGCAAGTAGGCCAAATTAACTAGACTATGTGGCTTATAAATGGGAGGTAACTGAAAGAATACTATTATACCAACGCTGACTGACTAATCATCAGAATCATGCAAGGAATTTCTTAAATATTTACTTATAGATGACACCCTGGGGATGTCTGGCTCAGGAGGCCTGGAAATGGAGCACAGAAGTTTTTTTAAATATAGTATTCCACCTGTGATTCCAATTAACCATTGGGAATTATGGCTTAAATCAGTGATAGGTGTTGGCATTCCTCCTGTACCCAAGGCAGACAATACTAGTTGCTCCACAACATTGCCCTATAGACATCAATAGGAAAGAAGTGTAGAAGCAAGGAACTGTATCTCAAGTTTTATTTATGCCAGCTAAAATGATTCAAAGATGGAATATTTGCTTAAAAAAGTATAATGAGGGCTGGGGATATCACTTAGTTGATAGAGTGCTTGCCTTGCATGCATAAGACCCTGGGTGCAATCCCCAGCACCACAAAGGAAGGAAGGAAGGAAGAAGAGAGGGAAGGAGGGAGGGAGGGAAGGAGGGAGGGAGGGAGGGAGGGAGGGAAGGAGGAAGGAAAGAAAGAAAGAAGAGAAAGGGAAAGAAGGAAAGAAAAAGAAGGAAGGAAAGGAAAGGAAAAAGGAAAGGAAAGAAAAGGAAAGGAAAGGAAAGGAAAGAAAAGAAAGAAACAAAAACAAAGAAGGAAGGAAAGGAAGGAAGGAAAAGAAAGAAAGAAAGAACGAATGAACTACAATGAGCTACCACTACATATCCATCAGAATGGCCAAAACTCAAAAGGCTGACAACACCAAATCTTCACAAGGATGTGGGGCAGACTATGACTGATAAATTGCTGGGAAAGGATATAAAATGATACTGTCTGGGAAAATTTGCCCTGCACTTCCTTGTCCAGAAATTGAGTCCAGGAGTCCTCTACCATTGAGCTAACTCTCCAGTGTTTTTTATATTTTATTTTGAGACAGGATCTCACTAAATTGTCCAGGCTGGCCTCAAACTTGGGATCCTCCTACCTCAACCTCCCCAGTAGCTGAGATTATAGGTATGACCTAGCTTGTCAGCCTGTTTGGGAAAATGTTCAAACATTTTATTTAATTTACTTGGAAATTTCAACCTACATACTCACCCAAGAGAAATGAAAATAAATTCCACAAAAACACATTAAAAAAATCATAGCAATGCTTAGCATGTGCAAGGGCCTGGTTTTATCACAGCAATGCACACACACACACACACACACACACACATTCATAACAGCATTATTTATAACAGCCCCAAATTGGGAATAACCTAACCTACATACACATTAATAAGAGAACAGCTGAATAACTTGTGATGTGTTCATACTCAGTAATATAAAGTGAAGTAACCACTCATTAATTCCACAGAAGAAGCCGAACTGCATGCTGTGTTGTCCATTTATATGATGTTCTTGAACAGTTAAAACTAATCTATGGTGAAAAAAGTTAGAATAGTGATTTCCTTTACAGGGGAAGGACACCCCTATTTTCTGGGAAGGAGCACAGGAGCACTTCTTGGGGTGAAGGAAATGTTCTGTATCTTGATAGAGGTTACAAAGGTGTATCCATTGTCAAAAACTGTACAGTTCAGACCTGGGTGTCTAGCTCAGTAATAGAGTGTGTGCTTAGCAGATGAAAGACCTTGGGGTTAGTCTCCAGCACCCCACCCCACCCCAAAACAGTTATACTTTACACATTTAAGTGTAAATTTACCTTTTAAAAATCAAATGGAAAGAAAAATGTAAGACATGGTAGTACATACCTATAATTTCAGCTTCTTGGGAGACTGAGACTGGAGAATCTCAAGTTTGAGGCTAATTAAACAGGCAAGACACTGTTTCAAGGGGCAAGGGGGAGCTGGGATCCCCCCAATGTAGCTTAGCAACAAAGTGCACCTGGGTTCACACAAAAAAACTAACAGCTGAGAGCAGTGCTGAGTGTCTGTAGTCCCAGCTCCTTGGGAGGCTGAAGCAGAAGGATTGCTTGAGCCCAGGAGTTCAAGGGCAACAATCGCAAAAAAAAAAAACAAAAAAAAATAAAAAGAGAGAGAGAGAGAGAGAGAAGGAAAGAAAAAAGTGATTATAGAACCAGATATTTGGGTTTTATTTTACTCTCATCCCATTCTAGCTTCAAGATTATACTCTGTTTTGTGTTTGTTTTTGTTTTTTGGGGTACAGGGAATTAAATTCAGGGATACTCAACCACTAAGCCACATTTCCAGCCCTATTTTGTATTTTTATTTAGAGACAGGGTCTCACTGAGTTGCTTAATGCCTCACGGTTGCTAAAGCTGGCTTTGAACTTGTGATCCTCCTGTCTCAGCCTTCCGAGTCATGGGATTATAGGCATGTGCCTCCCTGCCTGGCTATACTCTGTTTTGAAATACCTAAGTGAGACTAATAATTACATTTCAGGACTGTAGTTAGGATGAGAGCATCTGCACTTTACATAAAGCCACTTAACCAATTAAACTGGCTCGAAGAGGTATAGACTCAGAAATAGTGAAAAACTGGATGATGATTGTCAAAAATAGTGTTAAGGTGCAGGGTACAATGATGCATGCCTGTAATCCCAGTGATGGGAGGCTGAGGCAAGAGGATCCCAAGTTGGAGGCAAGCCTGGGCAATTTAGTGAGACCCTATCTCAAAATAAAAGAAAAAAGGGCAGAGGAGGGCTGGAGTTGTAGCTCAGTGGCACATGAGGCACTGGGTTTGATTCTCAGCACCACATAAAAATAATTAAAAAAAAAAAAAAGGCAGGAGATGTAGCTCAGTGGTAAAGTATCCTTGGGTTCAATCCCCACTACCACCACAGAAAAAAAAAGAAAAATGTTATGTATCTTAAATGTCCAACCAAAGGATCGTGTGTTGAAGACTTGGTTGCCAGCCTCTGGCACAATGTGGAGGTAGTGGAAGTATGGCCTAGTGGAAGAAGTTAGGTCACTGGGGCATGCCCACAAAGGTAGATATTGGGACCCTGACCCCTTACTCTTTCTCTCTCTTTTGCTTCCTGCCCACTATAATGTGAAAATCTTTGCTCTGCCACATATTCCTGCCATGATGTACTGTGCCACCACAGGTACAAGTGACCAGGGACTGAAATCTCTGAAACTGTGAACCAAAATCTTTGCTCCTTATAAGTTATATCTTCAAGTATTTTTGTCACATTGACAAAACTGACTAACACAAGGTTAGACTCAGGAAGGCCTTTAGTAGCAAGATAAGTAAATATAAGTTGAGATCCATTATAGTTTTGTTCTTTGTTTTTTTATGGTACTGGGAATCTAACCCAGGACCTGACACATGCTGAGCAGATGCTCTACCACTGAGCTACATCCTCAGTCCTAATATTTTTATCTTTTAACCCAAATTTCAGAGTGCATATTTTAGCTGTAGATTCTCCTTGATTTAGGAGGATGTCATCCCAGTAAAGTTTCATAAGTTGAAAATGCATCTAATACATTTAACCTACTGAACATTATAGTTTAGCATCATAGCACACTGGAGTATAGGTTGTTCATGCTTGTGATTGCATGACTGACGGAGTTACAGGTTTCTGCAATTGCTCAGCATGGTGGAAGAGTATTGTATCAAAGATTGCTAGTCCTGGAGATTAAAAATTGAAGTATGGCTTCTGCTGAATGTGTTACCACTTCTGTACCTTCAAAATGTCAAATGATTTGCATTAAACTATGGTAATCCAGGAACCATCTTCATGTTAGGCAGCTTTTCATTGCTGTGACTGAAATACCTGATAAGAACAACTTAGAAGAGAAAAGGTTTATTCTGGCTTACAATTTCAGAGATTCAGTCCATGGTTGGCTGACTCCATTGCTGTCAGCCTGAGGCAGGCAGAACATCATGGCTGAAGGGCAGGGTGGAGGAATGCTACTCAGCTCATAGCAACCAGAAAGAGAGAGGGAGAACTCCAAGGAGCCAGGGACAAAATATAATCCCCATGGTATGCCTCCAGTGACCTACTTCCTCCAGCTGCATCCTACCTGCCTGCAGTTCCCACCCAGTTATCTATTCAAATTATGTATCCATCAGATGGATCAATCCACCGATCAGGTTATAGCTCTCATAATCTAGTCATTTCACCTCTAAACATTCCTGCATTGCCTAACACATGAGTTTTTGTGGGGACATCTCATATCCAAATCATAATAGTCTGTAGTATCAAATATTAGAAATAGAGGGATTACAAAAATAATTTGTCAGACATGCTAAGATTATCAGCCCAAATCTATAATCACAAAAAGTGAATAATGGTAAGCATTGTGAATCAATCAGATAGGCTTCTATTGTTCCAAACTGAAAGGGAAGATGAAAATAAAATATACAATGGAAAAGGCATGTAGTACAGTAAGAATTAGCAAAGTCTGATGACAAAGGAAGAAGAGCACACAATAGAATATATCAGGAAGAGCAAGTTAGGAGAGCTGGACTTTAGACAACACTTAATCAACTTTTACTCTTTCTTTTCTTAGTTTAAGAACCATTTCCTTGCCTTGCAAGCACAAGGCCCTGGGTTCAATCCCCAGCACCGCAAAAAAAAAAAAAAAAAAAAAAAAAAAAAAAGAACCATTTCCTTAAAGTAGTCTTTGACCACCTTTCTTCCCCAAGTTAAGGGCAGCTTCTTATATACTCTTAGAATCATGTTTTATTACTTCAGAACACATAATTTCCAATTGTTTAATACCAATCTCTCACCAAGTTCTATGAAAGAGGGTCTGGTCTGGTTCAGATATATTGCCTGATACATAGCAAGTGTTCAATAAATATTTGAATGATTTTACATCAAAGAGAAAATTAAAACCTTTAATCAAACTACTTAGAAATTAAGGATAATGAAAATGTTACACTGATTTGAGGATTTGGGCCAAAGCTATTCTAAACTTTTCTCATTTAAATAAAAGTATCTGTGATGGGATGGGGTGTGGCTCAGAGGCAGAGCCCTTGCCTAGCACAGTGAAGCACTGGGTTCAGCCCTTAGCACCACCTAACAAATAAGGCAATCTGTCCATCCACAACTACAAAAAAAAAAATTTTTTTAAGTATCTGTGACATGTAATCCCAATGACTTGGGAGGCTGAGGCAGGAGGATCGCAAGTTTGAGGCCAGCCTCAGCAACTTAGTGAGATCCTGTCTCAAAGGGTTAGGGATATGGCTCAGTGGGAAAGCATCCCTGGGTTCAATCTCCATATTACCAAAAAAAAAAAAAAAAAGAGAGACTCCAAAAACATTAATGACTTGAAACAAAATCAGAAAAGGCCAATGAAATACACAAGGTATTGGCAATGCTAATCAAGGGACAAACCCAAATGTATAATATTTAGAATAAAGTGACAACAGGTGAAATAGTGTAAAATACTACATACTACTCTAACCAAGTATATTAAAATAGTTAAGTAGAATGGACAATTTTTTAGAAAAATAAAATTTCAACATTGACTTAAAATGTGGAAGAAACTGAATTGTTTGGTAACCATGACTTCGAAGAAGTCGTCAAAGAACCTACTGTGCCTCCAAAGCATAAAAGTCCTTTTATACATCAATTAGAAAAAGCCAAGTACCCCTAAACAAAATGAGCAGAGGATAGAAACAGGAAATTTACCAAATGACTCATCTAATCCTATGATTGTTCAAGTCATTGGAAATAAAAAAGCTACAAATTAAAACCACAATTTCCCACTATTTTTTATCAAATTACTGAAAAATCACACCTGGTTTTTCAGACAGTAAGGAAAATCAATCTTAATACTGTAGCCGTGTGATATAAATTCGCAAAAACTTTCCAGAGACTAATTAGGGAGTATACACCTAAAGTCTAAAATCCCCTCCACCTTCAGAAATTTGAACTTGGGCTGGCTATTTGATACTACGAAGGTATTGTTAAGCGTCAGCAGTGAAAACAGTATTGGGGTAATAGAAATGTGCTTATTTTTTAAATTCACCGAAAGTATTAGGGGGTGAAAAAGATTGATAGATGAGTAAAAAATTGAAACAAATGTGCCAAAATATCTACACTATGAGTGTATAGTGGGCTATTAAATACTTTTCTGTATGTTCGGATGTTTCAAGTAAAACGTTTTAAAATATACTTTCCAATAAGGAACGCTTTCCCTCTGTAGCGAAGACTTGAAATTGCTCACCATCTACCTCATAGGTAAAACTGGCCAACCGTATCTGCACAGCCCACTCCACAAGCTTGAGAGAAGCAGGGTAGCAAGTCCAGTCAGTTGACAAACGGGAAAGCATCAGAGAGGGGTCGCAGATTGGCCAGTCAGGATTGGAGTTGGGCAAAGTGCGCGGGACCTACAGGATAGGAACCAAAAGGCAGCGGTTCCGCGCCCAGCGCCCAACGCGCCTGCGCAGCGTAGGGCAGGCTCGGCCTACCCAGGCACCGCGGAAACGCGGGCGCCCGGAGTCACGTGACCGCGGGCGGAGGTGGGGCGGGGCAGGGACGTGCAGCCGCGTCCTCGCCGGCTCGCTGGGCGGCGGCGGAGCATGTGTGAGTTGCTGAGGTTGTTGCTGGCTCAGAATTCGACTAGTGTATGCCTGGCCTGGCCGTGAGGCCGGCGTCTTCGAGGACGCGGCAGTGGAGGGGAAGGGCAGCCGGAGACCGGCTCGGCACCCCTCTCGGAAGCTGGACGGCCCGGGCTTCGCGGGGGTTGCTGCTCAGCCTGCAGCGGGGATCATGGCATCGCTGGCGGACCGAGTACGGGGCAACGGGCGAATAGCCGCCGGGCTTCTGTTCAATCTGCTGGTGTCCATCTGCATCGTGTTCCTCAATAAATGGATCTATGTTCACCACGGCTTCCCCAACATGAGCCTGACCTTGGTGCACTTTATGGTCACCTGGCTGGGCTTGTACATCTGCCAGAAGCTGGACATCTTTGCTCCCAAAAGTCTGCCTCCCACCAAACTTCTCCTCCTGGCCCTCAGTTTCTGTGGCTTTGTGGTCTTCACCAACCTCTCTCTGCAGAACAACACCATAGGCACCTATCAGCTGGCCAAGGCCATGACAACACCGGTGATCATAGCCATCCAGACCTTCTGCTACCAGAAAAGCTTCTCCACAAGGATACAGCTCACGCTGGTGAGTAAGTCCAGCTGACCCAGACGCATCCCTAAACACGTACCTCCTAGACCCCACCTCCTGGACATCTTTCTCTCCGGGAAATTTGAATGTACATTGTTTAACCTGCGTCACGCTCTTTCCTATCTTCTTGAATCAAATGAGTTATATTCTATAAGCATATGAACTTCGTGTTTATTTGGGAAAGCGGAGATAAGAAAGCCTTCGTTGGGCTCTTAGCCCAGAAGGGTGTGCTTGTGTGGTTTTTAGCAACTACTGTTTGATGGAATCTTTAAATTCTGTGATTGGAAAGAACAGAAAGCTGTAGAGTGGTGCAGTCCAGTGTCTCAGGATATCTGTGCAAGCTGAAACTGAAAAACAGCCCACCTCCCCAGGGGAATCAAACCACAGATGATGAATGTGAAAAGGTCTAGAATAAAATGCCTCAGAATATGACTGCAGTGACATACTGCAGAGGCATCTGCATCTTTAAATAAAAGGAGATTCATTAGAATAATATTAGCACCTGGTAACTTTAAATACTTAAGATTTTAATGCTTTCATTGTTATGTGTTTACACTTAACATGTTGTTTAGGCACTACTTTTGTGTTCCATTTAGTTAACTGTGCATGCATGCAATGTGGTATTTTCTTGCAAAGCACAATACATAGACTCATTATTTTACCCCAAATTTAGAATAGAACAGAATGTGAGCATCAATATGGAATCATCTTATTTCACATTTAGGAAAAAGAATTAACAGTTTTCACAAGTGAAAAAAAACATTTATATAGATTCATTGTTTCCCAGTTCTGTGTTTCTGATTAGCCTTGTAAGACACTGTAAAAGGAATATTAAATTTGTTTCTTGAATCTAATCTGAACAGAATTTACCTCTTTTTCTTTACAGATTCCTATAACCTTAGGTGTAATCCTAAATTCTTATTACGATGTGAAGTTTAATTTCCTTGGAATGGTGTTTGCTGCTCTTGGTGTTTTAGTTACATCCCTTTATCAAGTGGTTGGTAATTTTTTCTTCTTTATGTGCCTTTTTAGCAGATGTCATAAATTTTGAAGCTGTATCCCAAGGTTTAGAAAATACAGTATAGAGACAATAGACTGTTGGGAAGAAAGCATAATTGCATAAATTGACTCAAGGTGAAGAGAAGAAAACAGAGAAACTTGGGTGTACGATGCTCACCAAATACCTACCTATTTGTAAGTGTATAATACCCATGCTTAAGAGTGTGAGTTTGGAGTGAAGTTATGTTATTTTCTGGGAAATCTTTACAAAATGAGAAGGAAGACTTTACTTCCTAAGTTCACTGGTTATGTTTATTGTTTACTCTTTAGTTTTAAAGTTGCTGTGAAGAAGTGAGTGCACTTCCAGAAATTTGAACAGGAAAGGAAATTTTATTTTTACTTTCATAAATTTTTTGCCTCAAAAAAGTATATATATTGGCTTTTAATAATTCGTTTATATCAATTGAGGTTTTTGTAGAAATGGGTATTTTCACTTCTTGTTCAAGCACAGTGTCTTGCCTGTAGCAGCATTCATTAAAAATTTGTTCATGGATTCACTTACTTCACTACCATAAAATTCCAACAAGAAGGTTTTTTTGTTTCTCATATAGTAGGATAAAGAACATAATATAGAGTGCAATGAAACAGTATTCTCTCTATACTGAAAACCTTGGTTTGGAATTGCTGGGTGTGCCTGCATGGGGAATCAAAGCCAAAATGTGTAACCAATTTTATTTTTTTCACAGACATCCACTGGTTATAAACGGAGGCATTCTTGTTGGGAATGTTAGGAGTTCAGTATTGCAGCCCTAGCATCTTAAATTCTCTGGTAACGATCATTTCAGCAACGTTGTCATGAAAAAATAGTATAGTCATGAATACATTTTTTAGTGGTAGAGAAGCAGTTTAAATGAAAGATGAGACCAGTGGCATAAAGGATGGAGTACTCAGTTTTGTTACTTGGCCCCGTGGTATGCTGTTTTACTACAGAGAATGATCTAAAGAATAAGGAAGTTTAGCTTTGTTCTTTTAAAAAATTATATTGGGGTACACTTCAGTGGATTTAAATTCTGTTACTTAGACATAGTGCACATTACTATGTATCATTTTTGTTAAATGCATTTTCACCTAGTACAGATTAAATATTTACTGAACAATAGTAAGAGATTTTATTTGTTGAATATTAGAATTTCTTGTACTTAGGCATAATTTCAGTACAGAATACTCACTATGTCAGTATGACCATTTTTGTTCACAAAACTACTATAGTTTAGAATCAAAGGATTCTTTATTTCTAAGATAGATATTTGAAATAAGACTGACCAGGAAGTTATTGTAAATTAACTAGTGGCTAAATGTTCTATTATCAGTAAAGAGTAGAAGTAATATAATGGAATACAATGATTCCCCAAAAAATTCCTTTTAAAGAAATTTCTATGTGCCCATTGTATCCCAGTGTGGTTCTAAGTTTTCTTTTTATACTGCTGAGGTAATTAACAGGAGTTGAAAGATGAGTGATGAGTTGTTGACTTTAGTTGTAGAAAATAGTTGATTCGCTCATTCACTCAGCATACGTCTTTTCTGCCTTATGCTCATCCTTGACGATACAAAAATGACCATCAGCTATAATCCATCATTGTAGAAAGAACCACGTGTAGACAGCAGGTTACTTCAGCATGTGAGCCAATTTCTGAGGAAGACCAAGGAAGAAGTGGCAGCTCTACTCCCAGAGTGATGAGGCAAGACCTGAGGGAAAGTTAACAGTTTCAACTGAAGGATGCACAGGTGTTTGTCAGCAGTAACACATAACAGGTCTTTCCTTGCAGTATGTGTGAAAGTACAGAGCCCTTTGGGAGAACTCAATTTGTCGAGTGAGGCTAGGCTGTAGGTATACTGTGGAAAGATGAGGCCAAGGAGTAGGTGAGATCAGAGGGCAGTCTTGACGTCATGCTGAAGAAGTGTCTTCATTCTGCAGGCACCATGCAAAGAAGTTTAGGCGGGAGTAACTTGATCATTCCCTGTGTTTAAGAAAAATCACTAGTGGCAATGAAGGGTGCATAAGAGAGGTGAGAAAGGGTGACAGCAGTTAGGAACCTACCTGTGCTTCTAGGGGAAGGCCAGAAGGGCCTGGCCTAGGCTTCGGGAAGCTGAAAGACACTCCAGAGACCTTTGAGAGGAAGAATCAGTGGGATCTGACTAAATGTGAAAGTGAGGAAAGTAAGGAGTGGGCTCCTTGGGGGAGATTAATCATTGAGGTAACACAAGAGGAGCTCCTTGGTGGATGGAAGGAACTTGATTTCAAAGAAGTTCCTGCAGGCTAAGGAAAAATGGCCAGAAAGTTGTGGAATGTGCTAGGTTAAAGATACTCAAGGAAAGCTGGGGGTGTAGCTCTGTGGTAGACCACTTGCCAAGCATATGTGAGGCCCTGAGTTCCACCCCAACACTGTGGGGTGAGTGGGAAGAGTGGGAGATGAGAGGAAGGCGGTCAGAGCTAAAGATGTCAGAAGATAGGAAAAGAGATTAGTCAGGGTTGTCCTTTGGATGTGGCAATCAGACATGATGGTGCCCTTTGGGAGGCCATTAGAGAGGTTGTGGACAGAAACCAGACTGCACTACAGTGAGGGACAGCAAGACCCACCATTCCAGGCAGTCCTGTGGCAGAGGTGGAGGCTGGATGCTGCCTAGTGAGGCTGCGAAAGGGAAGGTGGCTCTCTGCATCCATCCATGTTTACTCACAGCTGAGTCCCCAGTAGCTGGCAGCAGAAGAATCAATTCTTTGTCCTTCATATTCACAGAAGACTTTTAGTTAAAACTGGCAGGATTATGGCTCAAATTTCCTGCTCTTCTATTTCTGTCTTGGTGAATTTCTATACACTAAGAGTTTGTGTAACAAGATACCCAGACCCTACAGGAGGAAGGCATGTAGGAGTTATTCAGAAGTCTGGCTGTTCTGGCCAGATCTTACTTAGTTTTACTGAGCATTCTTCAAAGCCTCCTTTTCAGTCATGTTTGTGAAACATTTTTTTTTTTCTTCTCCAGTACTGGGGATTGAACTCAGGGGCACTCCACCACTGAGCCACATCCCCAGCCCTATTTTGTATTTTATTTAGAGACAGGGTCTCACTGAGTTGCTTAGGGCCTCGCTAAATTGCTGAGGCTGCCTTTGAACTTGCAATCCTCCTGTTTTAGCCTCCCAAGCCACTGGGATTACAGGCGTGTGCCGCCGCACCCGGCTGTGAAGCATTTTGAGACCTGTTGGGATTTGAAGTTTTGAGGAATTGTTTCTACTGAAAGACAATATTTTGGGGTTTGTGATTTTCCAGTGTAGCTGGGTATATTGGGGTGGGGGGGCATACTGCCCACAGAAGTCATCCAAAGAGAGGAAACTCTCTTCTGCCATTGATTGGATTTTCTGAAGGAACTGAAAAGACCATACACTTCGGTGGCCCCTGAAATACCTGAGGTTAATCTCTTAGTCTCTGAATTGCCTTGTGCCCCATCTTCCTTTTTAAAATTTTTTATTTTGGCGATTTTTAGAAAGAAATGAGGTCTGTCACTGCATCTCCATTCCTATTTATTCCCTAGGTTTCCAGTCTTGCCGTATTTTCTAAGATCTCTGATACACACATGGTTTCCTGTATCCATTTACTTTTCCCTGTTCGGTAGGATCAGGAATATAGCATTCCTTGTAAGGAATGGAGAGGAAAATAGCTTATCAGAAATTGAATTTGTAGACCTCCTTTTGTCCCTGGTAGTTAAAGGGCATTCAGATATTCTACTGATCTTTGAAATCTTGTAGAATAAGTAGGCATTTCCTCTTCCCCCCAGCCTGTACCCCATGTTTCTGTCTGTGTGGCTAGAGTTGCATCTTTGATTAAGTGATGCTTTTCTCTTGTGCCTGACTTATTCATCTCCTAATTTTCAGTGGGTAGGAGCCAAACAGCATGAATTGCAAGTAAACTCAATGCAGCTGCTGTACTACCAGGCTCCAATGTCATCTGCCATGTTGCTGATTGCTGTGCCCTTCTTTGAGCCCGTGTTTGGAGAGGGAGGAATATTTGGTCCCTGGTCAGTTTCTGCTTTGGTAAGTTCTAATTGTTTCAGTGCCTAAGAGACAGTGTAAATAATATCTCTGTTTTTAATGCATTTTTTTAGTTTCAGAGCACTATCTCAAATCCATTCTCATGTTTAGTCTTCATAATCACCCTGGTTTAAGGAAGGCAAAGTAAGGATTATTTTCCAGACAACAAAACTGAGACACAAAAGGTAAAGGGATTTGCCTAGGGTCCAACAGGCAGTCAATGGCAAAACCAGGATTACAATTCAGATCTTTTTATACCTGGTTACTGTTCTGACCATCCCAGACTGTAGACAACAAATAATTTGGACATTTAATTTTATTGACTTTGTTTTATTTTATTTTTTTATTGTTGTTTTATTGTTTTATTGTTTATGGTTGTAGATGAACACAATACCTTTATTTTATTTATTTATGTGGTGCTAAGGATCGAACCCAGTGCCTCACACATTGGAAGCAAGTGCTCTACCACTGAGCTACAAACCCAGCCCTTGGCTTTGTTTTAATATAAATAGTACATAGTTGGCTGGACATGGTGTTGCTCACCTGTATTCCCAGCAACTGGGGAGGCTAAGGCAGGAGGATTGTAAGTTCAAGGCCTGCCTGGGCAACGAAGTAGACCCTGTTTCAAAAAAATAGCTGGGGATGCAGCTCAGTGGTAGAGCACTTCTAGGTTTAATCCCCAGTACCAAAGAAAATTTTTTAAAATAAATAAGTAAAAAGTACAAGGTCATTTTGTGGATTTTGAACTTACATACAAATATGGAGAAAGTGGAGGCCCCCTGACACCCCACCCCACAACACTAAGATATTACATTGACCATTTCATGGGGGGGTGTCTCTCTCTCTCTCTCTCTCTCTCATATACACATGCATGAGTGTGTGTGATTTTATGTAATAGAATCATATCATATGCTTTTTTATCCTGGATTCCGTTTCCCTGTCCCTCCTATCCATGTACACTTCAGCATCCCATTCCCCATGTGTACCCCTAGTGCTCTTTACTGTCTTTCTCCCTGTTACACTTACCCATGTAAAGATATAATACACACAGATTGTGTTTTTTAACAAAAATGGGATTATACTGGACTTTTCTGGGGGGTGAGGAGAGTTCCTGGGGTTTGAACCAGCTGAAGCTTGCACTGTCTCATTAAGCTACACCTTCAGCCCCTGCACGTGCTTTTTTTTAAACAGTATCATGAAAATCTCTCCAAAGCATACTTTTAATGTCTGTATAAGTAATCCCTTTTAGGTGTTCAATTTTTTTCTAGTCCTTAACCACTATGAACAATGTTTTAATAAACATTATTATGCATGTGTTGTGTCCCCTGATACTTTTTATTTTCCCCTATGGAACAGAGTCCTAGGAGGAGCATTGGCAGATCAAGTGTACTTTGGGGACACTTAAATCAGAAAGCCTAATCACCGTTGTCTTAGTTCAGGCTACTATTACCAAAATACCATGGACCGTGTAGCTTAAACAACAAACGTTTCTTCTCACAGTTCTGGAAGCTGGAAGTCTGAGGTTAGGGTGCCAGCTCAGTTGGGTTCTTGGTGATGTGGCTCTCTTTGTTTACACATGGCCATCTTCTCCTTGTATCCTGCCAGGGGGACAGAGAAGAAAAGCAAACTCAATTTTGTCTCGTCTCACAAGAATATTAATCCCCTCTATGAGGAACCTTTAACTGCTGATTAGTCACCTCCTCATACTATCACAATGAGGGTTCAAATTTCAGTATACAAATTTTGGGAGGAAACAAACTGTCCATAATACCTTACTTATCAGGAACTTTTCACTTCCAACAACTTCAGTCTTTGAAACAGTCAGTGGGAATGTCTTATTAGTTGGTGGTGTTCATTTATCAAATACTTATGTAGCCCTTCATCTTTTCCAGGCACTATTCAAAGCATTTTGCAAATGTTAACTTATTTACTCTTCATAACTTTATGAGGTTAATGCTAGTATTACTATTTTGACTCAGGAGGAAACTGAGAGAACAAAGAGTTACGTAACTGACCTGAGATTCCACAGCTAATTAGCAGAGTCAGAATTTGAATCCATACATTGTGACTCCAAAGTCCATATTCTTCACCTCATCCCCACTCACAGTGCTGGGGATTAAACCCACCCAGGCAAATGCTCTACCCTTGAGCTATGCTCCAAGAGTCCCTCCCATCTTGTCCCCCTCCTTTTTTTCCTGTTTTTGAGTTGGGGTCTGGCTCTTGCCCAGGCTATTCTCTATTTGGGCTCAAGCAGTGCTTCTGCCTCAGCCTCGCACACAACTGGGACTCCATAAGCAGGTCTCCATAATCTCCATATTCTTGAGTACTCTACTGTGCTGCCCATGGGATCAATAATTGTTTCAAATTCATATACTGGGGTTTTTTCATTATATATATATTTGTTATATATATGTCATATATATATGACAGTAGAGTGTATTTTGACATACAGATGTGGAGTATAACTTATTCTAATTAGAATCCCATTCTAGTTGTACATAATGTGGAGTTTCACTGGTTGTGTATTCATATATAAGCATAGGAAAGTTATGTCTGATTCATTCTACTGTCTTTCCTATTCCTATTCCCCATCCCTTCCCTTCATTCCTCTTTGTCTAATCCAATGAATTTATATCCCACCCACTTAATGTGTGTTAGCATCCACATATCAGAGAGAATATTCAGCCTTTGGTTTGGGACTGGCTTATTTCACTTAGCATGATAGTCTCTAATTCCATCCATGTAGTAACAGATACCATAATTTCATTCTTCTTTATGGCTGAGTATTATTCCATTGTATTGATTTCATAGCTTTGGTATTATCAAATTCTTATACTTTGGCATATATGCTTGTTCCTAAAGTGGAAACCATTAGATCATCTCTCAAATAATATTTCCTCTTACTTTGCAAAAGTCCTACCATCTGGATTATCTGGTCTTCAACCATTGCAGCTTGGACACTTGAAACTAGGAGAGAGGCTTTTCATGGTAGCCCCCTGCCAGGTTTTGAAAGAGGAAAACAGCATGAAATCCATAAAAAGCACAAAGAAACTAAGCACAGCCAGCTGAGTCTGTGTAATATAAGGAAAGTCACTTTGGTTCCTTGATGTCCCTAGAGGGCATCATTGACTTAAAGTAGAACACGTAATTGTCTTTTTTATCATATGCCAAGTCATCAAGATATAGGCATGTGACATTCTGTTAGCTCAGTAAAATTAACAATGATGCATTTTACATACATTTTCCTGCTTGACTATTTAGCAGACATCACAAATCAAATTAAATGAGGTATTATGGTGTTTACCTAAATAGGACACAAATTCAACTCCTGGTCCTCTTACAACTATACCGATTTAAAAACTGATAAAATTTACATGGGACAGAAAATATCTTCATATGTGGCATTTTCCTTGGAACTTAAACTTCTTAATTTAAATCATAGCTAATATTTTATCTAAACTCAGAGAGAGAAAATGATTCTATACTTTTTAAAGTTGTGAGGTAGTTTGAACAAAACACTTGGTGTGTATACAGTGGTACAGTCCATTTGTCCCCTATCCTCAGCCAGGTTGGTTTCTTCCCTGTCCTTGTCTATACTTTCATGACTCTGCACTTTGACCTATACTGTCCCTCTGCTCTTTCTTGAATCTATACATGCTTTTAAAATCCAGACTCTTCTGTGTGTCCCATCCCAGAAGGACCTCTCCTTCCTTGAGATTTATGTAGAACCTATTGTCTGTTTGCCTGCTAAGGAGGTAGAACTCAGTACTTGTTTTCTTTCATCCCACAAGCTACAAATCTTGTATTGCACTGTTTTTCATGTGATTGAGAGGTAGCATAGCAGAGTGGGTTAAAGGCCAGGGCTCTAGAATCTGTCTGCCTGGGTCTAAATCTCAGTGCTGCCCTTTACTAGCTATGCGATCTTAGGCCCATTACTTTACCTTTCTGTGTTCTGCTCTCTCATCTGTAAATAAGGATAATATTTTTTCATACCTACTTCATGGCTGTCTATGAGGAATACATGAGTTAATACATGTAAAATATTTAGAACAATTCTGGTCACTAAGTATTATGTAAGTTTAAACTTTGCTTATCATGTCTTCTATAGTTTCCAAGCTCTTTGAGGGCAGGAACTTTGTATATATTATGTTAATATTGTTGATAGTTAATGAATATTCATCACCTTTATTTGAATAAGACTAAAAATGAGCAATTCAACAGAAAAAGACCTAGAAGGTACATACCAAGATATTTACAGGTATACAAGTTGGGATCATAAGAATTCCTTATCCTTTTTTTCCCTTATTCTTCTAAAATACATGTGTATTATTTTTATAATAAGACTTTATTATACCTGGACATGGTGGTACATGCCTATAGTCCCAGCCTCTTGGGAAGCTGAGGCAGGAGGATTCTTTCATTTGTTGTTTTTCTTTGTTTTTCAGTACCAGGAATTGACTAGGAGTGCTTAATTACTGATGTACATCCCCAGCCCTTTTTATATTTTATTTTGAGACAGGGTCTCACTGAGTTGTTTAGGGCCTTGCTGAGTTGCTGAGGCTGACTTTTAACCCTCAATCCTCCTGCCTGGGTCTCCTAAGCCACTGGGATTATAGGAGTGAGCCTTGCCTGGCCAGGAGGATTCTTTGAATCCAGGTGTTTGAGGGTATTCTGGGCAACATAGCAAGACTAAGTCTCAAAAAATAGTTAAAAAATGTTTCTTCCTTTGATGAATAAGAAAAATGAACCAAATATTCACATTCAGAGATAGGCTATTATTACAGACTTTTCTATTGATTCTTCTGGACAGTTATATTTTTTAATACTGTTCATTCATTGTGCTCTTATACTCTCAATTTTTTTATTTTATAAAATTTTTTGGTACTGGCCACTTGACCCAGGGGCACTTTATCACTGAAACCACATCCCCAGCCCTTTTTATTTTTTATTTTGAGACAGAATCTTGCTGAGTTGCCTAGGACATCACTAAGTTACTGAGGCCAGCTTGAACTTGGAATCCTCCTGCCTCAGCCTCCTGGAATTATAGGAATGTGCCACTGTGTTTGGCTACTCTCCATTTTTGTGGTCTCCCAAATTGATTCTCTTTTTCTAATCTTGTTTTTAATGGTTGATATTTGAGGAGTGTTTGTTTGTTTGTTGTTTTGGTGCTGGGGATTGAGCTAGGCAAGTGCTTCACCACTGAGCTATCTCCCAGCCTGATATTTTTTTTAAAATGCCTAATGAAATGTATTTTTACTTGATCATAGTGCAGTGCTTCACATTAATGATTCTTTTGATTTATTTGTAGCTTATGGTGCTGCTGTCTGGAGTAATAGCTTTCATGGTGAACTTATCCATTTATTGGATCATTGGGAACACTTCACCAGTCACGTATCCTTTTCACAATAACTTACAAATGTATACTCTTTTGTGTTTCCAAAATTCACATTCATTACCTTATTTAAGTCTTATACTAACTATATGCATGTCCTAAATTGAGTAGTGTTGGTTATTTTTACTCTTTTTCTGTTTATTTCTATACGAGAGTCTTTGGAATTTTAAAAAAATAAGAACTGAGAAAATGAGTTCACTTGCTGTAGCATGAATGTTTTTGAATTTTCTTAAGTAATTGGTGACCATTTCTCTTACGAAAATTAGAGTACCATCCTTGCAGATAGTGGATTTAAATATTTGTTGAATGAATAACAGGGTGGAGGCTTGAGTTTCAATCAGTTTTCAGTTATATACAGTAATAGAGGAGCGGTTAACCCACATAACACAAAATAATTTCAGATTCCTGGCATCTCATTTGGGAGTGTCTTTGTACTTATTTGGATATGAGTATGTCTACTGTTTTCAATATTTCAAAAATTCATTTAAAATTTTTATTTAAAAAATGAGTTCATTTGTTGAAGGTCAAATTTAGCTGCCCATTTTCACCACTCAGCTTGTCATTCTGTTTCTCTTATATCTTATTCTGCTCTTACTCCTAGGCAAATGCAGATGCAGATCATAGAAGTAGTTTAGTAATATTTATCAGAATATACTGATTGATACAAATGAGGAAATGCTGAAATGTCAACAGAATAAAATAGCTATCGATAAATAACAATAATGACACTTTTTAAAAAAAAATCCTTAATAAATATTTATACCAGGTACTATTAGAAGCATTTTGTGTATATTGGTCCATTTAATTTTCACAGCAGCTCTTCAAAGCTGCTGCATTCTATCACACAGAGGCACAGAGAGGTTATAAATAATTCACTTAAGGCCACACAGGTGAGAACTGTGATGTCCATATTTGAAATCATATATAGTCTAGACCCACGTGGACTTGTGGATCATGTTGCCAAATCAAGGTATCCAAGAATGTGTCCTAATTAAAGACATTCATTCATTCAACAGATATTTATTGAATATCCACTATAAACCATTATTGATTTAACAAATACTTATTGAAGATCCATATGCTGGCCACTGAGGATACAGTAGTGGACCAAATAACTGAAAATCTTTGCCTCCTCAATTTGCCTCCTTAAATTCTAGTAAGGAATACAGATTATATACCAAAATGATTTTAAATATGCATATACAGTGTTGGGTAGTGTTAAGTGCCAAGGAGAAGAAAGAGAACAGAAAAGTGGATGTGAAATGTTGGGACAGGGTTTTAAGAAGGGTAGTGAGAAGGCCTCTATAGGAAGGTGACTGAGTAAAGAGCTGAGGGAAATGAGGTTTCTCCATGCAGACAGGGAGAGACATTCCAGGCAGAAGCAACAGCAGGTGAGAGGCCCAAGGAACAAGGATACCTGCATGGAGCAGCATGTGCAGAGGAGGAGATGTGGTAGACTGAATAGGGCTTCCACATAAGGACTGGTACTCTGAGTGAGGTGGGAAACCATTGGAGATTGAAGCAAGAAGGTGACGTCAGGGCCGTTGACCTTGTGAGCTGGACAGTGCTTTGCTGTGGATGCCTGTCTTGTATGTTGCAGGCTGTTTATCACCATGCCGAGTCTCTGCCTGTAGCACACCCACCCCTCAGTTGTGGCAACTGAAATTGTCTCTGGACATGCCTCATGTGGCAAAATCATCCCAGTTAAGAACCACTGGACTAAAAGAGCTAAGAGAAGAAGGGAAACTGACAGGAGGCCACTACAATATTCTCATTTAGAAATAATTGTAGTGTCTTGCTAGGATGGTAGCAGTAGAACAGTGAGAACGATCAGATTTAGGATATATTTCCAAGTAGAGCCAATAGGTTTTGCTGACCAGTTGGATGTGGAGAATGAAGAAACTAGGTTGACTTACATGGTTTTGGCTGAAATAAAGGTGGCTGAGATAGGGCAGCTCAGAGGTGGCTGGAGATGTGAGAAGGGCAGGGTGCTTAATTTTGGATAAACAGTTCTGAGGGTTCAAGGACAAGGTCTCAGCTAAGGATATTTCAGAGAGTTGGTAGTGCATAGGTGCCTGGTTGAGATTACCAAGCAAACTAGTAGAAGAAACATGTCCAAAGATTGAGTCCTGTGGCACTTCAGTGTTTAATGAGAGGAACTAGGTGGAAGGAAGGAGAGTAGTGAAGGGGCAAGAGTAAACTACTGGGTCATTTGTCACAGGTCAAGTATAAGGAAGACTGGTAATGGAACAGTGGGCTTGCTAAGGTGGAAGGCACTGGCAGGGGCATTCTGGGGGTGGGTGCATAGGCTGACTGCAGAGTGGAGGATTGAGAGGAAAGAATCGGAAGTACCAGGGATAGACTGCATGCATATGCACGCACTCTCTCTCCCTCCCTCTCTCTTTTTCATTTTATAAAGAGAGGCACTGAAGAGTTTAAGTTTGCCTCCCTTTATAAATATTTTTAACATATTGCAAACTGCTTAGGAGAGTCTGGGGAGTAAAGAAATTTAAAACTAAAGCATTACAACCAGTGCATGGATTTTATATAAGTGACTTGGAAAAACCTTAATCCCATGGGGAATTACTGGCAGTATACTAGATTAGAGCTTGGACTTTGGAGTTAAATAAATTCATCTATGTTTGGAAGCTGACTCGGCCACTTAAGCTCTGTGATCTGAAACAAGTTACTTAAATCCCTGTGCCTCTGCAATTGTAAAATGGGGAAAGTGGGAGTGCAGTAAAGGTAAATGTACGCAAGATGGTGTTACTTAAAATGCCTTGCCTGGTGTGGCTGTCGTATAGTATCACTCCAGCCCCCTCTCCCCTTTTCGAAACTCTTTGCCTCAAGCATACTGAAAGTGTTTGCAAGGATTCACGTCCCTGACACCTTTCACATCTCACCTCATTTGCCAGGGAAGTTTTATTAGAAATGCACTATGCAACATAACCATGAACTATTGTACAAAATATCTTCTCTGTACCATGTTCTGACTTTCATTCCTAACATTATATTCTAGCCCCTTTGTCCTTCTTTGAAAAGGTCAACAGAACAGTTGAGGAAGTCCTTTGCACTGGGTGTGTGTGTGTGTGTGTGTGTGTGTGCGCGCGTGTGTGTGTATGTATGTGTGTGTGTGTGTGTATGTATGGTGCTTAGGACCTGCTCAGAAGAGCACAATGTCACCATCTTGTCACTTTGAGTTATTAAAACCTACCTGAAGAAACTAGAGCTGACCCGGCACTTCACTAAAGTTCCTATTTTTTAGATGAGTGGCTGCTGTTAGTCCATGTTTAATGCGGTTGTTTCCAGCTGTGGGAAGCCCCTGCTATGTGTATGTGCCTAATATCTAGCTTATTACTCCTTTTTATCCTTATCCAAAAACCTCAGCTATAACATGTTTGGACACTTTAAGTTCTGCATTACTTTATGTGGAGGATACATTTTATTTAAGGATCCACTATCAATTAATCAGGGTCTTGGCATTTTATGTACATTATTTGGCATTCTCGCCTACACGCACTTTAAACTCAGTGAACAGGAGGGAAGCAAAAGTAAACTGGTACAACGTCCTTGAGATTTTTGTGGAGAAAAGGAAGTTGCCCTCAAGAAGACAAAGAATGTTCAAAGTGTGTAAGTTACTTTCAAAAAAAGAAGAAAAAATTACAGTGCAAAGTTCATTGATTTACAAAAAGTAATACAAATTTTATTCATCAATTTGACTTTTTTTTAGTACCTTTCTTTTGAACTTAATTCTCTAAAACCAAAATGACCTATGCTTCTTTTCAAAGATGGTTGTGTGAAATATATATAATGGTTTGGTTATACCAAATAGTTGAAAATTGAAAGTTCTGAAATGATGACAAAGGAATTTGTATTCCAGCACTGTAGACATGCTGTGGCTTTTCAGTGTTCGTGCTCTTCTGAGAAAGGGCACATTGGACTCCTCTACTTGCTAGTAGATGATTTCCCAATGTGAGGTTTATCATAATTTTGGTCCCAGTGCTTAAGGGGTTCTGGGGATCAGACCCAGTGCCTTATACTTGCTAGACAAGTGCTGCACTGCTGAACTACATTCCTGGCCCAGCCCTCAAATCAGAACTTAAATCTAGCATTTCTGTTTTAATTGGTTTAGTGTAACATTTTGATTATTTCATTTCTGGAAATGAAATCTTTAGAAAAAGCAAATTGTAAAGGAGAAAATGACAGTAAAATGAAATCAAGTTCTAAAAGTACTACTTTTCTAGTAGAAAACTTATGTAAGAAGTCATGCATTTTGAGCTGGCATTGTGGCTCAATGGTAGAATGCTTGCCTAGCACATGTGAGTCACTGGGTTCAATTCTCAGCACTGCATATAAATAAAAATAAAGGTCCGTCAACAACTAAAAATACTTACAGAAAGAAGAAGAAGAAGGCAGCATGCATTTCAGGCCAGGCTTGGTACAAGAGGCTGAGACAGAAGGATCACTTGAGCACAGGAGTTTGGGACCAGCTATGGCAACATTGGGAGACCCTGTCTTTTCAAAAAAAAAAAAAGTCATACATTTATGAAAAAAAAACAACTGCTATTTTGTCTTGTTTTTGAGCTTTCAGTAAACGCTAGAAATTATTGTGGAGTTAAAAATAATAATAGCTAGGTGCAGTGGCACACACCTGTAATCCCAGTGGCTTGGGAGGCTGAGACAGGAGGATTGAGAGTTAAAAGCCAGTCTCAGCAACTTAGCCAGGCCCTAAACAACTCAGTGAGACCCTGTCTCTAAATAAAACTTAAAAAGGGCTGGGGATGTAGCTTAGTGGTTGAGTCCCCCTGAGTTCAATCCCCAGTGCAAAAAAACAATAATAATAAAATCCACATTCAAATGGCTCAAAGAAAAGATTAGGAAGCCCTGTGTTCAATCTACAACAACAAAAAAGACGACTATTGAGTAGTTTTCCTGGTACCTGCTGTCTTGGCCTCCTTGAACATTTATTTCATATTGGTAATTTCATACCACCTCCCTCCCTTCACTCCCTGTCCCTTACATATGCAGTGGCCATATGGAGCTTTGTGGTGCATTGAAGAATTCGAAATGAATTATGTCCTGCTTCTAATAAAATCAAGGTTCATTTTTATGCAGCAAGTGAGGGTAAATGCTATCCAAACACTAGGCACAAACTTGGTGAAAATATGCAGAAAGATTTGAAAGAAAAGTAGAAAAATAGTTAACATTTAGTTCTTTGAGTTTCTAAAGGAATAATTTTTTAAGTTCAGGTATTGAGGAAATACATGATTTCCACTTGAGCAAATATAGTGCCACATACTTTTTTTTTTTTTTTTTTTTTGATACTGGGGATTGAACCCAGGGCACTCCACCACTGAGCCACATACCCAGCCCTATTTTGTGTTTTATTTAGAGACAGGGTCTCACTGAGTTGCTTAGGGCCTCACTAAGTTGCTGAGGCTGGCTTTGAACTCGCAACCCTCCTGCCTCAGCCTCCCATGTGCTGGGATTACAGGCATGCCACATACTTAATTATGAAGTATTCCTGCCTTCCAATGTCTTGACATTTGAACATTAAAAGCGGTTGTTGATAATCTCACAATAAATTGAGATAGATGATTCTTATAATTAATAGTTTTTTCTAAGCATAATTTATAAATTTTCTGTGAGAAAGTTACTTAAGGCAAAGAGTACATGTATACAATATACCTTCAGTAAAATGATAAATTTTATGTTAATGTTTTTACTACAATAAAAAAAACAGATTTTTTGGATTATTTTTCCTGGTCCATTCAGAATAAAAAGCCTCACTGAAAATCTTGTTTGGAAAGTTTCATTTTGTTGATCTGTTGTATTATTAGCATATGTGGTATTCTGATTTTGTCTTAAATATTTTTTGGGTTTTCTCACTTTACAAAGATGTATTTTATTGTCTAAGAAGGACTTCACATTACCCCATGAATCTTGGGTATTATATTTGTCTAAGAAATTGTTCTCAGTGTAGGTTTAAATGAACACAAATTACATCCTAAAAGCTGAAGAAAAATATTTCATCACAGTGAGGAATATTTAGTTTGTGTACACTAAGGACAACTGAATTTTGATATGTGCCACATACAAGTTTTTACCTACAAATAAAATTGGTGGCAGAGGGTGGTTAGAGGAAATGTGTGAGGTTGTAATAAATGATGTTAGTAGGAATGCAGTGACAAAGTTGGAGCACAACAGGTGAAGGATACATGTATATAAATGAATAAAATATGTACTGCTAGAACTAGAGTCTGATATATGTGTTTGCCCTGAAGATGATCGTCACATTGAAAAAACCCTGGGAAAAAATGCTGTAGATGATGGGGACCAATCACAGAGAGAGACCAAACACCTAAGAGGAAGCCTGCTGTCCTTTTGTTACCAATGTAACTGAACTTACTTTTTATCAATGTTAAATAACGAAATTTCAAGTTTCATCTATTAAAAATAAATAGCAGCTCTTGTTTTTACTTTTGTCTTGGATTTCAGAGTCAGTGGAAAACTAGCTTCTGTGTATGCACAGGGCAATGCCAGTCTGTCCAACTTCCAGATATGCAAATGCCAATGAAGCCAAATTCCATCTCCCTTGTAAAATAACGTGAAGGACAAATCTTTCTCTGTGGAAGCAACTCTCGCATGTTTCATTTCTTTTTAGACAGTTTTTTGTGTGTGTGGTGGTGGTGGTGGGGATCAAATCCAGGGCCTCAAACCCAGACCTAGCGGTAAGCATTCTGTCACTGAGGTACATCTCTAGTCCTTTCGTGTTTCATGTCTTAAAGTACTTTTCAAATCTTACAGTATATAAATTATGAATGTCTTAAAATTTATTTCAAAGGAACAGCATTGATCAAGCCCTCCACATCACTCCATAAATAAATAGTTGGTGGGTGGATGAATATGCAAGAAATTACCATTTCCCATTGTTTATTTGAGAACAGATTAAATTAATTAGAAAGATTTTGTTTGAACTTTTTAATACCTGTTTTCTTCATGTTCATTTTTTATTCATAGATTGTATTTTAAGAAACTATGCAAAGAGAAGCGTGTAATGTGATTTATTTTCATTTAATTTCTTTTTGTTTTGTTTATACCTTTTTTTTTTTTTTTTTTGTTACTGGGGATTGAGCCCAGGGGCACTCCACCACTGAGCCATATCCCTAGCCCTCTTTTGTTTTTTTATTTAGAGACAGGGTCTCACTGAGTTGCTTAGGGCCTCGCTAAGTTGCTAAGGCTGGCTTTGAACTCGCGATCCTCCTGCCTCAGCCTCCCAAGTGCTGGGATTACAGGTGTGCGCCACCATGCCTGGCCTTCATTTAATTTCTTTAGAAGGCATGATTTCTTTTGATTTTTCAAAGCTGCTTTATACTTCGTATGAAGTCATTAGGAGGTGAATTATTGCCAGCTAAATGGATTACGTATGGGTATTTGGGGAATAGTTTTGTCATGCTATTTTTAATTTAGAAAACAGCACATCAACCAATCCATAGTAATATACATTTTTCTATTTAAATAAAAATATCTCTTAAACACTATGCTTGCCCCAAGAGCAAATATGCATATTTATTTAATCATCTAGGATTATGGATTTCTTTTTCTTTTTAAAGAAGGAACATTTATTTGGGGCTCACAGTTCTAGAGGTCTCAGTTCATAGATGGCCAACTCCATTGCTCTTGTCCTGAGGTGAGACAGAACATCATGATGGAAGGGCATGGTGGAGGAATACCGCTCAGAACATAGCAACAAGGAGGCAGAGAGAGAGAGAGAGAGCTCCACTCACCAGGTAATAATATAAATCCCAAAGGCATCCCCCCAGTGACCTACCTCCTTCAGCCACTCCCCACCTACCTACAGTCACTGCCCCATTATCAGTGGATCGATACACTGATTAGTTTTTTATTTATTAGAACCTAATCATTTTACCTCTAAACTTTCTTACATTTTGTCACACATGAGCTTTTGGGGAACACTTCATATCTAAACCATAACATTCTGCCCCTGGCTGTCAAATGCTCATGCCCATCTCATAATGTACAATGCATTTAGTCCATTTTTAAGAGTCCTCAAAGTCTTAACAGTTCCAGGATTGCCCAAAAGTCCAAGTTCAAAGTCTTCTCTGAGACACAAAGCAAACTCTTAAATGTTTTCCCTATAAAAATCAAAAGTAAGTTACATATATTTGATATATAAAGGCACAGAGTAAACATTTCCATTGCACAAGGGAAAAATTAGGGACAGAGAAATAAGAGATGGGACCAAATCAAGACCAAAACCTCAGCTGGGCAACTGTAGTTCCACATCCAGCATCTGGGGCACCTGGCATGACATTCTTTCCAAAGGGTTTGTAAAGCTCTATCCGTATGGCTGTGCTGGTTGCAGCCCAGATAGCTTCTCTCTGCTTTTTTCTGCTTGATTCCTGAAGCTTTCCTCAGCAGACATCCCACAGAACTGGCATCTCTTAATCTTGGGGTCTCTACTGAGGCTTTGGCTTCCTTGTCACATCTTCACACATTACCCTCTTAGTGGCAGCCCCTCAGGAATTCTTACCCTGCCACACTTTGCCTGGTTTCCCAGGCCTTGTTTGAAATCTGGGTGAAAGCCTCCATGACTAACTAGGATCCTGCATACCCGCAGAAACAGCCCCATCTGGTTGCCACTAAGTCAGTGTGTCACCATCTCCAGCAGGAGCCAAACCTCTAGGGACCACAGCTATAGCAAGCTCAGAGGTTGCTGAACATAGTGAAACAACTTTCTAAACACCACCCCCTCCCCTGCCCTGGGCAAGCAGGAATTTCTATTATTATACCCTTTAACATGAGATGGGTGTGGTCTTGCCAATTCCTGAGATGCCCTCAAGCCATCTTTCATGTTGTCTCTGGGTAAAGTATAACAGCTACAGCCTCCTTCACCTTAGTTTTACACTTTTCTGGCCCAATTAAGTTTTTCAAATCTTTCACTCTGCTTTCTGCTCCTGATTACCACAGTAAACTTAGCTAAAAGCTGCCGGCAATATCCATGCCACTGCCTGAATGCTATGCTGCCTTGAAATTTCTTCTGCCAGATTGATTAATCCATCGCCTTTAAAGTTAGCCTCCCCAAGTCTCAGGACATGGGCAAAATGTAGACAACTTGACCAGAACATAACATGAATGACCTCTAGTCAAATTTCCAAGTCTTCCTTGTCCTCTGAAACCTCATGAGCTCAGTCTTTTCTGTCCACAGTTCTATTGGTGTTCTGGTCTTTTGAGCTCCCAGGAACACCCATTAATCTCTGCTTATAACATTCCAAAGCTTTTCCAACTTGTATCTCTAATTGTTTCAAAATTCCTCCTCTAGCAATCCAAAATCTTCTGAATCATGGTCAGGTCAGTCACAGTATTGACCCCACTTCTCAGTACCAATTTTTGTTTTAGTAAGCTTTTGCACTGCTGTGACCAAGAGAGCTGACAAGAAGGATTTTTAGAGGAGGAAAAGTTTTATTTGAGAGTAAGAAACTTTGAGACAATTCCAAAGGTCTCTGTCAATACATGATTGACTCCATTGTTCTGGGCCTGGATGTGAAGTGGAACATCATGGCAGAGGCTGTAGAGGAGGAAAACAGTTCAGGATGTGGCAATCAGGAAGCAGGAGGACTAAGGATTTCTTAGAAAACAAAACAAAACAAAACATGAAAATAAAGTTTCCTTTTAAAACCAAACGTTCTGTATCAACCATATGTCTTCATTTTCCTTTTCCTGTTTGTCTTACCCCCAAGTCAGTTTCCTGTTTTCTCAGTTCCTCTTTTCTCAGTTTAAAATCAGTTTGTTGCAAGAGAGGAATAGGTGGGCCCTAACAGGAGCTGGGAGGCCACAATCAGTCTTCTGAGGAGATCTGGAATCTCCACAACTAGGCCTTCCTATGGGAATGATCAGGTTCTCCAGGCCTTTCTCTGCCCAGAGTTTGAAAGAAAGACCAACCCTTTGAATTGAAGTTCTTAGAGAATTATGAAGGGAATCATTAACCACATTTGTTAGAATCAAAATATTTTATGCAATTTAGCAATACCAAAAAACAAAGTTGTTTTAGGACAGTTGGTTTCCCAGGCAAATACACATCCCCATTCTTTGCTCACCTCCACTCTAGAGACTAGAAATGCTAATCATATTACCCTGTTGCCTCATAATTAAGGGTGGTCATGTGACATCTCACAAGTGAAACGTTATTGGAAATCTGCTGAGGATTTCTGGGGAAGCTTTCCTGATAAAAGGAGGGAATGTGACTGGTCCTGCCTATTCCTGCCTCCTTCCTGATTTGAATTTTGCCAATCAGCTTATGACTAAAGGAGAGGTGAAGAGAACCTAGTCAGCAGTATAGCCATGTTGGACTATTAAAGCAATGCCATGTGATGCCCATCTTCAAGTTCCTGTTCTAAATGAAAAGTAAAACCTATTTGGTTAAGGCACTTTGAGTTGTAGCTACAGGCGAGCATGGAGGACTTGCTCTGGTAGACTGTGAACCCAGGAAACAACAACTAAATGTAGCTGGTCAAAAGCAAGAGTGGCTAGCCTGCCCCTAGCCATTCCATAGAGCACCAAACCCTGGGTGATGAGGTGGGTAGGAGAAAGAGATGGGTCTGGTGGACACGGACTCAGAGATGGATGCAAAACCTGGAGCTAATACTGGCTTTGGGTGAATAGATTGGTTCCAACCAGGAGAAACTTCCAACCAAGTGGGAGGTGACTTACGGTACCCTCTGCCATCTTTGGTCATCGTCAATTACCCAATACTCCCCTTTTCCCAGCAACAGCCTTGCACCTATTCAGTCACCACCTCACTCTGGAAGTTCCCTGGTTTCGTTTCAAGTTGAATGGTAAGCCACAAAAGCACTATCACCAATGATTGAAAGGTCATGCTTAAGTGTTGGAAGTGGCCATCAGTGCAGAAGTTCTGCATATATTCAATAAGAGAAGATACCCACTCTGATAATATTTCAGGACTTCCATAAAACCATAGGAGGATAGAGCTGCACTAGAGGGCTTCCCAGGGCCCACTATAAGGATCCAGCTTGACCTAACCACAGCCATCTTGAGTTATGACAGCCATGATTGCTCCTGAGTAACCCTGGCCTGTTTTTCCCCCACATAGTTTCTCAGAATATTTCAAATAAACAAAACTATGCAAGTGGTATGTGGAACTTTATGACTGGACCCTCATGCCGTCAGCACCAGGAATGTGCCTGAGGTCTTTGATGTTAACTTTAGATAATCCAGTTACATTTCAGCAAAAGTAACTTTTGTCCTGACCAGTGTATTTTTCCCTGTCCCTCTGACCCAAATTGCAGGATCCACTGGTCTTACTGCCACCCTTGACCATGCTTCTGTCAGTGAGTTCCCAATAAATTGCATTCTGTACATTCTGTACAAGGCTCTGTCTGCCCCTTTCTTTAGTCTTATGGCATCTGTGTGACTGGGTCTCACTGGGACAAGGTTCTTCTGGAACACCCACACACCACCGGACTATGGATATGTGTGAGAATCTGTTGGGAGGAAATGTCTTCTCATTATCATGGAGTGACTGAAGAGAGAACTCTTCAGCCAAATACTGGATCATTTTGTTTGTTTTGTGGTCCTGGGATTTGAACCCAGGGCCCTGGGGTACTTTACCACTGAGCTACTTCTTCAGTTTCTTTTTAATTTTGAGACAGTCTCACTAAGTGGCACAGGCCGACCTCGAATTTCCAGTCCTCCTGCCTCAGCCTTCTGAGTTGCTGGGATTACAGGTATACACCACTGCACCAGGCTGCTTCTTAAATCTTAAAGAACATTATGAGGACATCTGGTATTTGTATTCAAACCCCACAAAAAGCTCAATAATATTCTGAAATTCAAGAGATTTGGCTAAAGAAGTCATGAACCACAACTTATATCCACTCCTTTCATAACACTGCACCTTGTGACTCCAGAAAAGTATGACAGGGTTTGTCGGCCATCACAGTGTTCTTGAATGTCATCATGTTAATCTCTGTTCCATCTGAACATTTGCCTATTTCCTGTGTGAAGACGTACAGCCCAAGTGGACAGTCTGAATTCCCCTATCTGAGGTGTCAGAGAATCTCAGGCAGTTACAGTGCTCACCTGTACCTACTAGAAACAACACTCACTCCAGGAATGACCATCATAGAATTTTATAAACTACAGGATTATATAATTAATAAAATTCCTGTAGGCCAGACCCATTCAAGATAGGGCCTGTGCACCAGCATCAGTCCATAGTTTGTTACCAAACAAGGTTAAGTACAGAAACTGAGAATAAAGACTAGGAAACTTATTGCACATGAACATTGCTATGACAGCTAAACGTGATTTTATATTTTACTCAAGTATCACTTTATATTCTTTGAAAGGGTTGAAGGTGAAACACCGGTCCTTCTCCACAGATAGTTTGAGAAGGGCTGCCCCATACATGTGGGGAGGTAGCCTGAGTTTGGGCCACAAGGTGAGTAGATTAGAAAGAGTTTTGTGGTTGACTCAACCTGGCCTTCTTGATTGCTTGGCTTACAACAGGTCTTGTGTTTGGAACTTTGAATTTCTAGACTTCCCTAGCTCCCTGGAGCCTTAGTGTTCAGTGGAAAGAACATGAAGAATGAGTGGGACAATAAGACTGGGACACTACATACACATCTTATTCCTCCAGTGGCCTACTTAACAGCTCCCTGGGGAAGTCTAATAGATACTGCAAATTCAAAACATGCTCAACTGATCTCCTACTTCCAAACCCACTTAGTCCACATTAGCTTACCACATGCCTAATATCTTCTAGTGGTCATTGACATGGTCTTACCCCATCCAGTAGGAAATGTGGTTCACTACCTTCTAAACATCCAGAATCCCCTCTCATTGCACCATTCCCATTACTACTGCAATGACCTCCTGAAGAATCTCCCCACTGTTTTCCTTGCTCCCAACAGCCTGTGCTCCCAACAGCCAACTGCCGGTTCTCAGCCAGAGTGGTCCCATTATGTCCCCCAGTGAAACCCTGCCCCTGTTTTACTCAGAACGTCAAATCCTTACAGTAACCTCAGGACCAGATATATGATCTGCTTCCTCTCTTACCTGTCTCCTCTGCCCCAGCCACACTGGCCCTTGAGCACTGCAGGCAGGCCCCCACCTTAAAGGCACTTGCTCAAGCCCTGCCTGGAAGCTCTTCCTCCAGCAGTCCTTCCTTTGGCTAACTCTTACTTCCTTCTAGTCCTTTCTCAAAAGCATTTTCCCTCCAGACCTGGGGATCCAACCCACAGCCTTGTGCCTGCTAGGCAAGTAATCTACCACTGAGCCACACCCTCATCCCCCAACTTTCTCTCTTTTTTTTTTGGTCCTGGGGATTGAACCCAGGGGCCCTCAACCACTGAGCCACATCCCCAGCACTATTTTATATTTTATTTAGAGACAGGGTCTCACTGAGTTGCTTAGGGCCTCGCTAAGTTGCTGAGGCTGGCTTTGAACTCGCGATCCTCCTGCCTCAGCCTCCCAAGTGCTGGGATTACAGGTATGTGCCACCATGCCCGGCTCTCTCTTTTTTTTTAATCACAGGTACCTCATTGTCACTACCAATACTCTAAAGTCTCCCTCCCCTGCCCTACTTTGTCTTTTCCATAGAACTTTTAACTTTGTTGTGTGCCATGTTAATTTATACACATACACATATATATAGTCTATGGCCTATCTCCTCCCCTCAGAATGTTAGTTTCACAAAGGTAGGGATCTGTTTTATTCACTGATGTGTCCAGAGCCAGGCACTTAAATACTGGGCAAATTAGCAAGTGAATCTCCCTGCAGCCATTCTTAATAATTCTCTTGAATCCTCCAGCCCTTGCTGTTTACCTTAAAGGAGGTAAGGCAGAAGGAGAGAAGGAGGAATAAAAGAACTAACATTAAAATTCAAGGCTAAAGCTGGACACACCTGTAACAGGAGGCTGAGGCAAGAAATCACAAGCTTGAGGCAAGATGGATAACTTATACCCTATCCCAAGTACTTACGAAAGGGTTAGGAATGTTGCTCCCTAACAGAATACTTGCCTAGCATGTGTGAGGTCCTGCATTCAATCCCCAGTAGAGAAGAAAAAAGGCATAATTACATTAAAATATAATAATAATCATACTCTTTATTTTACTTTGGTACTGAGGATTGATCCCAGGGTGCTTTACCACTGAGCTACATCTCCAGTCCTTTTCATTTTCTATTGTGAGACAGGGTCTTGCTAAGTTGCTGAGGACCTTGCTAAATTACAGAGGCTGGCCCTGGACTTCCAATAGACCTACCTTAGCCTTCTGATAATCATAACTACTTTAAGTTCATATTAAGTTAACCTATTTAGAGACAAAGACTTTATATGCAAAAACTATATTTTTGAAAGGGATTTTCCTAAAAACAGAATGGAACAGAATAAAAGACACAAAGACAAACTTACACAGATACAGTCATCCAATCCTTGACAAAGTGCCAAAAATATACAGTGGAGAAAAGATAGTCTCTTTCACAAATGGTACTGGGAAAACCAGATATCCATATATAGAAGAATGAAACTAGATCCCTCTTACCCTGTAAAGTCAACTCAAAATGGATCAAAGATCTAGGTATAATATCAGACACTTTACAACTTTTAGAAGACACAGGGGAAACCTTCAACATATAGGCAGAGGTAAGAGCTTCCTGAATAGGACTCTAACAGCTCAGGGAATAATAGCAAAAATTGCCCAATGGGATGGCATCAAATTAAAAAGTTTCTGTGCAACAAACAACAGAGAGCCAGCCTACAAAATCATAGAAAATTTTTGTCAGCTACTCTTCCAACAAAGGACTAGTATCCAGAATATGTAAAGAACAAGAAAGAGAGAGAGAGGGAAAGAGAGAGAAAGAAAGACTCAACACACAGAAAAACCCAAATCACTACTCAAAAAAGTACAAATGGCCAATAATTAATAGAAAAAATGTTCAGCATCTTTAGCCATCAGGAAAATGAAAATCAAAACTACACTGACATTCTATCTCACTTCAGTCAGAATGGCAATCGTCAAGAATACAAATAACAATAAATGCTGGCAAAGATGAGGGGGGAAGGAGAACATTTATACTCTCTTGGGGGAAATGTAAATTAGTACAACCACTATGAAAATCGGTCTGGATGTTCCTCAGAAAACAAAACACAAAACTAAATAGAACTCCCACATGATCATCACGCCACATCCCACATGATCATCACGCCACTCCACAGCATAGAATCCAGGTCAGCGGGCTTGAGAGATACGTGCATACCATGCTCATCACAGTACAATTCCTAATAGCCAGGTCATGGGACCAGCCTGGGTGTCTGTCCACAGATGCACAAATAAAGATCATGTGGTTTTGTTCACACAATGGAATTTTATTCAGTCATAAAGAAGAACAAAATTGTATCATTTGTGGGAAAATGAATAGAGAGCAATATTTTAAATAAAGTGAGCCAGACTCAGAAAGGAAGAGAGAAAGAGAGAGAGAAAGAGAGAGGGAAGGCATCATGAAAGTAGAAGGGGGCACTGGGTGTGGTGGCACTGTAATCCCAGTGACTTGGGAGCTTGGAGTTTTTCAAGTTCAAGGCCAGCCTGAGCAATTTAATGAGACCCTCAGTAATTTAGTGAGACCCTGTCTCAAAACAAAACATAAAAAGGGCTGGGGATATAGCTCAGTGGTAAAGTGCCCTTGGATTCAATACCTGGTGCCAAAATAATAGTAATAAAAATAATATTAGTAGCTGGGCGCGGTAGTGCATGCCTGTAATCCCAGCAGTTTAGGAGGCTGAGGCAGGAGGATCTCGAGTTCAAAGCCAGCCTCAGCAACTTAGCGAAGCCCTAAGCAACTCAGTGAGACCCTGTCTCTAAATAAAATACAAAATAGGGCTGGGTTAGGCTCAGTGGTAGAGGCCCCTGGGTCCAATCCCCAGTACCAAAAAAAATAAAATGAAAATAGTAATAATAATAATAATAATAATAGTAATAGAAAGTATAAGGGAGAACAATAGGGTAGAAGAAAGGGAGAAGAAGACTGGAGGTGTTTAAGGGGAGGTATTGGGGAGTGAAATTGATCAAATTATGTTATAAGTGGGTATCAATATGCCACAATGAAATCTATCATTCTATATAATTAATATACACCAAAAAAAGTTATTTATCATAGTCCAGGACATCTGTCATTCTAGATTGGTTACTTTTTTACTTTAAATTTGTCCTGAAAACTTGTTTTGAATCTTAGTGTGACTTAATGGCTTCTGTCACATTTTTATTAAAGATAAAAAAAAATTAGGTATGCTATTTTGAAAATTTTACTTGCTTTCTAATTTGGGGAATTTTCTCCATCACACATGGGGTTGAAGGAATGTAGTTTGCTGCCCTCCAGCCTTTAAAGAGGAGGCTTGTCTTCTCCAATGTCCACCATCTGGACAGAGCATTGATTCAGAAGGAACAGATGTGGACTCTGAGCTAATGCAGAACGAACGCACAGTTGCAAAATGGTGGGGTGGCGGGCAGTGGGAGGAAATAGGAAAAGCTTGTTTCAACTTTGGTTGTAGCAAATGTTTTTGGAAGAGAAAATTTTAGTTTGAGCTTATTAAGAGCATTATTTTTTAGGTATAAAATTTGTGATTGCAGCATAAACTTAAATTACTTGGGAATGAATATAACAGTGTATGTGACACAGGGATGAAAAATCAACCATCACTCCTGTTTTGTTTTGTTTGTTTGTTTGTTTGTTGTTTGTTTTTTTAAGCACTGGGAATTAAACTTTACTACTGAGCTACATCCCTAGACCTTCCTTTTTATTTTTTTGAGACAGGGTCTCGCTAAGTTGCTTAGGGCCTTGCCAAAGGGTTATGGAAAATAATATTCTTACAAGACAGTACTCCCCACCCCTGGGGAAAACAGAGGGACAGTGTGGCTCAGGAGGAGAGAGGGGAAATTGGCCAAACATTAAACCTCTCCCAGTCCATCCTTTCCCAATAATAATGGGCCCTGAGGGGAAAAGCAAACTTTCATCCCTTCCCAGGTTCATCCCCAGCATCTCCACCAAAAGCAAATATTTACCCCTTCCCAACCACAATGGGTCCTGAAGGGAGGAGGCAAATACTGAAACCCTGGGCCCTGGACTTTTACCCTTTCCCATTACAGATGAGTCCTGGAAGGAGAAAAGCATAGTGAAGCTCTAGGTAACAATGGGTCCCAGAGGAAGGAAGATAAGCAGTGAACACTGAGTTGTGAGCTTTTCCCAGTGAGAATGAGCTTTGAACTTTTTACAACTGCCTTCCTGAGTTAAAATTTTAACATGCACAACTAGGTCCCTGACCATCCACACTGCATGTCCTCAGTCGCCAGTGATTAATTCACCCCCATTGTAAACTGTAAAACTCAGACTCCTTCTGTAACTCCTTGTGACTCATTTCCATACCCAGAAAATGAGCCCTCCTGTGCCTGATGGATTGACTCTACTGCAGAATAAAGGAAAGCTTGCTGATCCAAGGTTTGTCTCTCTCTGTCATTTGTGCGAGTGCACTTGCTAAATTGATGAGGCTAAGACTTGCAATCCTCCTTCCTCAGCCTTCCAAGTCCTGGGATTGCAGGCGTGCGATGCCATGCCCAGCACCAATAAATTCTTAATGGTTTTTTTGCTGAAAATTGTCTGGGTGAGGAAGGATCCTCTCTAAAAGGAGAAAAGTAAGGGCTTTTATTAGTGTACGTAGAATATCATTTTGCTGAATTAAACCATTATAGTCATAATAGGATTGTTTCTACATTTTGGCTGATAGCCCATAACCACTATGCTTGGCTAATAATAACACTGCTTTGCAGAGATGTTTCTTTAATTAGAGTGTTTCTTTTTGACCTGTCTCCTCCTAGCCCTGGCTTTGAACACAGTATTCAGTCAACCATGACTCTGACCTCTACTCTCTCTTCAGTCTCTTTCTAGAGCTCCGAGAGCAGAAAACTTGCCTGTCCTAGTGGGTAAAACAGTTACATGTTAGACCTTTTTTTTTTTTTCCACTATCATCTCTAAGTTGATAATTCTCAAAACCACACCTTTTGTTCTGTACTCTTGTCTGTGGTTTAGGGTTGTTCTTTCAAGTAAAAGTGGTCCCATGAGAAAAAGCAGTTTGCTCCCGCTTGCATTTCATTCCCTAGAGAGCTTTTCCTTGAGATGGACACTGTGCCCAGCTCCAGGTGCCGCAGAAGTGCTCTCATGTGCATTTCCCATTTTACTAGACAGAACACTAAAAAAGGCCTGGGGTTGTGGCTCAGTGGTAGAATGCTTGCCTAGCAGGTGTGAGGCACTGGGTTCGATCCTCAGCACCACATAAAAATAAATACAATAAAGGTATTGTGTCCATCTACAACTAAAAAATTTTTTTAAAAAAGAACACTAAAAAGGTATGCTCTCAAGGGTCAAGACTAAATAAAATTGTTTTGACTGCTTCTTCATGGACATTCTAACTGAATCCTAAGTGCAACTGGCTCTTTAAAAAAACTGTTGCATGCATTGTGACTAAAAAGGAGGGATTACATTGGAGTCACAATCTTTTTTATTTTTTTATTTTTTTAACTTGTATTTTGTTCTTTTATTTTTTTACTTTTTTTGCATTTGTTAAAAATTTATTTCCAGTTTTGATCAATGTGTAGCAGACATTCTAGCTTAGCAATCAGTAGTTGGAATGAACATTTTTAGCTGAGAGAGAAAAGACAAAAGTCTCCCTGAGAGTCACAGCTGGCCCAGTACTATCAGCTAGTCCTTGGGGTTGCAAGGAGCAAGCAACCTGACACTTAGTACCTGATGTTCTCTCTCTTTTTTTTTTTTTAGTTGGTTTTTCTTAGTTATACATGACAGTAGAATCCATTTTGGCAAAATTATACAAGCATGGACTATATTTTATTCTAATTGGGACCCCTCTTTATGCCACTTGCCAGTAAATGGATGGATCTGGAGACTATCATGCTAAATGAAATAAGCCAATTCCAAAAAACCAAAGGTCGAATGTTTTTTGCTGATATGTGGATGCTAAACCACAATAAAGTTGGGGGTGGGAGAGAAGAGAAGTTCAGTAGATTAGGCAAAGGGGAACAAAAGGAAGGGGGGGAAGATAGGAATAGGAGAGTCAGTAAATGCAACATCATTTTCCTATGTACACATATGGAACCACAATCTTAATTCACGCCAAGGTGACAAATTTTACCCACTACTGCTTTTGCACTATCTGTGCTAAAGTCAACACAGTAAGGAAAGCAAATAAAGTCTTAGTATGAAAAGAATTTTGATTGCAGGAGAGCCTTTCAAGGGGCCCGGAGGCTGTTTTGAGAACAGCTGCTCTAGGTATTCAGAATCCCGTGATAAACAGGACACAATCCCTGTCCCTGTGGAACTTAAGTTAGAGAAGACTGACAAATAACAAGACAAAAACAAGATGATTTCAGAGCGTGACCAACTCCATGAAGAAAATAAGAGAAGAGACAGTAACTGGGTGGGGAAGGCTGCTTTACAGAGGCCACTCTGAGGAGATGACATGGGAATCTGGAGCTCAGAACCAAGGCGGTGCACCCTGTACAAAACCAGGAAGCATTTTCTGGAAAGATGATACAGCAAGGGAAAAAAAAAGCCCTGAGCCAGGGAAAAGCTTGGCATTAGGGAGAAACAAGAAGGGGGGTGTTCAGAGTGGATAACTGGTCTTTGTGGCTCTTAACTCCTTTAGGGGGATTCCATATTATTACCAGTAAAAATGATAACTGTATACATAATAGTCATTTAATCCTTCAACAACCTTGTTGTATTCCCCATTCCACAGCTGAGGACACTGGTGTCCCAGTCAGAACACTAAGGAAGTTTGGCCATAGGTTCTGCTAGATTCATAATCCTCAAAACCTCTTTTGGAGAAAATTACTCACTGGGTAAAAACTTCCTTGTTAATGCATGTATAAGAGTGTGTGGGGAAGGGGCGGGGCGGGGAAAAAGTGTGTGCTATTTTTCTTTCTTTTTTAAAAAAATTTTTAGTTGTCAATGGACCTTTTATTTTATTTATTTATATGTGGTGCTGAGTACCAAACCCAGGGCCTTCTACATGCCAGGCAAGTGCTCTACCACTGAGCTACAACTCCAGCCCCTTTTGTTTTTCCTTTGCTACTTTGGGTCTGGAGAACCTGAAACTATTGAAACCACTCTGACACATGTGTCAGAGTCTGTCACATGAGAGAAGAAATAGTAGCCGAAACTCAGTGGAAAGGAATTTTTCTGAACCATCCCTGAGAAATCTCTTAACTTACACAGTCACAATGCATTGGTTCTTTTTGAAGCTGTTGTCTGACTCTAAATGAATTATAAACAAAGAGTTGTAGAATGGAGCAGTCCACCATGTGACAGTCTCCTCTTAGTACAAGTTGGCCACTGAGTGATTTTTCTAACTTCAGTGATGATCCAACAAGGAGGTTACAAAGGTATGCTTTAGTCAGTTTTTACACTGCTGTGACCAAAAGACCTGACAAGAACAATTTTAGAAGAGGAAAAGTTTATTTGGGGCTCATGGTTTCAGAGGTAACAGTCCATAGATAGCAGGCTCCACTCCTGGGGCTTGAGGTAAAAAGAGTGTGGTGCAGAGAAGTGACTCACATGATGATCAGGAAGCAGAGAGAGACTCCACTTGCCAGAAACTATTGAAACCACTCTGACACATGCCCAAAGGCAGTCCCCAATGCCACACCCTACCCGCCTTCAGTTACAGTGGCAACTTGAGTTAAGGTTCAACCCAATCACTTCACCTCTGAATGTTCTTGCATTGTCTCACACGTGAGCTTTTGGGGGACACTTAATATCTAAACCACAACCAGGTATAACTCCTTACTTTCAGATCCACACAGGAAAAGGGCAGAATTCCCTTTCTAGGAGCAAGCTTCACCTGAGACTGAGACTCCAGGGTACGGCCACCTGATTCCCAGCTTTGACTGGAAGGCAGTGTTCTCCCAAACAAGGGCAATAAGACTATTTTGTTGCTTTTTTGATATTTTTGTGCTGATCTTTGTGGAATTTTCACTGCTTTGCTTCCTCTCAGCCCACCCTCACCCCAATCCACAGGCACCAGGTGAAGGATGGCACCTAGCTCAAAAGATCACTATCACTTGAGGTCAGACTTAGTCCTTAAATTGTAGTTATTCTGTCACCACGGTTACAGCAGAATTGGGGTTTAGTAACCTACACCGCATCTCTGATAACAGACTCTAGCATCTATTCACCAAGGAGCCTTGCTCTGAGTTTCTGGAAGTTACATGGCTGAATCAAGCCACTGACTTATGTCCTTTCCCTCCTGGCACTAAAGACATAGGATCTGCTGTGTCATTACTCTCCCTCTGACCTCTGTGGTACTTACTAGACCATAAACCCCACAAGGTCATGGTCTAACCCATTTCTGTTTACCTTTGTATCCCCAGTGCTGGCTCAATGCCTGGCACACAGTGTTTTCAGTTACTATCTGTTAAATGGATGATTCAATGAGTGTTTAACTGGATGCATACCAGTACTGGGAAAAAACTGTTCATTCATTTGGTCTTTTATTCACTATTCAACAAATATTCATTGAGCACTAATTATATCAGGCACTCATCTGCCAGGAATATAAAATTTATGGTGAAGCAATCTAACTCAGGAGAACTTCCCAAATAATGAGAATTTTAAAAAACAGTCCTTTATTCAGTCAGCAGTATGGATTAAGAGTTCCCTATGAACAAAATATTAACATACTATCAACTATACCAGAATGCCGTGGTTCTGAGAAATCAAGTGACCATTACTCATGGTGTCTTCATCAGAGTTTTTGTTGGATTGACTACTCTTTTAAGGAACTGGTTCTTTTCCTCTAATGCCTCTTTACAGTTTGCAACTATATATCTATTTGCATCTTATATTTCTCCTTCACTGTACTGGAAACTCAAAAAAGGTGGAGACTCTGTATGTTTTAATCAGGCTACATTTCAAATATCTTGCACTGTGCCAAAAATTACTTGTTAACTATATGAATTAAGGGTCATGATCAAATTTCTGATTCAAATATTTCAATACCTGCGATGGTAGCAATAATTCAAGAAACTGATCGAAGGTATACTTCCAATATGAGTGGTCACACAGGATTAATCTTTCCACATAGACCGTTGGTTTCATTTTTACTGGGCAGATTATGGTCAAGACTCTAGTTTCTTCTTCTTTTTTAAAAAAATCTTATTTATTTATTGTGGTGCTGTGGGTTGAACCCACAACCTGCCGTATGCCAGTCAAGTGCTCCACTATTCAGCTACATCCCCAGCCCCAACTTTTTTTATTTTTCACTGTATGAAGGCTCAAGGTCACTTTTAAAAATAACTATAGGGGCTCAGTGGTAGAGTGCTTGTCTAGCATGTGTGAGGCACTGGGTTCAATTCTCGGCACCTCATATAAGTAAATAAATAAATCTAACAAAAGTCCATCAACAACTAAAAACACATCTATATTAAAAAATAGACTACAGTTTACTTTTTTAAATTATCAATTTTGCTCATACTTTATGTGGTCTATTTGGATTTACGTCTAATGTAGAAGTGACAAGGATATTTTTAACTCTGATGATGACATATGTAATATAGCTTTACAGAGAATTTTTTAAAGCAGAGGACAGCCTCCAAGTTGGAAAACAAAACCACAATTAGATTGTGTCATTTTCTGGTCGTTAGGTGGAGCCACTGCTTTCTAAATTTAAACCTATTTATAGAGAAATTTGTACTTCAGTCACTTTATAACCCCAGTCTCTCATAAGCATTGTTAAAAGGAAAATTCCATAAGCCAGTTAAATTCAACAGAGTTCATTTGAACCAAACCAAACAAAACAAATGCAGCTGGTGAATAGGAAAGCTCTAGACAACCAGTGAGTAGACAACATTCACAGAAAAGCTCAAGAGAGACCCAAAACACCTTAATTGGCTACAATCAGTCAACTGGATGCAACTTAAATAGTTAATTGATTACACAATCTTCTGCAACCAACCAAACCTCAGTTACTGAGATTAAATCCTACCTGTTAAGTGGAGTGCCATGGTAATCTCAGCTACTGGGGAGACAGAGTCAGGAGGATCATAAATTTGAGAATAGTCATGGAAATTTAGCAAGACTTTGTCTCAAAATAAAAAATTAAAAGGGCTGGGGATGTAGTTCAGTGATAAAGCACCCTAGGTTCAATCCTTAGTAATTAATCACTTGATCAATCAATTCTATGTTTGTTTCATCTACTGAGCCCAGTGCAAATCCATAGCCTCCCATGAATTGTATGTGTTAAACATTACATTTTAGATCAGTAAATTCCCTTATATAGGAAAAGTCTTGAAAGTAAAAAAAAATACACACACACACACACACACACACATAAAGACAGATACAGATGTATAGAGATTTAATTCATATACAGTTTAACATTGAGAAATGCTACTCGTCAGATTTTGAATTCATTTTTCAGACTTTTCTGCGAAATTCTGAGGGGCCCTGCTGTGTTTATCATCACAAAAACCAGTTAGAAACACAGGGAGGGAGCTATTTAAAGGAAGGACTGACCAAGTCTGAAGGTCAGAGTACAACAATCCTGGCGACTTAGCAAGTTGCAACACATAGGTTTTCCCTTTAAAACAGAAAACATTCTGCACTGATTTCTCATTTTGACCCCAGCAATTATTCCTCAGCCTGTAAATGTGCTTGCTCTTTCATTTCCTCCTATAATAATAAGGGAAGTTGAGATTGTTAAATATGTGAAAAGCCAGGCGCGGTGGCACACGCCTGTAATCCCAGCGACTTGGGAGGCTGAGGCAGGAGGATCCTGAATTCAAAGCCAGCCTTAGCAACTTAGCGAGGCACTAATCAACTCATTGAGACCCTGTTTCTAAATAAAATACAAAGTAGGACTGGGGATGTGGCTCAGTGGCCAAGTGTCCCCGAGTTCAATTCCCGGTTCAAAAAATAAAAAATAAAAAAATATGTGAAGAAAACATGGGACAGAACGACAACACAAGACAATGGACAAGCCCAGGCAGAGCCCAAGGTGACCAAGAGCCTGGGCCCTCTTGCTGCCCACATTCAACTGTCTCACTTTTTTTCATCTTCATTTCCTGTCATAGTACTTTTTTTTTTTTTTAAATCTTTTTCCATCCCCTTTCCCTGCTTTTCTTACATCTCTACTTTAAGCCCACAACATGAAGCATTGATGAGCACTTCCACTTCTATTCAGGAATGTTACCACAAAAAACAAAAAACAAAACAAAAAAAACCTCAGTATTCATTGCAATTGCAATATACTATAAAGTGAATTCCCTTTTCTATAAAGAAAACATACAGGTCTTTCCAACAGATTAAATTGTTCTTTCCCCCCCTTTTTAATGGTGCATTATAATTATACATAACTGTAGGATTCACTGTTACATGTTCATCCATGCACACAGTATAATTTGGTCAATTTCATTCCTTAGAACCTAAACTTTCCCTCCTGTACTCCCTCCCCTGACCTCTTCCTCTAATCCACTGGTTTTCCTTTTTTTTTTTTTTTTTTTATGAGATTGCCCCACCTTTCTTCCCCCTTTTTCTCTCTAGCTTCCATATGTGAGAGAAAATAAACAACCTTTGACCTTCTGAATTTGGCTTATTTCACTTAGCAGGATATTCTCCAGTACCATTTGTTTTTCCAGCAAATGACATGATTTCATTCATCTTTATAGCTGAATAAAACTACATTGTGTATACATGTATCCTATTTTCTTTATCCATTCATCTAGTGACAGACACCAAGGCTGGTTCCATGGTTTGGCTATTGTGAATTGTGCTGCTATGAACATGGCTATGCATGTATCACTATAGTATTCTAACTTTATTTCTTTAGTATAAATACTGAGCACTGCATTAGCTGGGTCATATGGTGGTTCCATTCCCAGTCTATTGAGGAAATTCTATACTGATTTCCATAGTGGTTGTACTAAATTTTAGTTCCACCAACAGTTCCTTTCCCCCAACATTCTCTCCAGCATTTATTATTATTTGTATTCTTGATGGCTTCCATTCTAATTGGAATGAGATGAAATCTCAGTTTTCATTTGCATTTCCCTAATGGTTGAAGATGTTGAAAATTTTTTTTCATATATTTATTAGCCATTTGCACTTCTTTTGAGAAGTGTCTGTTTCATTCATTCACCCATTTATTAATTGGGTTATTGGGAGGGGGTTGGCATTAAGTTTTTTTTTTCTTTGCTTCTTTACATATTCTGGGTATTAATCCTCCATCAGAAGAGTAGCTAACAAAGATTTTCTCCCATTCCGTAGGTTCCTTTCTTCACACTCTTGTTTCCTTTGCCATACAGAAGCTTTTTATTTTTATGCTATACCATTTATTAATTCTTGTTATTATTTCCTGATCTTTAGGGGGCCTATTGAGGAAGTCATTGCCTGCACCTATATGTTGGAGTGTTGACCCTACATTTTCTTCTAGCAGTTGCAGTTTCTGGTCCAATTCCTAGATCTTTGATCTATTTCAACTTGACTTGTGTGCAGGGTAAGAGATAGGGATTTAGATTCACTTTTTTCACATATGAACATCCAGTTTTCCTAGCACAATTTGTTAAAAAGACTGTCTTTTCTACAATGTATGCTTTTGGCACCTTTGTCAAGGGTCAGATAATTATATCTGCGTGGGTTTGCCTCTTTGTCTTCTATTCTTAACCTTTGGTCTGTTTTTACACCAGTTCCGTGCAGTTCTCGTTACTGTAGCTCTGTAGTGTAATTTGAAGTTGGGTATGGTGATAACTCTAGCATTGCTTTTTTGGCTCAGAATTGCTTTGGCTATTCTGGGTCTTTAATTCTTTCAAGTGAATTTCAGGACTGTTTTTCCTAAGATCTGTGAAAAACATCATTGATACTTTGATAGGGATTGAATCTATAGATTGAATCTATAGATTGCTTATGGTAATGTGGACATTTTAAAATATTAATTCTGCCTATTCATGAGCATGGGAAGTCCTTTTTTTTGGGGGGGGCAGGTTCTGGGGATTAGAACCCAGGGCCTTGTGTTTGACAGGAAAGCACTCTATAAACTGAGCTACATCCCCAGCCCCAGTCTTTCTATTTTCTAGTGTGTTATTGTCAGTTTTTTCACTGCTGCAATTAAAGGACCCAGCCAGAACAACTATAGGGGAGGAAAAGTTTATTAGGGGGCACATGGTTTCAGAGTTGGTTTCAGAGTTCGTAATCCATAGACAGCAGACTCCATTCCTTGGGGATCAGGGCAGAAGAGTGCAGCAGGGGGAAGCAGCTCACGTGTTCATCAGGAAACCGAGAGACTCCACTCTCCAGATACAAAATATAAACCCCAAAGCCACGCCCCAATCCCACCTCCTTCAGACACACCCTACCACTTCAATTACCACTCAGTTAATCCCTAGTAGGGGATTATTAATTCACTGATTGGGTTGACTTTTATAACCCAATCATTTCTCTTCTGAGCCTTCTCGGATTGTCTCACACGTGAGCTTTTCGGGGACACCTTACATTCAAACCATAACAGACTGTCTTCTTCAATTTCTTTCTTCAGTGTTCTATAGTTTTCTTTGTAGACTCCTTTCATCTCCTTGGTTAGATTTATTCCTAGGTTTTTGTTGTTGTTTATTTTGTTTAGCGATTTTTTTAGGCTATTGTGAATGAAATTGTTTTTCTGATTTCTATTTCAGCTAGTTCTTATTGGTGTATAGGAAAGCCATTGATTTTTGTATGTTGATTCTTTATCCTACAAAAAATTGTTCTTAAATGGCAATTTAAAAAAAAATTAGATGTTGATAGACCTTTATTTTAATCCTTTATTTGTATGTGGTGTTGAGAATCGAATCCAGTGCCTCACACATGATAGGCAAGCACTCTACCACTGAGCCACAACCCAAGCCCCTACATGGCAATTTAAAGCATATGAAATTGGCAAACATTTTGTTTTGATTTTAGTAGAAACCTACAAATTCATTTCTTTCCAAATTTAGTCGAGCTGAATGTGTGGGGTGGGGGGAAAGGTACCCTCTAGCATGGATCATAACTTTTCTGAAAAGCATTTTGGCAATGGCCACAAAAATATGTATAACCTCTAACTCAGAAAATCCATTTACAGGAGCTTTTACCAAGGAAGGAAAGATGTACACAGGATTTTCAGGAAGGAAACAACACAGAATTGTTGATAATAGCAAAAAATTGGAAAGCACCAAAATGTCCTAAATTTCTCAGTTCACCAATCTGTGTAGTTCCCAGTCTTCTGGAAAGACCTGGGAGTTTTTTGTTTAAGTTGTTCTAATTTGTTGTACAAGATGTGGAATTTTTAACCTGTATTTGCCACCCAAGCCTTAGCTGGAGAGTGGGATCTTGGAAGTCTATGAATCTCTCCTATTAGTGATTGCTTGCCTCTCATTTCTAAGTACAAACAGTTTGGCCTTCCCTCCTTTTCAAACATACTACTTAGAACTTTCAGCTACTGTAATTTCCATTGCAACCCCTCCTCCAACTTCCAATGTGGTTAAGTACAAGAACTGTGGTCTTTTAAAAAGTTATTGTTTATTGTTATTATTAACTTTTTCCCCAGAGCTTACCACCATGGTTACTAGACATTTAGCAAAAAAAAATTTTTTTGAATGAATGAATAAATAAAAGAGATGATTATCTGTTTTAATCTGTAGGCCCATATTCTACAGAAAGAAATCATTTACACAGTAAAAAGTCTATGATTGAGCTTGATTCCCGGCACTGCATAAATAAATAAATAAATAAATAAATAAATAAATAAAATTTAACAGAACAAAACAAATTTATTCCACAAATACACTGAGTATCTTCTATGTATCAGGTACTTTGCAAGCCCCAGAGATAGAACCACAAAATTAGAAATTAAGAAAACTGTATGGATTGAACTGTTTAAATTACAAATTAAAGGGGCTGAGTTATACACCAGAATATCAATTTCTTAATTCATAAGGATGGGTGCACTTGACCTATTCATTCCCCCCCCATAAGCACCTCCTCCTTTGTATAAAGGTGCCTATGAACTGGTTTGGTTAGCAGGAAGTTGTTTTTTTTGTGGTTTGTTTGTTCGTTTATTGGCACCGGGGATCAAACCAAGTATACTGAGCATGCTAGGCAAGTGCTCTAACACTAAGCCACATCCCCAGCCCCAGAAAGATTTTTAGAGGGCATTAGAGACAAGGGAATTAGAGACAAGGAAATACACTACTGTCTGTTCTTTGGTTTGTTTTTGCATTAGGGATTAAACCCAGGGGCACTTTGCCACTGAGCTACATCCCCAGCCCTTTTCTATTTTTTATTTGGGGATAGGGTCTTGCTAAGTCGCTTAGGACCTTGCAGAATGGCTGAGGCTGCCCTCCAATTTGTGATCCTCCTGCCTCAACCTCTTGAATCACTGGAATTACAGGTGTACACTGCTGCACCCAGCTAGTGTCTATTTCTTTAAAGTCAGGGAAATGACAGGAAAGTTTTATGTATTATTCCCATGCCAATTGTGATCAAATACTTAATGTTTAGTTCCCCTTTTTAAATACTCTCTTAATGTAAACAGAACCTTCCTTTGTTGTATTTTATTCCAGACAAACTTCAAAACAGCTTTACAATAAAGACGCACTCCTGGTCTGGAGTGCTTGCCTCTTTCCAGCAGCACATATATAAGCCTTTTTTCTGTGTGGAATACTTCTGCAGATGGCTAGGTCCACTCACATTAGAGTGATATGTCTATGGAGATAGTGCTACAGTATGGATAACTGTCGCCCAAAGATTCATGTATTAAAGATTTGATCACCAGGCTGTGGGGATATTGGGAGGTGTGGAACCTTCAGGAGGTGGGTCCTAATGAATAGAGGTTAGGTCACTGGGGCATGCCCTTGAAGAAGATATTGGGGTCCCAGCTCTCCTCTTTTCTTTCTACTTCCTGGGTGCCATGAAGTGAGCACCATCTTCCACCACCTACTCCTACCATGACATGCTGCCTCAGCACAACCTCAAAAGCAGCAGGCCAGCTCTGCTTCCTGGTGCCATGTCCTCAGCTTTCCTCTGCCACAAACTTCCACCATAATGTCCTTCCTTACCTCAGACGCCAAGGACTGGAATCAGCTGTCAGTGGAGTGAGACCTCTGAAACTTGGAGTGAGCCCCCAAATTGTTAGAAGAAGAGGAATAAGAAGAGGAAGAAGGAGGAGGAGGAGGAGGAAGCAGCAAAAGGCCGTTATGGACTGACCATGGACTGAAACTTCCAAAACTGTGAGCCCAAATAAATCTTTCCTCCTTATAAGTTGATATATCTCAGGCATTTTGTTACAGCAACCCAAAACTAAAGAAGATGGCATCTTCTATCAGAAGGGTAAGAGCTAACAATTCAGTAAATGATATTGGGCAATTGATCATTTGTTCTGATAGCAATAAAGTTGACTGCTTGCCTCATACTGTTCTGAAGGGGACTGGGGGTATAGCTGTAGAGAGCTTGCCTAACATGAAAGAGGCTCTGGGTTCAATCTCGAACATCATAAAAAAAATCCTTAAAAATAGATTCTGGTGTGACTCTACACCATGTACAACCAGAGGAATGAGCAGTTGTGCTGCATTTATGTGCAATATGTCAAAATGCATTCTATTTCCATGTATAACTAATTAGAACAAATTAAAAAAAAAAAGAAAATCAATCAAGGCAGGATGCAATCCTGAGGGAAATGCCCCATTTTCTTCACTGGTACCCCCCAGATCAGGAACTGAAGTGGCTTTGCTGTCCATGGCAGATGCAGAAACACTGCTTCAAGTGGTTTCCCAGAAACTTGTGGCACAGGCAGCTCAGAAAGCCAATTACTTCTAAGATAAAATGATAAAGCTGCTGAATGTGATGTAAAATAAGCAAAGAGTTCAGAAGATAATGTTGCTACAGCCATTGTTTTGCTTTAAAACAGTCAAAGAAAATCTAGAAAGTTGTTAAAAATGAAAATAATATAAAGTAGAATGAAAAAAAAAATTCTGGCGGGATTAAAAACTTTGGGAAACTGGAAGCCATTCTAAGCCAGACCCCAAATGCAAAAGACGTAAAGGAATAGATTGATGAGTTTGGTTCCACCAAGATGGATAGATTTGAACAAATGTAAAAGTTCCGTCCAACAAAAGTCATCATAAGCAAAGCCAGAAGATTGATCAATTGAATGACATACACAGGTTTAACTTAAAAGACAAGTGATAGCGGGGCATGGTGGTGTACACCAGTAATCCCAGGGACTTGGGAGGCTGAGGCAGGAGGATCAACAGTTCAGAACCAACTTAGTGAGACCCTGTCTCAAAATAAAAAATAAAAAGGGCTAGGGATGTGGCTCAGAGGAAAAGTACCCCTGTGTTCAATCCCTAGTACAAAAATAGAAAAGAAAAAGGAAATGATAGGTTAGGAGATAATATTTGCCATACATACAACAAGAAAGCATTAGCATATATATTAGCATCTATATATAGTATGCATTAGCATACTATATATTTGTAAAGCACTTTTATAAAGAAGAAATTTTTAAAAAGCAATAGGAACATGAAAACTACAAATAGTTATTTGTAGAAAAATAAATGCAATTGGTCAATGAAATAGGAATAGAAGCTGAGCCTCATTAATATTTAAAAATTGATTATATTTATAACATTCAGATAATTTTCAATCATTATACTGCTAAAATTAAACACATTAATAAAATGGAATGATGCAGGTACAGGAAAACAGACACACACTACTAGTGGGAGTAAAAATTTGATATAAACACTTTGAAAGGAAATTTGGCAATATTGAATAAAAAAAAAAATAAATACATGCTGTGTGTCAGCAATTCCAGATACTGATGTCTACCTCTTAAAGAGACTTACGTGGGTGTGGTGGTGCATACCTATAATTTCAGCTATTCAGGAGCCTGAGGCAGGAGGATCACAAGTTTGAGGACAGCCTGGGCAACTTAGCAAGATCCTGTCTCTAAATGAAATTTAAAAAGGACTGGAGATGTAAAGCATTCATGGTAAAGCACTTGTCTAGGGTGTGCACAGCTCTGGGTTTAATCTCAGCACCACATACACACACACACACTCACACACACACACACACACACGGAAAAAAAAAAAAAGACTAACACTCATGCATGAGAAAATATGTGTAATCAGGTCCCTTCCAGAGTTCCTCTAGGAAAACCAGAAATACCGTGATTATCCATAAATAGAATAATGGCTAATAAATTGTACAAACTATATATGCAGTGCTATAGGGCAGTTAATAGACTGGGGTAGGCAGGTACTAACTGGATCACTGTTCACTGTATCCAGCTAGGTAAAAATAATCGAGTTACAAATGTATCACTAAGATACCTTTTGAAAGGAAAATAAATGACCACCACAGAATGAGGTGACATGTTGTGACATATGGAATATGAAATGTATTTGGTCTTTGTCCCTGGTTCCTGCATAGAGTTCCTAAAACCCTTTGAATTTCCTGAGTGATGGAAGTAACTTTTCCTAGTCCCCCTTTTTACCCCCCCCTTTTTTTTTTTTGGTACTGGGATTGAACCCAGGGGCAGTCGACCACTGAGCCACATCCCCAGCCCTATTTTGTATTTTATTTAGAGACAGGGTCTCACTGAGTTGCTTAGGGCCTCGCTAAATTGCTGAGGCTGGCTTTGAACTCGTGATCCTACTGCCTCAGCCTCCCAGGTGCTGGGATTACAGGCGTGCTCCACCATGCCTGGCTTCTTGCCCCTTTTGATAATACTTTAATACTTGATTTTATGCCAATGGTATTATGTTTGCACCCCTGTGCTCATCCTCCCTTTTTTTATAACAAGTAGAATTTATGTATTACTTTTTTAAATTTTATTTTTTAAAAATTTAAGGACTGGGATGTAGCTCAGGGATAGAGTGCTTACCTAGTACACATGCGGTCCTGAATTCAGGCCCCTGCAAAAAAAATTTTTTTTAATTTAGTCCTTTTTTTGGTCCATAACTAATATATTGAAATATGTCTACTCCCTTTAAACAAATGAAAAAGCTGCATTAAATGTCAAATTATATATATATGCATATATATATATTTACATATACATATATGTGGAGAGAGAGAATCTTGAAATCAAGTTAGATTTTTGTTTTACATCAAATGAAAAGGGAGCCCTAAAAATCTAACTGGTGAGCAGGTGCTAAAGCCAAGGAATTTATGGAGCAAGCAAAATGGGATCAGACTTTGGGCTTTAACCTCCAGGTTGCAGCATCAGAAGCTAACAGAATGCTGAGTAACTAGGTGGAGAGGGGACTTCAGCTGAAAAGCAGTGGCTGTAAGAAGCACTGATGAGAACAGCGGTGGTCAGAAGGTCCCTTCCCTCTTAAATACTCAGAAACCAGCTCAGACAGAAAAGCAGGGAATAAGGTAAGTCTCAGAGAGAGACTGAAATTTCTATGTCAAAAGACACTGCCTAAGTTGACTTATTAAATGATCAGATCCAACCAGTTTAAATTAATATTGGAAATTTAATTAGTTGTCCCATTAAACTGCAGGCACTGCCTCAGGAATACTTGTAGCCAAAATCAAAGTGCTGTTTTTCTATTTGTGTATCTATCTGAGTTGTACTGAGTTAAATGTGCACTCCTACCATATACATATATAGCAATTGATCGATAACAATATTGTTTTTAGTGACATCTATGGTCTCAGCCAATTAGTGCTGGTAAGGCAGCTGTACTACTTGCTTTAATCAGTGAGAATAAGTGCTAAGACTCAGCTCCTCAGTGCTCTCCTGAGCTATCCTCAGCTTAGTATAACATAGTGTAAGGCCTGTCACTTCTGCATCTTTGGCCTCACTTCCTGCTATTTATTTTGGGTTCTAGGGAACACAGTGGCCCACATGTCTAACCTAATCTATGTAGAGATAATGTTGGCTCACAATTAAAAAAAAAAAAAAGGAATATCACGTGATTTTTGAAAGAAGCAAATGTTATGGTGACCTGATGGGTCATTGTCTGAGGTTAGTTTGCTGTGGCCTTCTAGATTTTGCCAGGGTAGAAAAAATGTAACTCCATATGCCTATAAGGCAGCTCCTTAAGAAGCCACATTGTCTTTTTAACCACTTTGAAGCTCAAATGCTGAGACAGCTGGAGGCAGTTGCAGTGGTTAGAGAGTTCCAGATCCCTCTGCAACCAGCAGCAATATAGAATGGGGTGCAGAGACTGTTGACCTTCAGGACAGGTTGAGCACAGCAACAACTGCTGCAGGCTGCCTGGGGAGAGAGACTTCAATCTTCCTAAAAACTGCTCTATGGTATTGCAAAGGCAGTATTACTTTTGTGAGATTTTAATTTGAAGCCCAGGCCAACCTGTCATTCAAAGACACCCATCTCTGCCTAGAATGTCCGACTTGCCAGGTTCTGGGTTGTGCCATATCTATTCATGTAATTCAAAATTAGCCATGATCCTCAGTTGTAAGTAGCAGAAACCAACTATGTTAGATGGCTAGGACTACTGTAACAAAGTACCACAAACTGAGTGGTTTCGAACAACAGAATTTATTGTTTCATAGTTCTGGAGGCCAGCTCTAAAATTAAAGTGTTGGCAGACCAGTGGTTACTCTAGGGCGCTAGGAATGGATCTGTTTCAGGTCCCTCTCCAAACTTCTGGTAGTTCCTTGGTTGATGGACTTTATAACTCCATTTCCCACATTCTTGTTTTTTTGTTGTTTTCTTTCTTGAAATTTCCCTCTTTGATGAGGACACCAATTATATTGGACTAGGAGCCTGCTCTACTTGAATATGACTTCATTTCAATTTAACTAATACATCTGCAACAACTCAAGTAAGGTCACATTCTGAGACACCAAGAGTTAGGATTTCAGCATAAGAATTTTGGAGGACACAGTTCAACTCAATACCAAATTTGTGTGATTTAAGAGAAAGGATTTATTTAGGAGACTAAAGAACCAGCTTGGGAAATGGTCAAGTACCAGGGTGTCTGGGCACAGCCACATCACAGTCAAAGGTGTGTTCCAAACCGGCCCATCCTGACCTCTGCAGGACACTGGGCACCACAGCCTGCACTGCTCCACAATCTCACAGTTCAGATGCTGCTACCTCCAACTGTTTTCAGGCACCAAACCCCAAAATGGATTTCCAAGATCTCGACTTTCCTATCGGTAGCTCCCAAGTTAAATCTAGATAATGAGCCTGTGTCTTAGCTGCTGTGGTAGCTGAGAAAACAAGTATCTGGAGTTTTGCTTTATAAGTGGGAAAAAAGAAAAGGTGCTGCTTTCTACCGATACACATGCAAAAAATTCTTCAAACAGGGAAGACATTTAGAGGCTAAGCACCAAAAAGAATAACAAATGTCCACTCCAAAGCATATTTAATACCTCCACTATTTAGGTAGCCACTGGAATCCTAAAGTGTGGGTTGTTGCTCATGCTGGCCTTGAACTCCTGGGCTCAAGTGATCCTCCTGTCTCAGCATCCCAAGCAGCTGGGACTATGGGCATGAGCTACTTTAACATTTTCTACTGTACAGCCTTGCCTTCTTCTCCAGGAACCACCTGATCTGAGGGAAACTCCAGCACCAGCAACTTTCCCATACCAATGAGTAAGGACGCCGCTCAGTCTCAATATGTATCTTTTGGCAGTTGAGTGGCTCAGCAACTTTCAGATAAGATAGCACTATAAATCTCTGATTTACTTGAGGCATATGGGAGATTATAAACTCTTCATTCCTTCAAAAGCTGACTTATGTTGTTCCTGGTCCTCCCTTAAAACTCTCTATGGTAAAAGTTATCAAACTTGTTTAGCCTGTATTGCCCCAGTGAGAGCCAGAATCTCAGGCCAAGGATTGGGCCTTAGGGCTGGGCTGTAGCTCAGGGGCGGTTTGTGTTTAGCATGCATGAGGCCCTGGATTCAATCATCCGTGTGCACACATACACAAACACACAAGAAAAGAAGAAAAAAGACCTGGGTCCTGCTTGAACTTAGTCTTAGATAATTGAGGAACTGCTCTCAACAGGACGTTATCTAAAATATTTGGTATCTTCTAAGAGCAGGATTAGATGTCAATTATGCTGATGTCATCCTATTATACTGTTCCTGTTATAAGTTCAATTCATCTGTGTCCTGGGGGGAAAAGACCTATTATAACCAAGTAGGCTTTATTTGAGTAGTATCAAGATGATCCATATTAGTTTCTATCAACATAATCTTTTTTTACTTGTTCTTTTTAGATTTGATAGAATGTATTTTGACATATTATACACACATGGAATATGACTTATTTTAACTAGGATTCCATTCTTGTGGTTGTACATGATGCAGAGTTTCACTGGTGATGTATTCATACATAAATATAGGAAAGTTATGTCAGATTCGTTCTACTTTCTTTCCCATTCTTATCCCCTTCCTTTCCCTTCATTCCCCTTTGTCTAATCCACTGAACTTCTATTTTTCCACCTCCCCTTGTTGTGTTAGCATCTGCATATCAAAGAGAACATTCACTCTTTGATTTTGGAGGATTGGCTTATTTCACTTAGCATGATAGTCTCCAGATCCATTCATTTATCAGCAAAAGTCATAAAGTCATTCTTTTTTATGACTGAGTAATATTCTGTTGTGTATATATATCACATTTTCTTTATCCATTCATTTGTTGAAGGGTACATAGGTTGGTTCCATAGCTTAGCTATTGTGAATTGAGCTGCTATAAACATTGATGTGGCTGCATCACTGTAGTGTGCTGATTTTAAGTCCTTTGGATATATACTGAGGAGTGGGATAGCTGGGTCAAATGGTGGTTCCATTCTGTTTTCTGAGAAATCTCCATACTGCTTTCCAGAGTGGTTGCACCAATTTGCAATCCCATCAGCAATATATGAGCATACCTTTTCCCCCACATCCTCACCAACATTTATTGTTTCTTGTATTCTTGATAATTGCCATTCTGACTGGAGTGAGATGAAATCTCAATGTAGTTTTAATTTGTCTCTCAATATAATCTTGCACATTTTCATACTAAACTAGAAAAGCCACGTGGTCATCTCTAAGTGCATGAAAAAGCAGTAGATAAAATTGAACACTCATTCATATTTTCTTAAAAAACTTCAAAAAGAAAGGAAATTTATATAATGTGACAAAAGGCATCTACCTAAAACTTGCAGTTAACATCAAACTTTAAAAGCTTTTGAAAACTATTTTTTTTTTTTATGATTCTGGAAATTAAGCCCAGCAGCACTCTACCACTGAGCTACATCTCCAGCCTATTTAATTCTGAGACAATTTCTCATTAATTTGCCCAGCCTGGCCCTGAATTTGAGATCCTCTTGTCTCAGCCTCGAGTCACTGGGATTACAGGCATGTACCACTGTGCGTGGCTAAAAAGCATTTTTATTAAAGTCAAGAATAAGATGAGGAAACCCACAATCATTGCAACTATTCTACAAAGTAATAATTGTTTTAATGGTTATAAGAATATGAAAATAAGGAGTATCAGAAGAGATAGGTTGACAGTCTTTGCATATGATATTATTATTTATATAGAAAATCCAAGACCATCCACAGAAAAGCTTATATATAAAACAACATTCAACAGTATTGGTGGTAATATGATTAAAAAAAGAAAAGTCAATAATTGTCCCATAGGTCTGCAACTACCAAATTGAAAATAAAATAGAAAAAATATATGATTTAAAATAGCAATGAAAATTATAAAGCACCTTGGGGTGAAGGAAACTAGCCAAAGATATAAGATACAAGCCAAGATACAAGAGAAAAGGAGAAAATGATAAAATATGTATTAAAGTAGGCTGCGGGGCTGGGGTTGTGGCTCAGTAGTAGAGTGCTCACCTAGCACATGTGAGACCCTGGGTTGGATCCTCAGCACCACATGTAAATAAACAAAATAAAGGTATTGTGTCAACCTACAACTAAAAACAAAATTTTTAAAAAAGAACATTCTTTTTTTTGCAGGGGGTACCAAGGATTGCACTCAGGGGCACTCAACCACAGAGCCACATCCCCAGCCCTATTTTGCATTTTATTTAGAGATAGGGTCTTACTGAGTTGCTTAGCACCTTGCTTTTGCTGAGGCTGGTTTTGAACTCTCAATCCCCCTGCCTCAGCCTCCAGAGTGCTGGGATTACAGGTGTGTGCCACCACACCCAGCTTTTTAACAACTCATTTCTTAAAAAGAAACAGTGGGCTGGGGGTGCAGCTTTATGGTAAAGCACCTACCTAGCATGCATGAGGTCCAAAGCTCAATCCCCAGCACCCAAAACAAAACAAAAAATATTAGAAGATTTTGCCAGGCATGGTGGTATACACTTGTAATCCCAGCTACTCAGGAGGCCGAGGCGGGAGGATCACAAGTACAAAGGCTGCCTAGGCAATTTAGCGAGACCCTGTCTAAAAATAAAAAGTTCTGGGCATGTAGCTCAGTAGTAGCTGAGCATGTGAGAACCCTGGGTTTAATCCCCAGTACCATTAAAATTTTTAAAAAGGATGGAGCAATATGTCATGTTCTTATCTGGAAAGAATTCACACTGAAAAGGTGTCAAAGTGATTTATCATTCCAAAGCAATAGGGTTCTTTTATGAATTTGACACATTAAGAGACAAAACAATACTGAAAAAGGAGAGTTTACTAGATATTGCATCTAACTATAAGGTTCATCTGTAGTTGGACCCTGTAGTCCAACATTTCCTCTTGTATGTATGTAGCCTACTGTTTATAAATTCATAAATTTATAGTCAATGTGTATAAAACACGGGCTCAGTGGATATGATCAATCAAATTGATCATTATGATTGCTAAACAAGGGAATAATAGGTGCTAGGAGCATAGCTCAGTCATAGCATGCACGAGGCCCTAGCTCAATCCCCAGCACTGCAAAAACAACAACCACCATCCCCCACCCCCCAAAAATTGGAAAACAAAAATTATGGCATTTGCAGGTAAATGGATGATGTTGGAGACTGTTATGCTAAGTGAGATTAGCCAATCCCCCAAATCCAAAGGCCAAATGGTCTCTCTGATAAGTGAATGATGATGCACAATGTGGGGGGGAAGGGTGGCAAGAATGGAGGAAGGATAGATAGCATAGAGGGAAGGGAGGGGTGGGGGCGGGTGGGGGGGTAAGAATAGTAACAGTATGTGTGACAGACATCATTGCCCTGTGTACATGTATGAATGCAGAGATGCTGTGACTCTACTTTGTGTACAACCAGAGAAACAATAGCTGTACTCCATTTGTATTCAAGGAATCAAAATTTAATAAATTAAAAAAAAATTGGAAAACAGAAGAATGGGATTAAGAACAAAGGAATTTCAACTTTTGGGGGAATGTTTTATTTTTAAAATATACTTGATGTAGTAATTTTTCTGGGGATGTTAATGCATAAACTTGTCAACATAAAGATAGTTGATTAATTCTGAATATAGAATAAAAAAATCCCCGTGTTTATATATTCATCATTTGCTGGAATTTGCTTTTTAATGAACACTACTTAGCTCCAGATGTTAGGAAAGATATGGAATTTGAACTACTTCTGTAATTTTAGGTCATCTCAAATTGTGAAAATTCTCAGCATTCTGAGATAAATCTTGTTTGTCACCATGCTTTAAAGATTGGTCAGCTGTCATTAATAAATACAGGAATAAAGTCCAGGATAAGTTTATTGTGCAGATGGTTGCAGAATGTATATCCCAGAGACTATAAAGACATTCAAGATATTTCCATCTTTTGGCAGGAAGATGGACCTCAAAAGCAGTGCTACTAAAATAAGCCTAAGTTTGCCCCCCAGAAGAGCCTCAGGTAAGCATAATAAAGGAGAAAATAACACAGGATAACCACAGAATGCAGACGCACAGCTGCAGTTGGGCTGCATTTCTGTTAATGGTAAAATTACAAGCAATAGAAATTGCTTTCTCGACTAGATCCAGTTTGCTTTCTAATTCCTTATTTTTTTTTTTTTTTAACTCCTGAAGTACTCAGTATCATTACTTGATTCTGGTTTTTAGACATTACTACTTGGCCTTGAGTTGGTTGACTTTCTGGTGGTTCCTCTTATTCCTTTGCTGTTCCAAGCTCTGCCTCCAGTCTGAGCTTCAGATCACATTTTCTATCCCATTCTCTCTGTTGATGCATCACCTGAAATTCAACAATCACCACCAACTTTTTATTCCTGCAGTCTTATTCCGAGTCATTCTGCTAGGTTCCGCTCTTGGGGCCTATGGTAGTACTTGGTACTGAAGTGGAGTTAAAAATTGCCCTCTAGTCTTGAAAGCCTCAATAATCTGAGTCTGTGGAATAAACAGACAATAGGTTGGTTGCCAGGAAAAAATGTGTACTATTTATTACGTGCATATGCATGGGAGCCTCACGAAACCAAAGACTCAAAGAAAGGTCAAATGATTGAAGCTTATAAAATATCCTGAGCTACAGAGAGGAATAGGTCCTTGGGAACTCTGGGAGCAGATGGATACAGGTTTTGGGAGGGTGAGGGGAAGAATGTGCCATGAATAAAAGGTTGTCATACCATGCAAATAAAGACTCTGGTCTCAGAGCCGCACTCAGAAGACCAGGTGACAGCCTGTGGCAGTCTGTAATCTCTACTAGAGACTTCATCTCAAACAAGCTCCTGTGAAATGAGCTTCCTTAGATCTTTAGGCAGAGAATAACGTCTCAGAGAATGCCATGGTTTGCATCTGCTGTATACTTTATTAATCTAGATAGGTGTAAATTTTTTTTTTTTTAACAAAGAAACAACTTTGCAGAGCTACCTCTGTGTCTTCCCCTCCTCTAAAGACCTACCTGAAAATATGCCAATTAAGTATAATTTTGGGGTGGCATATTTTCAGCTTCCATAGTACACATGGTAAATGTTGACTACCAAGTCCTTGAAAGATTAAATCCTGTTTCATCTCTTTCTCTAACACCTTGAGTCCTACCATTTTATTCATTTCTGCCCCCTGTTTTGGTTCTGTTAGAAAAAGGACAAATTCTATCATTTTGCCCTTAGTTTCTGCTCTAATAATTCTGCCAAGAGAATTTTTTGAAAACAGGGCCAATGAGAAGAGGGAAAGTCAGGCTGACTTGGCTTAAATCTGTTCTTAGTCATCCTGTTAAGAGTTGGAAACAAATCACCTGCTTATGCGCTACCGAAGTTTGCACACTATCTACTTGGTTCAAAACCCAGATTCTCTTGCCTGGCATTTAAGGAGACTCAAGGTTCTTAGAACATTTTCTTGACTCTATACGAGTCAAATTGATCTGTTTATTGTTTCTCAAACAGTCCTCTTACATCTTTGCTTCTGGCTTTTTTGATAGAATTTTTCTTGTGCCCTGGAATAATATTCTGTTTTTAAGTCTTGCCATCCAGGGCTGGGGATATAGCTCAGTTGGTAGAGTGCTTGCCTTGCAAGCCCAAGGCCCTGGGTTCAATCCCCAGCACTGCAAAAAAATAAATAAAGTCTTGCCATCCTTCAAAGCATTCATGGATGATCACTGAGGTTTTTGTGAACTACCCCAGCATTTCCTGAGAACTCTTTTGGTGGTGCTGGGGACCAAATGTAGGACCTTGGGCACACCAGATAAAGTGCTCTAGCACTAAACTATATCCCCAGCCCTGTCTTTGAACTCTTACAACTGTGCATACTAGTTCATTCACTTGGTACTTAATACGATCACTTATCTTCTTATGCTGATATATTTCTCCCCTGCCTGAGGTTTTCTTTCACCAGTGTCAAGCACAGGGTCTCATAATCAGAAGTCTCACTATATTTGATCTGATAAAGATGATTTTTTTTTTTGTACTGAAGATTGAACCCAGGGGAACTCAACCACTGAGCCACAACCCCAGCCCTATTTTGTATTTTATTTAGAGACAGGGCCTCCCTAAATTGCTGAGGCTGCCTTTGACCTTGTGATCTTCCTGTCTCAGCCTTCCAAGCTGCCACTGCACCACCCCGCCCAGTAAAAGATGATATCTTTTATAAGCCACACTAAACCCCTGAGGCTAATATTGTGGTCAATTAAATCAATTGAGTGACCACTTGGCTGTTAAGGAAAAAATTCTGAGATATTCTAAATTTAATTACAAAGCAGGAAGGGGAGATAGAAAGGAGGAGAGATGGAAGATGGTTAATCAGAAATAAGTTACAGGCCCGGAAGACCATTTTACATTCTTTCTGTCTCCCTTTATTTATTTATTTTTTCCTTTGGAGATGGAATGTCTTTATTTTGTCTGGAGTGGTCTTGAACTGAGCTCAAGCAATCCTCCCTCATCAGCTTCCCAATTAGGTGCTTCACATGCCACCATGCTGGGTTAAAGAAGTTTTCTGACTGAGACTTTTTTTTTTTAACTACTTCTGATTGAACCCACATGCTAAGCACATGTTCTACCACTGAAATGCACCCCCCAGCTTTACATTCTTTAATGTTCAGTTAAAACCTAGATTCAGCTGGGTGGGGTGGCTTATACCTGTAGTCTCAGCAACTCAGGAGGCTAAGGTGGGAGGTCTGCTTAAACCCATGAATTGGAGACCAGCCTAAGAAATACATCAAGACTCCATCTCAAACAAACCTGAAACCCCCTGCTTTACTCAAACCCTATGGCAAAACCCTAGATGCTCCAGCATCCTGCCTGCAGCCCCAACTCATCCAGCAGCCAGGTTGCTTCTCCTGGTAATTGTCCCCCTACCACAGAACCTTCACCTGCTTTATGCAATCCCACCCTTCTTATCCATAGTCAATGTAGATGCAATGTATCTACAATAACTTACGCCTGTTTTCCTTCTATAAGTACCAGAGTACTTATAGAAGTACTCTGGTTTTTTGGATCCAGCTGACATTTTTCCAAATGCTATGTGGCCTTAGGTTGGTGGCTGACGGAACTTGTTCCGGGACTAGTCCTTTTTTTTCTGGCTAGCATTTGTAATGTCTCAATAAAACCTTTTATTTCAGAGGTCTCTCCTTTTTCAGAGTTTGGGTTTAACAATGCTTAAGAAGATTCTGTTCTAGTAGACTAGGGGATGGAAGGAAAGGATACAATTTTATTGAAAAAAAAAATCTTTGTTCACAGACTAATCACATCCTAGCCTGGGAAACTGGTCTGCAAAGACTGCTTGCTGGCTTAAGCCAACTCAGTCCTTCCTAAGTCTGCACACCAGTAATACTTGCCACACCTATGCAGGAAAACAGGTGAGTCAGAACTGAATGTGTAATACATTGTTGTCCTTCTCTGGCATATTTTGCGATCCTTATTCTGAGAAACTGCAGGTATGGCTCTGAAATGTCCTTTTGTAAAAGAAATTTACAGACATAAAGGAAATGTATAATACTCTTGGAAAGTATGTTACCAGGGCTGATCCAGTTAATTTTCTTACCTGCGACCATCTGCATAGCAAGACCTTTTCACTACGCGTGTCCTCCTCTCACTCTTCCTTCCATAACTTGCAGTCACTGTCACCCCTAAAAGCCCCAAGCCCTTATTCCTTTCCTTAGCTCAGGGTGCTATGTAATCACCCCCTACCCCACCACCATCTAGAACACTTGTATTCATCGGTGTTTAAGTCTATGTCAGATGCTAATTTTCATCTTTTTTTTTAAGTCTTAAAAAAGCTCATTTGTATACTACTCCAGCGGCTGCCGGCGTGGGCTTAAAATATACAGCCGTTAATTTTGGTTTCTTTTTGGTAGCAGTGACAAGAGATACGCATTTGCCTAGTTTCCATCGCAGTCGGGAGATGCAAACACAGGAAACACAAAAACAGCACAACTGAAGGAGTCCTCCGACAGTCCAGCGACAAAAGGCGGGGAGCGGGTGCTAAGCCAACCGAGGCGCAGCGGAGTCGCCACCTGTAGACTCCGCTGCACAACCGCGCCGCTGAGCCAGCCCCCAATTGGTCGAGGCGGTTGGTCCCGGCGCGCGCGCGCGCGCGCGCAAAAGCCCGGATGGGCCGCGGCTTCCGGCGCGCTCGCCGCGGGCAATAGGGGGCGCGCACGGCGGACCTAGGCTTCTGTTACTGTTTGTGCGGCCCTGTGTTCCTGGGAGGAAATGGAGTCAGAAACCTAACTCGGGGGGCAGCTCTGACCTCTCTAGCCGAGTGCCTGTCGCTTCCGCCACCAGGAGCTACCTTTCTCGCTGGACTTGGTGCGTTCGAGCGCCCAGCGGCCTGGGACCACGAGAGGGATGGACGCCGAGGCCCAGGGCGCCGGACTCTAGCGCTCCGTGTGAAGGAAACGGGCTCCTTGAAGGACCCTCTACCCCTCCCCACCTCCATCACTCCAAGCAAAAAGCCCCGAGTGGGGAGCAGGTATGGGCCTGGAAGTGAGGGTTCTCTTCTGGTGGTGGGCGGTGAACGGGTTGGTTAGCTCGCTTTTGTGTCCAGCCCCTTCCCGCTCGCACCCTTTGTGCAATTCTTGGTGGGGGGCACGTGGCTTCGTGGAGCTTTTGTTGGATGGAAGCCTGTTTGTCGCCTGCGGCGTGGTGGGCGGAGTTTAGGGCGCGCACTCCGGGGTGGGGGAAGGGGAGGGGGAGGGGGAGGTCTTCCCTGGATCCCCGGGTAAAGGCCACAGGGACTGGGGGCTGCGGGGTGGCGGACTGCTCCCGGCTGGGGGTCGGGAGGGTGACAGGTGCCTGTTGGGTTGCCTGTCTGAACGCAGCTCCGAGTCTGGGCGAGACTGGGCTGGTTGACTCAGCTTTTCCTCCTGGGCTGGTCAAGTTCGGACACGTTCCGCGACTGCCGTCGGAGGAGCTAAGTCCTGACTTGTCTCCAGCTGAGGCTATTTAAACCATTCCTTTTCCCAGCCCTATTCACTGGCAACGGAAGATCGGCTCACAGACGCGAGGCAAGTTTTCTGTACTGATCCAGGTAAGGACCGACTTGCTAATGATTGTGGTTCATAAGGTACTATTTAAAGGCATTATCTCCTTTATGTATGATTTCGTTTTTTTCACATGTTTTATTTCAAGTTTTTATCGTGTGTGTATTTTTTTTTCCCCTACTTGTAGGCCAATGTGCAATACCAACATGTCTGTGTCTACTGATGGTGCTGTAAGCACCTCACAGATTCCAGCTTCGGAACAAGAGACCCTGGTTGGTATTTTTGTCTCAAGTGTTAAGAATAATTTACTTTGAGGTGATCAAGTAAATTGTATAAACCCGAGTTATAGCCAGGCTTTTAAAGTGAAATTTTAGGTATTTAACTTAAATTCTTTCTCAGATATACTTGAAGTAAAAGTGAACAGAAAGAATCAGTATTTTCTTAGTCTTTCACTGAATGGAGTTAAAAAATGACTTACATTCTTAAGTGTAGATACTGACGTTGTACTTTTGTGACCTACTGTTACTTCTAGTTTGACCTGTTAGTATTTAACTTTTTAAATGATTTCTAAAAGTCACAAAAATAATTAATACTTTTTGTAAAGATTTTAAGCATTAGAGCAGTATGTAAAGTAAAACTTGAAAATTGCAGTCTTTTCTCCTTGTCTCCTTTTAAATTTTTTCTGTGTACATATATAGTAATGTGTGAATTTGAAGCTGTTACTGTTTGTTCTACTAAAGCAATTCAACTAGAGTTGTTCTATAACTTGTCAAAAAAAAATACAGAATTCTTTATAGTGGCTACATAGGATTCTATAGATCATGGTATACCAATCCCTTTACCAGTAGGGTTTTTTTTTTTTTTTTTTTTTTTTTTTTTTGTGGTGTTGGTGATTAAAGCTAGGGCCTTATGCATGTTAGACAAGTGCTCTACCACTGAGCTACATTTCTAGTATTACTGGTAGACTTAAAAATTGCCTTCTGCTTTTGAGTATTTCAAATAGTACTGCTTTGTATGTGCATCCTGACACAAATATTATGTGATTCTTTTCTGTAAGAAATATAGAAATAGAACTCCCGAGTCCTGAATTACAGAGTTTTACACATATTTGATTGCCAATTGGTAACTTGTTCCTCAAAAGATTGTGACAGTTTTTATTCCTGCTTACAGTAAATTTTATCAGTCTTTTAAAACCAATATGCAGTTGTACGTATTTGTGGGGGATAGTGTAATAATTTGATACGTATGTATGTAATGATCAAATCAAGATAATTAGCATTTGCACATCCTTAAACATCTATCATTTCTTCTAGTTGTTTATAAAATGTGACGTAGTCTAATTGTTGCCTTTTTGTGTGTGTGTAAAAAGTATGAAGCTGTTGTTTAGATTTATATGTCCCAAGTCTCTGAGGAGCTGGGCATCTTCATTTGTTGAATCACTTGTTTATTCTGGGATTTGACTGATCTTGTCTGTCCATTTTTTTGTTTTGTTTTTCTTAATTTGAATAGTTCTCAGTACTTCAAGTGTATTTATTGTTTACAAATAGTCCATTTAATTTGATGTCATCTTGTTCCCATTGAGAACCTTTCTTTTCTTTTTTTTTTGGTACTGGGGATTGAACCCAGGGGCACTCCACCTCTGAACTACATCCCCAGCCCTATTTTGTATTTTATTTAGAGACAGGGTCTCACTGAGTTGCTTAGGGCCTCACTAAGTTGCTGAGGCTGGCTTTGAACTCACGATCCTCCTGCCTCAGCCTCCCCAGTCGCTGGGATTACAGGCGTGCGCCACCTCGCCTGGTGGGAAATAGGCGATTTTTAAAAATTTGATTTTGAGTATTAGATCTTAAATGAGAATGTTGTTGGAGTTCAGAATCAGGAGAGGCCATATTGAAGAGAGGTGCAGAGACAACGGTTTGTGTGGTGGTGGCAAACTGAGGATTAAGTTTTGCAGAATTGGATACAGCAACAGGAAAAGAGAAAGAACATAAGCATGTCCACCATCCCCTGCCAATGCCAGTTATTAGTAATACTTGAAAAACCTCTGAAGTCAGGCACACTATAGCCTTTGGACCAAATTTATCTTACTGCCAAAATTTTTTTCTTTTAGTTGTAGATGGACATAATACCTTTTATTTTTTTAATTTTTATGTGGTGCTAAGGATCAAACCCAGTGCCTCACACATCCTAGGCAAGTGCTCTACCACTGAGCCACCACCCCAGCCCCTGCTGCCTGTTTTTATAAATAAAATTTTATTGGGTTGAGCAGGGAGGCACTTGTTTGTAATCCCAGCCACTTGGGAAGCTAGGAGGATCACAATTTAGCAAGTCCCTGTCTTAAAAACAAAGGACTGGGGCTATAGCTTGGTGGTAGAGCATATCTGGGTGAAATTGATACCACAATAAATAAATCTTTTGTGGACTAGGTTCCTTAATGCTAGAGATCTTAAAATAACTAACCCAAGCTGAAAAGGATATTTAAGAGCACATCTGAGACTACGACTCTTGTCCCTCAATCACAACTCGGCATTTTCTTCCTAATTGGTTTACATTTCAAGTATATACCTGACTAACAATTATTGAGCATGTACTACACACCTTAAATATTTAAGATTCACCCCAAAGATGGATTTTTTTTTCTCTTGGATTGTGTAAATTTGCTTACAGTAAGGTCATTGGATTTCTACCATTTATGATTGTAAGGTAATAAGCAAATGGTAGAAATAGCTAGAGTAAAAAAAGAATAGCATTCAGTTGGGATTAGTATTATTTTTTTATCATAACTTATGAACTTAAAGATTCCATGATAATTAGCATAATAATTAGTCTCTCTAGCATTTTTTCCAATTCCCTTAACCATGATATGTGATACTCAATTTATAAAGTCTGTTGTATGTAGTAAAACAGGGATAGAGGTGAGCTGATTCGTGAACATATGTCCTCTTTAATGGCTACTTCGTTTTGAGGTCTTTTTTTTTTTTTTTTTTTTTTTTTTTTTTAAACTGACACTGGAACCCCAGGCCTCTCACATGCTAGGCAAATGCTCTACCACTCAAACACATCCCAGACCTGCCTCCTTTTTAACCACTGAGCCACATCCCCAACCGTTTTTATATTTTATTTAGAGATGGTCTTGATAAGTTGCTTAGAGTCTTACTAAGTTGCTTAGGCTGACTTTGAACTCATGATCCTCCTGCCTCAGCTTCCTGAGTTGCTGGGATTATAGGCATGTACCACCACACCCGTTTTTTGAGGTCCTAAACTTTGTGAAATTATTAAGCATAGTGTTTGCTCTCTTTTTTGTTATTATTTGCTACCTTTACTGACAACTTTATTGCTGCAGGGCTTATAGTTTTCTTTTTCTTTGTAGGTTAGACCAAAGCCATTGCTTTTGAAGTTGTTAAAGTCTGTTGGTGCAGAAAAAGAAACTTACACTATGAAAGAGGTAAGCTCAACCAAGAGATAAAGAATGTTTTAATATAGCCTTATTTATAGTTTTTAGGACCATGGGAGAAATTGGCCATCATTGTTTTATGGTCATTAAGACTGTATTTTGAGACTGAAAATTCTAATTATACCTGTATGAGTTTTTTTTTCAACTAGGAACTCAGAGACAAAAGGAAACCCAGTAGGGGTTCTTGACCTGTTTGTGTGTAAACCTATTTGGCAGGCTGGTGAAAGTTCTCAGATTAACTCCTCAGCATATTTTTAAATCCGTGAAATAAAATGCAGTCACAAAAGGAACATACTAAAATACAGTTTTCAAAATAGTAAGCAAGTTTGACATATATTGTGTAACACTTTAAATACTGAAATACAACAGCAGGCCTAATAATTATGATTTCAGTGTAATTAGGAATAGAAGTGTTATTTTGATATGTTCGCCATAAGTATAGTTTGATATCATGGTTTTTGTTGGTGGCAAAATCACAGGTACTGCTAATATGTTGTTGTGATTTGTTGCTTACATTTAAATTTAAAAGCTAAATTTCAGTTTGAATTTAGTGAAAATAAAGATAGAAGTACTTATATTTTTCTCATTCAAATTAATGGACCAACCCCCTGAATTCTATCCAAGGACTTCTTGGGCATCCCTGGATCCCAGGTTAAGAACTTCTGCACTAGAGATAGATGAGTACAATATATTGTACTGAAATTCTGGTATAGAGGTGAGCTGATTCATGAACATATGTCCTCTTTAATGGCTACAGCATTTCAGTGTATTCTCTTGAAGTTTGTTTATAGAAGCAAGGTTTTCAGTGAGAGATTGGGCCATTTTGGGCAAAATTTCAGTGTGAATGAAATATTTTTTCCCTTCTGTCCCACTTAGTTTGTGGGACACAGATTATTTAAAACACTAAAGTTTCTTTTCTTATGACAGGATAACGGGCATGAAAAGATTCCAGACCCTTTTTCTTTACAGCCACACTTTTTAAAAAACTTTCTCAAGGGATGTTTGCTGGGAGAACTCTAGATCCATATTAAGACTTATAATGCTTCTGCAGAACTGTACAGCAGTAACATAGTATAGTCCTTCCCTGCCATCTACAGGGAGTTGCTTCTAGACGACACCTGCCCCCACCACTGTTACCACCCATGTTCAAGTCCCTTATACAAAATGGTGTAAATTTTTGCATATAACTTATGCAAATCCTCCCATATACTTAAAACATCTCTAGATGACTTGTAATACCTAATACAATGGTATTAATATGGTATTATTTAGGGAATTATGATGAAAAAGAAATGTCTATGCTTAGATAATATTTCTTTTGGAAAAATTTTAACCCATGGTTGGTTGAATCCATGGGTGCAAAATCTACAAATACAGAGGGCTGATTATATTATTGTTGTATGATGCAGTTTTCAGCTAAAGGATCTTTGTCCTGGGTCACAAAGGGAAGTTGAAAGCCAAGTGGGGTAGTATAAAGTGCATGGGGCTAGGAGTCAGAAGGGGAATCAGTTTCCTCACTTCATTCCATTTTTTTGATACTGAGAATTGAACCCCAGGATCTTATGCATGCTGAATATATGCTGAATTAGCTACACTGCAGTCCCCTCCTCATTTCTAATACAGTTATAATCATTCTGTGAAATATCAGAAGGATGAGACTGTTCTTATTGAAGAACTGTAAGCTGTAAAATGCTGTATACATTTACATGGTTGTTAATAGGTTTATATTGGGATAATTGAAAAACATATTGCCTATTTTGTCTTAGTAGAGCACATGGAATATAATTTATATTAATGGTTTAGGGTCATTTTGATTATTTATTATAGTGTGTATTAATATATTTGTGGGTTTGTTTCATTGAGTTCTCCCAAACTGTTGAGTTGATGTGATTGGTCATTTTCCTGTCTTTCTCTTCTATAATGAGAAATAGCTCAGAGGCTATTGAGGTGTGTGGTGCTTTTAACTATTTACTAAATGGCACTAGGCCACTGCCATATTTTAGTTGATTTGGGTGTGTGGGGGGTGTTGGTTTCTACAACTTCTTTTTCTGTTCTTAAGAGTGTTGGATATCTGGGCAGAGTTAAAATTTGCAAGGAAAAGAAAAAAACATTTAAATACAAGATGGTTGTTATTCTACATGGTTATGGATGTGGTTGCTGGTTGTTTAATCAGTTTGAACAAATGGGATATTAATTGAATATATTGAAACCAACATTTAGTTTTCTTTAATGCTCAGAAATCATATTTCTATTTCAGGTTATATTTTATCTTGGCCAGTATATTATGACTAAGCGATTATATGATGAGAAGCAACAACATATTGTATATTGTTCAAATGATCTTCTAGGAGATTTGTTTGGAGTGCCAAGCTTCTCTGTGAAAGAGCACAGGTAAATTCTTCTATTTAGCCATTATAAAAAGCCAGCTGGGCAAACATTTCAGCTGACCTCCACCCTCACTCCTATTGTCAGAGATAAATAGTTAATGCTATATATATATAAAAGATGCTAGGATTGAGTTTTTCTTTTCTTTTTTTTTTTTTGGTGGCATGCTGGGTATCACACCAGGGCTTTTCACATGCTAGGCAAGTGCTCTATCACTGAGCTACAACCCCAGCCCTGAAATTGGTTTCTTAGCTCTGTAGCATATTATTAAGGAATCTGAATTCTAGAATCTTATAAATCTGTATTTGAGATCTAGCCTGGTCATTTACTAGCAGTGTGGATAGGTAAATTGATCTAACCTCTCTGAACCGTAGTTTCTCCATTTTTAAAATAGGAATAAGTAAATAACTTATTTAGAGGTTATAAATATCTCATGAAGAGACATTTTATAAAAAACATACTGTTTGACACATGGAAAGCATTCAGATTATTAGCTGCACTTATTATATATTTTAAATTGTTATTCTAATCACTTCCAAAGGCAGTCTTTATCTACTTGTTTGTTTTTTTAGTACTAGGGTTTGAGCTGCCCTTTAAATTTTTCAGCTCTTTAAAATTTTTTAAATTTTATTTTGAGTTAGGGTCTTACTAAGTTTCCCAGGTTGGCCTCAAACTTGTGATCCTTTTGCCTCAGCCTCCCAAGTTGCTGGGATTATAGTTGTGTGCCACCATGCCAGGCCTCAAGTAGTCTTTATGCCACAAAGTTAATAAAGCTTAAATTCAAGTCTCAGTTTCTTTGGAAATCAATTTTATTTTGTGTTTGTTTTTTGGTCACATACCATCATTATGGCAGCTAACATTTCTAGAATTATTCTGGGAACCGAAGACTATTTTTTTAGTCATTCTTTCAAATTTGTCGCAGTTGGTTTAGCATAGTCAGTCTCTGTTGAACCTTAGCATTTATATCTTAGTGGGAAGGAATACTTTCTATCTGCAACAATTCACTAGATTCTACTAGTATTTAATGCTCAGTACTATCATAGTGGTTGGGGATATATATAGCTCGATTGTAGAGCACTTTCCTCCCATGCATAGATTGTGGGCTTGATCTCCAGCATCACAAGAAGAAAATAGCTACAAAGATGGAAACTAAATAGAATATTTGTGTATTTAAAACAACTTCATTATAAGCATAATGTGTATATTCACTGTTGAACACTAGAAAAAGATTGCTCAAGAAGGGTAGGGGAAAAAAATACTGTAGTTTGTCACCTGAAACTTTTTTTTTTTTTTAAAGTTTTATTTATATTTTGATGTGGTGGATTAAATCCAAGACTTTGCATGCTAAGAATGTGCTCAGTCACTGAGTTATATCCCCAGCCTTCTTTCTAATTTAACATTATAGACATCTTTCCATTGGTAAACTCTTGTCTTTAAAATCCATTTATGATTATTTTTTTCTTGGCCTTGGAATATGAAACTTTATATATATAAGAAATAACTTAATGATTTGGTACTGTTTTGAGTATTAAATCTTCTGATAATGTTTGGAGGTATAGTATCTGATATTGAAAGTGTAATCTTCAGGTTATCCTTGATTTGAATTCTGATACATTGAGAGATCAGAAAATGGGGAAATTACTGATGTAAAAAAATTGTTGACAAAGAATAAGAATATTGATTTTTTTGTTGTTGTTGGTTTAAGTTACTATTTCAGGGACTAGGGGTGTAGCTCAGTGGTATGTTGCAACAAATAACATTGCCTGAACATTAGTTTAAAAACAAGAGAAAGACTGTACCGTGACATCAATGAATACTGGAATAAGAGTTGTCTTTCTCTTGGATATGATCTCCATTAGGGCAGAGATTTTTCATTTTTTGTTTTCCTCAGTGACTGGTTCATAGTATGTTCTCAGTCTGTATTTGGGTGTAGAAGAGACTCTTATCTTTTAAATCAAGAAAGAAAACCCATTCATTGATTGTCTGAGGTTGATAAAAGTCAGGATTATAGGGCTGGGAATTTAGCTGGTGGAACACTTGCTTAGCAGATGTGAGACCCTGGGTTCAGTCTTGAGTAACACACATACAGAGTCAGGATTATAATCCATTTCTTATATAATTAAAGGTTTTTTGTTGTTGTTGTTTTAATTGTACTGGGAATTTAACCCAGGGGTGTTCTATCATTAAGCTACATCTGTAGCCTCTGCCCCCGCCCCCCCCCCCCCCCCCCCTTCTTCTGTCTTCTCTTGTATTAGGGATTGAACCCAGGGGCACTCCACCCCTGAGCCACATCTCCAGCCCTATTTTATATTTTATTTAGAGACAGGGTCTCATTGAGTTGCTTAGGGCCTCGCTAAGTTGCTGAGGCTGGCTTTGAACTCTCGATCCTCCTGCCTCAGCCTTCCCAGTTGCTGGGATTACAGGCATGTGCCACCGTGCCTGGCCCTGCCCCCCTTTAACATTTGAGTTAGTCTTGCTATGTTGCCCAGGCTGGCTTTAGACTTGTGATCCTCCAGCTTCAGCTTCCTGAATCACTGGAATGATAGGTGTGTGCCACCATGCCCAGCCTATAATGGGTTTTATATAATCTATTACTTTTTTAAAAAGCAGTTTGCTTCTAAGCTTGAGTGCTAGAAAATTTGTTTGAAAATAAGTATGCTTATCTACCTTCTGCTTGCATAACTTGCTGGTAATAAAGTCTAATCAAAACTCATGTCAGGAAGTGGAGATGTGAATCTCCGCGCTAGAGAAACCTTTGATTGTTGAAAGTAGTAGTCATCATTGTTACTAATTATTAAGTTGCTTTATAAGATCTGAAAGCTTGCCAGTGATGTAATTTGAAAAATGCCATTTTGAGTATGTATAGTAGTTCATACAAAATATGTATTTAAATGTCTGGTTAAATCCAGTTTAATAAATTATTCTGAAATGTACATCTCTCTTTTTTTTTTTTAACAAGGAAAATATATACAATGATCTACAAAAATTTGGTGGTAGTCAATCAGCAGGGTAAGTTAATTTTGAACATCATAAATGTAGCATAAAAGTGTTTTAAGGACATTGGGAAGTGATATAGTTACCTAGTTTGAACTGTTTGAAAGGATGAGTATTTTCTTTAGGTAAATGGCATTTCAGTTCCTCATTTGACCTTCTTAACTGGTTGTATTTGGGTTGCATCTTCTTTTGAGAATCTGATGAAAGACCTGAGTTTTTGTTTCAGAAAGATGCATATGTAAATATGCAGGAGTATGCTGATAAATGTTTTACCCACTTTCCATAAGAGACTCTTGATTTGAAATGGTTGCTGATTCCATGATATAAACACTCTCATTTTCAGATTATAAATGTTGAGTTGGGTTAGGGTTAGGGTTAGGGTTAGGGAAGAAGCTTAGTGTACTTTGAGTGCCATTAGAAGTTGGCTTCAGTTTGCGGCAGCTTTCCTAATGCCCATCCTTGAACTACAATTAAGAAATGCTCTCAGAAACTCAGTTTTCAGAATGGATTGACCACTCCCTTGTGATTCCACTATTCTATATTCAGGTTGTTTTGTTGTGTTGCTCTTGGTTACACTTGGTTGTTTTTCTCTTTCCTATTTCATTCAGGTTTGCATTCTGCATCATAGAGTATAGTATTTTATTAATATGGTGTTATGTATGTGTAGAATTTGAATACTTACTGTACCATAGTTAGGATTTAAAACCCAGAAAAGGACATCACCATCTGATCCGAGAATAACAGTAGCTATTAGGCTGCTGTCTAACAGTGGTTTCCCTGCCTCTATTTTTTTTTTTTTTTACTATTTTGACATTGTGATTGAGGGGTTTGGTTGTTCTCTGGATAATGGGTCTGTGAGCTAGGGAAATCAGTTTTATTTCTTGAACTGAGACCTTTTTAGTGAGAGTGGCTACAGCACTGTCTTAGGAAGATTCTGAAGTTCCACTGGGAGGAATGCAGTGATGAACTGCTTGTTGATATCCTTATGCTATTGGTCTGACGTTAGGAGCTTTTACATTCTGATTGATTTCCAGTAATAATGAACTGCCTTTAATTTCCTGAAACAGCAACTGTTAGTTTGCCTCTGAATGCTTTTTCTCATGATATTTCCTTAGTCTGGATTGCCTTTCTCAGCCCTATTTCACCTATTCTATTATGAAATCTTTCCTGATTGTTTGCTCCTCAGAGCCCCCCTCCTTCCCCCACTCCTATCAAATAATTACTGCTTTATCTTTTTTGCTGTTATATTTTTTTAATGTGTTTATAATTACTCTTTCATGTGTCTTTTATATTAATATTGAGTTCTGTTATATCTACATAGCCTGTGAATGGCACTTGGAAAGAATACGTTCAGTGTTTGTTGAAAGGTTAAATTGTACATGGGCTTTGTGTTGGACTGGTATCTGTTTGTTGAATAGCTCTTTCTTTCCTAGTTTGTGATTTTGTTTTTCTTTTGTCTTAGAACCATCAGATTCCAGCACATTAGTGAGTGAGAACAGGTGTCACTTTGAAGGTGGGAGTAATCAGAAGGTAATCTTTAAATAAATCTCATTTTAGTAAAATGTTTCTTGATAATTGGGCAGCTATTTGTACAAAACAGAATTTTTAGCTTCTTGGCATTGTAAGTTTAGTTCGATGTATTTTTTCTTGAATGCTTAGGACCCTGAGCAAGAACTACAGGAAGAGAAGCCTTCATCTTCCAGTTTGGTTTCTAGACCATCTACCTCATCTAGAAGGAGAGCAATTAGTGAGACAGGTATTCATGAATATTTATTTGTTATAGTAAATAGCTGCTTTGTGTTTTCTCTAATGAAATCAGTGTTTTTAGGATTAATTAGATTATTTTGCTTATTTTGGTTTAGTTCAATGAATTTCTGGTTTTTGTATTTATTTGACCTACAGATAGCCTTTTTAGTAGCATTTAGTAAAAAAATTTTTCTGGTTGACAGTGGGCTCAATTTACTCTATAATGGGGATAAGGATAAACTATTTTGCTAAAATTCTTAGTTAGCATTGTGGTTAAGTTTTGTGTGTGTGTGTGAAAGAGAGAGAGATATACCTAGTACCTTGCACAGGCAAGTGTTTTACCACTGAACTATATATCTCCAGCCCTTTTTCAAATTTGAGACATAGTCTTGCTGAGTTGTCCGGGCTACCCTCAAACTTCTGGTCCTCCTTGCCTCAGCCTCTCAGGTAGCCTGAGTTACAGGTGTATACCACCACCACCACACCTGGCTGCAGTTAAATTTTTAATCATTATTTTTAATAAGTGAAAAATATATCAGTGAGTTTAAAAACAGAAAGTAAATAGTATCTTAGAATTAAAGAAAAGGTTAAAATAGCTGAGAACATTTTTCCACATAAAAAATAGTGGAGGAGGAGGCAGTTGCCTGATCAAAAGTCACAACTAACTGGGTGTGGTGGTGCATGCCTGTAATTCCAGCTACTTGGGATGCTAAAGCAGGAGAGTTGAAAGTTCTAAGGCCAGCTTGGACAACTTAGTAAGACCCTGTCTCAAAATAAAAAATACTTTGAAAACGGCCAGGGATGTAGCTCAGTTATAGAGCATGTGGCTTCAATTTATAGTATCCCCCCCAAAAAAAAGCTAAACAAATGAAACTGAAACATTATATTTTCTCCTATTTGTGTATTTTTAGTCATATTGGGTATGAAACCCAGGGCCTTGTGCATGCTAAGCAAGTGCTCACTTGTTTATGCTGAGCTATACAACCAACCCCTTCTTTAGATTTCTGTAGTGAGTAATGTAATACCTTAATAATTAGAAAAAGAAATCCCAAATATTAATTTTTAAATGGAGACTAAAAATACAGATCAGCATGGTTTAGGCTTCTGGTCCATATCATTCACCTCAAACCCCCTTTTCCTGTAAGGGATACAAACATGATGAAGAGCTTACATCAAGAAGTTGTGATGTAGTTGTTGAGATAAAACACAGAAATATTTACAGTACAGGATATGTGAGTTTATTTGTTGGGAATTAGAGGAAGAAGAGATCATTTCTGACTAGGTCAAGAGAAGGAAATTGAGTGAGCAAAGGTGTGAGAGTTTGGAAGTGTTTTAGGCACATTGATTTTATATATATATATATATATTTTTTTTTTTCTTTTCTTTTTTTGGTGTTGGGGTACCAGGGGCACTCAACCACTGAGCCACATCCCCAGCCCGCCCTTTTTTTTGGGGGGGGGGGGGACCAGGGATTGAACTCAGGGACACTTGACCACTGAGCCACATCCCCAGCCCTATTTTCTATTTTATTTAGAGACAGGGTCTCACTGAGTTGCTTAGGGCCTCACTAAGTTGCTGAGGCTGGCTTTGAACTCGCGATCCTCCTGACTCAGCCTCCCAAGTCGCTTGGATTACAGGTGTGCGCCACCATGCCCGGCTCCCAGCCCTTTCTTGTATTTTATTTAGAGATAGGGTCTCACTGAGTTGCTTAGCACCTTGCTGTTGCTGAACCTGGCTTTGAACTTGAGATCCTCCTACCTCTGCCTCCTGAGCTGCTGGGAGCTGCATGTGCCACTGCACCTGACCAGGCACATGGATTATATTTTAGTTAATCCTATAACCCTATTAGATTCTTAGTAATGTAAGACTGCAGTGAACACAGTTTCACATATAAACTTAAATAATCATGCAGACATTTAAGATAAATTGCAGAATGTTGCACTGTTTTATATTCCTATGAACAATGTATAAAAATATTTTCCCTCTAATCTGTTTTTTAATTTGTGTTATTCTCATGGGCAAAAATGGTGTCTTATTTCAATTTACATTTTCTTGTTTAATAGGTAGGGGAGTTTTCATAGTTCCTTAGTCATTTTTTGCATTTCTCTATGACTTAATTTTTCCTGTTTTTGACTTTTTAAAAAGTCAAGTCTTTGGTAGGAGGACTTTGTATAGTGTGGATATATTAACCATTTTCTATTTGGTGTGTTGTAGACCTTTTCTTTTAGTTGTTTTGTAGCTTTTATTGATGGTATTTTATTTTGCCTGGCAACTTTCACATAGCTTAGTCTCTTTTGTTTTGCTACCGGGGATTGAACCCAGGAGTGCTTAACCACTGAGCCACATCCCTAGACTTTTTTATTTTTTAGTTTGAGATAGGGTCTCACTGGGTTGCTTAGGGTCTTGCTAAGTTGCTGAGGCTGGCTTTGAACTTGTAATCCTCTTGCCTCAGCCTCCTGAGTTGCTCATATTACAGGTGTGTGCCACTGTGCTCTGCTTTGTCTTTCTTCTTTCCCTTATTTGGTGTTGGGGATACTGAACCCAGGGCCTTGTGCACACTCCTTGGATGTTCTGCCATTGAGCTACACCCCCAGCTCCTGTGGTCTCCTCCTGATATTCTTTCTTGAGTGGTTTCCAGTGTTATGTTATACTTCCCCATCCGGTATTAAAAGAATATTTTCTTGGGCTGGAGATGTATCTCAGTGCAGAGTGCTACTAGCATGCTTGATCCCCAGCACTGGTTGAAAAATGTTCTTTTAGGTTGTTTGAATAGTTTTGTGGTATATGTTTGGCTTTTTGATCTATTTGGATTTTTTTTTTTTGGTTTGTTTTTTCTTTTGCTGTTCTGGGTATGGAACCCAACCCCTCACATGTGCTAGGCAAGTACTCTACCAGTGACTTACACTGTTTTCATATCTGGTATCTCATTCATATGTGGCAGATTTGACTAACACTGACTTTTTAAGTCAGAGAAAATTTATTATTTAAAGTGAAAGTTTTCACTGGTTTTGACTTCTATTGAAAATACAGGGTACCTGACATGCTGTTGTGTGTGTCTAGTTCAGTTACTCTGGAGACTGAGGCAGGAGAATTGCTTGAGGTGGGGAGTTTGGCGCCAGCCTGAGCAATGTAGTGAGACCCTGTCTCTTAAGTGCAGAATAAAACAGGGTGTTGAAGAAACCGAAACATGAAGAATACCTTCTGGATCCTTAGAACCACAAAAACAAACCAAAAACCTTCTGAGGTGAAGAACAGAGCACTTGCATTCATAAGGCCCTGGGTTCAATCTCTAGCACTGCAAAAGGCCAGTCCCAACAAAAGCCTCCAAATGCCTTCTATGTAAATTAGATATTATTGGTTCTTTTAAGAAAAGAAAAGAAAGAATAAGAAGAAATCTTCCTAAAGTTTAGACAGAAAATCTGTAGATTGCTTGATTAGTAAATGCTCTTGATGGGTTGGTTATTGTGACTTGTGGAGGCAAATTTCTCAAAGATGAGAAAACTTGTAAAAATATGTCCTGCTATAACTCTTGTGGGAGACAGATCTACTGAAAATGTTAACTATTAAACATTAATAGTAATTTATCATTCTTTTCTGTTTAATGTCATCAAAACTAAATTCTGTGACAGATAATCAAGACACCTCAATTTTTAAATTTAATCACCCTTTTTTTCCCTTCCATATGCAGAAGAAAATTCAGATGAATTATCTGGTGAACGACAAAGAAAGCGCCACAAATCTGATAGTATTTCCCTTTCCTTTGATGAAAGCCTGGCTTTGTGTGTAATAAGGGAAATATGTTGTGAAAGAAGCAGTAGCAGTGAATCAATAGAGACTCCATCAAATCCGGTAATATTCTTGTTTCAAATAAAATAAAGCTTTTATTTTTTAAATGTAGGCCTCACAGTCATAATAAGCATACAGATAGAATGCACATGATGCGATATTGCTGCTTAACGCAGTGGGAAATTTTACTTTCAAATATAATTACTACATAGATCTCCCACCTCCAACCCCAGGTTTGGGGAGTGGGTGAAAGATAGTGGAATAGCTCTGGTATGGATGAAGTAGTGTGAATATTCATAGTTGTTATTGTCTATAGTTGTTAACCCTATATTAGAGAATCTTTGTGGACTACTGCCCAGTAGTAAATTCAGGTGTGTTGGAGAATAATCTGAGAATTTGGAAGTTGTACCTTTTTAAAAAGGAACAAGACTACAAATTTAGTTTCTTGGAGTTCTAAGGCAAATTTATCTTGAATATTTAGAGTTAATATGTTTTTTAAGGGCTGGGATATTCTCGGTGGTAGAGTGCTTGCCTCACGTGTGCAAGGCCATCCATTCAGTCCTCAGCAGTACAAACAAAGCCCTAAACTTTTCTTATAGCCATTAACAAATAAGTTAGCCTAGTCCGAACTTAATATTTGCTGTATGTAGATCTAGACATCAGAAAATGTCTATTACTAGTTCCATGAAGTATGGCTACAGTATTGCATGGATGATAGAGTATTAGTACTTTTTTTTTTGGTACTGGGGATTGAACCTAAGGGTGCTTAGCCACAGAGCCACATCCTCAACCCTTTTTTTATTTTGAGACAGGATCTCACTAAGTTGCCTAGGGCCATGCTGAGTTGCTGAGGCTTTGAACTTTCAGTCCTCCTTTCTCAGCCTCCTGAGTCCCTTGTGATTACAGGTGTGTGCCACTGTGATTGTCTGGTGAGAGTATCAGAACTTTCTGATACTAATAGAAAATTACACAGTGTTCCATTTGTTAAGAGCATCTTTATAAATTGAATTATTAGTAGTATTTTTGCGGTGCTGGGGATTGAACCCAGGGCCTTGTGCAAGCACTCTTCGAAGTGAACTGTTCCCCAACCCCTGTGTTTTTATTTTGAGACAGGGTCTTGCTGTTAAATTGCATAGGCTGACCTCAAATATGTAATCCTCCTGCTTTAGCCTTCAGAGTAGCTGGGAATTACATAGAGATGTGAGCCACTGTGCCTGGCTTATTTTATTGGTATTTTATTTATGGAAACTGTAGGAGATTGAACCAGTTATGATAATAATCCTGTTCTTACTTTTTGTGTATTCTTGTTCTGTGTCTGTTTTTTTCTTACAAAGCATTGATTTAGAACATTTGTGCCCTGGAGTATTTAACAGAGCTGTTACTCATGTTGGCCACTAGGTGGCATGATGAGCTCCTGCTCAGTATGAGAAGTAAGTTTTTCAGGACTTACTGGTTTCTTTGGTAGTTTCTCAACTCTTATTGTAACAAGAAATGGCTACAGATAACGGGTAAACAAATGGGCAAGATTGTGTTCATTAAAACTTTATTAAGCTGGGTGCGGTGGTACACACCTGTAATCCTAGCACTTGGGAGGCTGAGGCAGGAGGATCTCGAGTTCAGAGCCAGCCTCAGCAACTTAGCAAGGCCCTAAGCAACTCAGTGAGGCCCTGTCTCTAAATAAAAATAGGGCTGGGGATGTGGCTCAGTAGTGGAGTGCCCCTGGGTTCAATCATCAGTACTAAAAACAAACAAACCAGACTTTATTAAAATAGATCTGTAATAGGCCACAGTTTGCAGACCCTTGCCACAACATACTTTCTGAAATTCAATTTTTTCTTCTGAAAAAATTAGAATTGTTCACTAAAGACTCGTTAATTGAAGGGGGTTCCTTTATTAGATATGCTACTGTACTTTAACCTGAGCATCAGTAGAACCCTTTAGGATGATACATCAAGCTGATGAATGTTACTTTTTCTACTATTTTCCTGACATCACACTAAAATTATATTTTGACCTTAGGAGATTATAAAGTAATATGCAGTATTCAGTTTTATTTTCAGAAATGATAAGAGCTCTCTGGGTGTGGTGGCTCAGGCCTATAATGCTTGCTACTCAGGAGGCTGGGGCAGGCGGATCTCAAGTTCTAGACCAACTTAATGAGACCTTGTCTTAAAAAGGACTGGGGATGTAGCTCAGTAGTAAAGTGCTTCCTCAGCATGTGTGAGGCCCTGGGTTTGGTCCCCAGTACTGAAGGGAGGGAAAGAAAAAGAAATGATAGAGCTTTTAAAGATCATTTCATCTAGACTCCATTTGGAGTACCTGTAGCCTTTAGGATTTAAATGATGCATCAAGGTTAAATAGCCACTTGGTGGCAAATCAAGAGTATCTTCTAGCTTCCTAGACCAATATACTTTTTTTATTTGTAGCCCTCTGCTTAGTATGTTGCTACCGTTAGCCGTGGACAACAAATATGAGGGGCTTGAAGGTCTTACTAGATTATGTAATGTATTAAGACCTGAATGTGCCTGGTGTAGTGGGACACACTTGTAGTCCCAGCAAATCTGGAGGCCAAGGCCAGAGGATCACAAATTTGAGGCCAGCCTCAGCAACTTAGCAAGGCTCTAAGCAACCTACAGAGACTCTCTCAAAATAAAAAGGTCTGTGGATGTGGCTTAGTGGTTAAGCACCCCTGGGTTCAATCCCTGGTACCAAAGAAAGAAAAGAAGAAGAAAAAACCTAAATGAGGAATCATATAGGTACAGAATTTTAAAAATAAATTAAAAAAATTAAATCTGGAAGCAGTTCAAAACAGTTTGTTCTCAAAGTTCATTAAAAATCACCAATAGCAAGTTTGCATTTGTATAAATATGTCTAACTAGCATTCTACCAATCTGAATATATAAAGATGATTAAGACAGGTGTTATGCTGGGTTTGTGGCTCAGTGGTAGAGAGCTTACCTAGCACATGTGAGGCACTGGGTTCGATCCTCAGCACCACATAAAAATATAAATGAATAAAATAAAATTATTTAAAAAAAAGACAGGTCTTAGCTCTGAGTCACTATAGTTCAGATGAGAAACATGAAATCGTTTTGCATAATTTATGTGCATGAACGTGTGTAAGAAGTCATACAAGTAGTAAAGATAATTAAAATTGTCAGAGCTCTTCCCGTTGACAGAGACTTATCCGAAGAAGGTGAGTATGATTTAGAAACCAAATTATTCTAGTTAGAGTGAGTGAGTGAGTCAAGATTGGCTTAGGAAACAGTCTAGATCTGTCTGGATTGTCCATATTTAGTAAAGGAGGAGTGCCTAGTTGGAGAGGAATGACATGTTAATGTCATACTAGGTGTGCCTTCACTGCAAACAAATTTTAGCCTTTTTTCTCTGTGTAATGGGGTTTTGAACAGGGAAAATAATGTAATAACTTTGAACCTTAATCTGGTATTAAGTTGGATGTACAGGATGGATCTGAGGAGGAAATAAAGTACAGGGAAGAGGTTGTTACAGAGGCCAAGTGATGTATGTTAATTTTGTTTTCTTCCCTTAGGATATTGAAGACTGTGTGAGTGAACATTCCAGTGATTGGTTGGATCAGGATTCAGTTTCAGATCAATTTAGTGTAGAATTTGAAGTTGAATCTCTTGATTCAGAGGACTATAGCCTTAGTGAAGAAGGACAAGAACTCTCAGATGAAGATGATGAGGTATTTTCTTTAATTATATTAGAAATTTATTAAATATTTTGCATATTCATTGACTTTGATTAATGATGTAAAACATTTAGATTTCACTTGAAATCCTCTTGATTTGTTCAAACTAGAATATTGTTTTGTGAATTTGATCTACATAGTTCCTTATTGTCTGATTTTTGTATTACTAATGCCAAGAACTCAGTAGACTTTAATAAGTATTCTTGTAATGGTCTATATTTTAAAATGTTGAATTAATTTCCCCCTTTTAACTTTTTATAAAAATAAAACATTCCCCACAATGTCCAGTTATAAAAATAAAACATTCACAATGTTCAGTGGTGGTAAATATTTTTTTTTTTTTACAAGAAAGCTTTTTTTTTTAATATTAATCTTTTTAAAAATTTCTTTTATATTTAGATATACGTGATAGTATTTTTCCACATTTTTTTTGGTACACAAAAGGGGTACAGCTTTTCATTTCTATGGTTGTACACAATGTAGATTCACACGATTCATGTAATCTTACATATACCTATGGTAATACTGTCTGTCTCAGTCTACTCTTTCCTTTCCCAACCCCTCCCATCCCATTTTCCTCTATACCATCCAGAGTTCCTCCTTTCTTCTCTTGCCTGGTCCCCCCCACCCCTTATGTATCATCATCCACTTATCAGAGAAAACATTTGGCTTTTGGTTTTGGGCTTGGCTTATTTCACTTAGCGCAATCAGCTCCACCCAATTACCAGCAAATACCATAATTTTTTTATTCTTTACGGCTGAGTAATATTCCATTGTATATCTATATTACAGTTTCTTTATCCATTCATCTATTGAAGGGCATCTAGGTTGGTGACACAATCTAGCTGTGTTGAATTGAGCAGCTATGAACATTGATGTGGCTGTGTCACTGTACTTTGCTGATTTTAAGTCCTTTGGGTATAAACCAAGGAGTGGGATAGCTGGGTCAAATGGTGAGTCCACTCCAACTTTTCTGAGGCATCTCCATACTGCTTTCCAGAGTGGCTGTACCAATTTGCAACTCCACCAGCAGTGTGAATATTTATCTATTGACTTTTTCCATGGTGGGTGAGGATTTCATTGTTCTGTTTTTCCTGACTTGAACTTGCTCCATTTGACCTTTGTCTTAGAATTTCTTACCTGTGTGCATGCATGCAGATGTGCATTCTGTGGATTGAACCCAAGGCATTGTATATGCTAGGCAAGTGCTCTACCTCTTTAAGCTACACCCACAGCCCTGGAAGTCTTATATATAGTAGTAGTGCTTACTATCTTTTTAGGACTTATCATTAAGAAACTTTCCTGGTTGGAGAGAAAAGGTGATGAATTGATGCTAATGAATTTATTTTATTAGGTATATCGAGTTACTGTGTATCAGGCAGGGGAAAGTGATACAGATTCCTTTGAAGAAGATCCTGAAATTTCCTTAGCTGTAAGTATGTATCTGCTTTTTTAAGAAATTAAAAAAAATAGACACCAAGGTCAAAATTAGAAAAATATGTCTAACCTACTTCCTGAAATGGGGTCATTTTTATAAGTTAAAACTTAAGCCTAATGGTTTAAAGTATTTGTCTTAGTTTTATTTGGGGGACTAGAACTTTTTAATATATTGGACCCTTTGAAGCACCACCTTGTTTTTGCAAGACCTTTATTTTGCTTGTTTTTGCAGTACTGGAGATTGAACCCAGGAGCACTCTACCATGAGTTACATCCCAGCTTTTTTTTTTTTTTTTTTTCTTTTGTGAGGTAGTGTCTTGCTAAATTGCCAAGCTGTCCTCAAACTTGCGGTTCTCTCGCCCCAGCCTCTAGAGTCATTGGGATTATAAGCACCTACCATCATATCCAACAAGATCTTTATTTTTAGTTTAGGAGGTACTGGAAGCCACTTTTGGCAACAAAGAATCAATGTAGGAGAATGAATAATCTCCACACTTATTGCTACTGTGTTATACCATTTGATAGGCAGTCTAACTGGTTATATTATTCATGTCTAAAAGGAAGGACCTCTTGTAGCAAGTTTTACATGTAAAATGTAACATTGCTACAAATGTCCTTGTAGCAAGTTTTACATGTAAAATGTCCTCAGGCAAATGTCCCCATGCTTCAGTTAAGGCAAGGAGATAAAGGAAATATGCAATAAAGAGGTATGGTGGTAGAGAGCTTCTCATTCTAATTGCATGATGCCAAGAGAAGTTAGGGTAAGGGAGAAACACTGGGCAGTTAAGAGAGAAGAGCATACAGGAGAGGACAGAAAAGTATAGGGCTTATATTTTGTATTGTATCCAAGGATGCTATGCTTTAGCTGTCAGTGGCTGCTGACAAGAATGATTTTGGTATTTCCTTTGTGTATGGAGTTAGGGAACACTCAGTTGAACCATGGTTTTAGAGCACATCTTAGAGTCTTAGTCACTGATGGATTGGGTGACTTTTCTTTAGGAAAGACAGGTTTCATCCTAGGTTGATTGGGTAGACTAGGCACACTGTTCAGGATTGAGCCTTTAAGGGAATAGGTGCAGGCCTCAATATAGAAGAAACCATCTAGCTAACTGAACCCACTATGACTGTCCTCAAAAAGTTAACTTCATAGGTACATAGTTAATATAACATATATTTTAGGTACTTTAAAATATAATGAGTATATTTAAAATTTTGGGATTTTCCAGCTTGATAAGGCTGAAAAGGTACTTAAAAGTACATGAGGAGAGATCAAGATATTGACATTTCCCCCATGCAGTGCTGGGGGAGTGAACCTAGGGCTTTGTACATGTTAGGTGAGTACTCCCACTGAGCTACATCCCCATCCCAGTGTTGAATCTTTTTTTGTTTTTTAATTGTTATCTCTGAAATGTACAACATATTTTTTTGTTTCTGGTGCTGAGGATCAAACCCAGGGTTTACAGTCAAACATATGAACACTCATTGTCTCATTTACCTATAATCTCAGTAAATTTCCAGTTTTTGATATTAACGGTATTTGTCTTGCACATACTATTTTATGTAAAACAAATGCTGAAAATTGAGCTATGTGATACATTTTACCTTAAATACATCAGTCACCAGCATTGTTATGATTAATAATTAAAGGCTTACAGAAATTAATTTTGTCTTTCTTCATTGAAGGATTATTGGAAATGTACTTCATGCAACGAAATGAATCCTCCCCTTCCACCACATTGCAACAGATGTTGGACCCTTCGTGAGAATTGGCTTCCTGAAGATAAAGGGAAAGATAAAGGAGAAATTTCTGAGAGCGCCAAACTGGAAAGCTCAACACAGGCAGAAGAGGGCTTGGATGTACCTGATGGTAAAAAAACTACAGCAAATGATTCCAAAGAGTCATGTTTTGAGGAAAATGATAAAGTCACACAAGGCTCCCAGTCACAAGAAAGTGAGGACTATTCTCAGCCATCAACTTCAAATAGCATTATTTATAGCAGTCAAGAAGATGTCAAAGAGTGTGAGAGGGAAGAAACACAAGACAAAGAAGAAAGTATGGAATCTAATTTCCCCCTTAACGCTATTGAACCTTGTGTGATTTGCCAAGGTCGACCTAAAAATGGTTGCATTGTTCATGGCAAAACAGGACATCTTATGTCATGCTTTACATGTGCAAAGAAGCTAAAGAAAAGGAATAAGCCCTGTCCAGTATGCAGACAACCAATTCAAATGATTGTGCTAACTTACTTCAACTAGCTGCCTTGTCATAAAAGTAGAATTATATATTTCTGATTATAACCCTAAATACCTTGGCAACATGGATTTTATTTTTACTTACCTTTATCAGGGAAAGAAATTGTCTCCCTCTAGATTTCTTTGTAATGTAATTTACCTACTTTGGGAGGAGAAATGCTTTGTATTCTCCTTTAGGAAAATTTCCTTTCTGTTTTATTGCATTTGGGTTTTAATGTAATTTACATTGGAGATATAGCTCATTCTTTACCCTCACTCCTCATTTTAAGTAATTTCTATTTCCTATTACATGAGAAGTACCTAATTTCTTTTTTAAAAAAATGTGAGGACATTTAAGTGTAACTTATTTAGTACCTTTCATGTAAGGAGAAAAAAAGTCCAAGAAATTTAATATTTAAATTTTATATTGTATGCTGGGTGTAGTGATGCACAACTGTAATCCCAGTGATCCAAGGCTGAGGCAGAAGGATTGCAAGTTCAAGACCAGCCTCACCAACTTACCTAGATCCTGTTTCAAAAAAAAAAAAAAAAAAAAAAGGGCTAGGGATATAGCTCAGTTGGTAGAGTGCTTGCGTCCTAAGCACAAGGCCCTGGGTTCTAATCCCTAGCACTGCAAAAAAATAAATAAATAAATAAAAAATTAAAAAGTAAAAAGGGCTGAGGATGTGGTTAAGTGCCCTGGGTTCAATCCTTGGTACCAGAAATATTTTTTTAGATACTCTGAAACTCTTTAGTCTCTCATTGGTGCTATGTAAGTAAAAATGAACTGCTTATTCTCCAGCCTCCTGTTTTATGTAGTAAGGGGTAGGTGGTAATGAGGTCAGTTGAGAAGAGCCATTATTTACAGTTGTCCTGAGAATTGTATTGTTTCCTATAAGCTGAAAAACTACTCTAAGACACTTTGAAACACCTTTTTAGACTAGGTTGTGTGGTTTTTGATAGTTCCCCAGGTTTCAGAATTTGGCTTGAGGCTTGTTTTGGAAACCAGTGAATACAGAAAGATTAATTCAGAAGTTTGATAAACAGAACTGTTCGTTTTGAAAGTATCTGGAAAGGTTGACACTTCTCTTTGAATTATCCAGAAATTGTGTATCACTTTTCTTCAAGAAAGACAGGGTCAGAACATGGCATTCTAAAATTATCTCTAAATTAACTTCTTGATTATAATTAAATAATCTTCAGCAAAAATAACCACCTCGATTTCAAGTCCCAGTATTTTTACCCCATGTGTGACAACTGTGCATACTCAGTGGAGGACATTAAAAAGCTGGATTGTATATTTAGAATAAAACCAAAGGATAATTTTGCACAGCCAGCTACTCAATACATTGTTCGTTTAAACTTCAAAAACAAAAGCACCAGCACCTCCATGGCTTACCCATCTATACATATATATAAGTAGCATATACATGCCTAAAGGGCTCAGTACTTTAGCTTAGCAGTTCTGAAACAATAAAGCTTTATTAATCTGGAATTTACAAGATTTTGACCAAGAAGAATAATCCATCTTTGAGGGGAATCTCATGTGACACACATTCACGTGTGTGCAGTGGATGCTAATTACTCAACATTTAGCCTTGTGAATGGAGTCGTGTATTGATTAATGTCTTTCTAAATTTTTAGGTTTAATATACATCTATTATTTATTGATTTATAAATAAACAATTTATTAAATAAGAATGGTTTCAAGGTGTAATTATTGGATCTCGTAAGCAGTTTTTCATAACCTATTTAGGTCAAAGGCACAAATCTGAATGTTCCTTTTGGAGTCACCATGTCCTCCTCCTTTGAAAGTATACTGCAGTTTGGAGCCTCTAAGACATTGAATATGAACAAGTTGACATTGCAGGTTAGTAGGGGCAGAAATTGCTGTTTTCCTCCTGTGCTGCTCACTTGTATCACCACACGGCAGCCTGGCTTAAGTGGTTTCTAGTAAATGATTGTGAATGGTTTAATTTTATTATAATTGCCTTTTTATTTCTCTGGCTGTGTGTGTATGTGCATGTGTGTTCTGCTAGTATTGAACCCAGGGCCTTGTGCATGTTAAGTGCTCTACCACTGAGCACCACAGGCATGTGCCTGGCGTTTTGTGGTTATTTTTGGAACCAAAATCTACAATGCCAGGAACTTTCTGTTGGTGATGTGTTGATGTAGTGTTTGGTATGAATTTATTAAATGCTTTGGGACCTGAATCTTGAAGCTGGCTTTTAAAGCAAGAGCATATGGGCCCCACACCCAGAGGGATAGCTCTTGGCAACGTTTAGCTTAGATTTTTGCAATTTCTAATAAGTGTTTTAAAGGTGCTAATTAATGTGTCTGTCTGTAGACCAAGTTAGTCATGGCATTGTATTGTGAAAAGTTTATAGTTGTTGCTTATAGTTGGATGCTAATTTGGTTTTGGAGTTTACAAAACATTTCCTCAGCTTAAAAAATACCAGGTCGTGCCGGCTGTGGGTCAGTGGTAGAGCACTTGTTCCAAGTCCTGGGTTTGATCCCTAGCACTAGAAAGAAAATTCTTTTGTGACCATATTTTCTATTACTCTGCTTGTTTTCAGTTATTTAATAGGGATTGAGTATGTGGTGGTGAGAATGGGTGTTGGCCTCTGAGCTACATATGCAGTGTTTCTGATAAAGAAATTTTGCTTTTACAAATAAGGCATTATAAAGATACATTTTTGAAAGCACGTGCATATATAGGAGGTGTTGGCAAGCATTGGATATTTTAACCAGTTATAAAGTAAAAAGCAACATAAATTAGAGCAAAAACAGTGAAACAATAAACAGATCAGAGACCTCACAGGATCAATATAATGAATCTGAAATGGACGTATTTACTCTTGTTTTAGTATTTTGGACAAAGGAGAATGATATTTTTTTTTTTTCCTTTTTTTAAGGGAGAGAGGATACTGAAACATATTTGAATTCTCTGCTTTTTTTGTTTTTTAAAGCTTATTGAAAGGTTGATTTTTTAAAAAAATGGTGTTTTAGAACAAAATTGTTTTTCTTTCATTTCAATCCCACATCTCTATGACTTTCAGAGTACTACTTAAATATCCTAAGAACTTAGTATCAACTTTACAAAATAATGTCTTTCACCTTCCTAACTCTAAAACTTTATCTTAAATTTTTAAAAATACCATCATTTTGGATGGATGAATTTCATTGATTTTTTAAAAAAATATTCTTAGTTGTAGATGGACACAATACCTTTATTTTGTTTATTTAGTTTTTTTTAGGTGGTGCTAGGGATTGAACCCAGTGCTTCATGTGTGCTAGGTAAGCACTCTACTAATGAGCCACAACCCAGCCCCTTGTTGATTTCTTGGAGTTAATTTTTAATACTTGTGTATGGGTTTATATTTGGTTCACAACTTCTAAGGCTGCCACCTATTATTAATTGGGCCTTCCTTCAAGGTCATAGTAACATCTCCCTAAATCATCCTCAATGACTACTTTTTTTTTTTTTTTGATGGGGGTGTGCTGGGAATTGATTCAGGGTCCTATATGCTAATCATTCACTCTACCACTGATACATGCTCCCAGCCTACTTCAATGTCTTTTATCTCCCCCATTTTTGTAAATGATAATTTTATAGATACTGTGATATCATATACCTGATTTAATTACTGAAAAAGATTGCTTGTTGAGTATTATATATGATGTTCTGCTTGATCATTTTAAACTTTTAGAGCTTTATAAAATGTTTTCTTTTTACCATCAAACCCTTTTTGTTGCAACCCTGTTTATAAGCTTCCTTTAGTGGGAAAGCTAAATTCAAAATTACAGATACGTCCATAATATTGATGTCTATATAATACACATATAGACCTAGAATACGACCTGGCAGGTAATAGGCATTTGTGATTAATTGTGGATTAATAGTATTCTCTTGCATTCATTCCTGACCATAGTCATTTCCAAAACCCAGTTTAGGTAGCCTTGAATTAACTCCTTTTTATACATTCTCTCAACTCAGCTTTGTTCACAATATGTTCCTTTGTATTTTTTCTCTAAACAGATTGTGACATCCTTTTGTGACCTTCCCCTAACTACTAGAATAACTGAACTGTACACCATAAGCATTCAATAGAGAATGTTGATGGGCAGTGAAAATTCATGCAGTTTTCTGATTTTGAAGAGGAAAATTTTTTCATGACTAGTCCAAAAACTGTGTAACAAATAATTGACAAAGCATTCAAAAGGACTGATCTTTAAGAGTTCATAATGTGTCAGAATTACAACTAAAAAAGTTTTTTTAAAAAATATATATAGAAAAATACTTTTTTGTGAAAAATACTTCTTTTTGCCATTTGACTTTTTTTTTTTTTTTTTTTTTTTTAGTAAGAAGCAAGAAGGGTAGATCTCCAGAGTTGAGCCCTTAATGACTTAATGACAAGGCAGAAGTATCACATTGGGAGGACTGAATTCAGGTATCCACTAGTGGTAGACTCCTGAAAGAGCAGAGAGAATAGGTTCAAGAAGATAAATCACTAGTTTAGAGAGCAAAGAAAGATGGGAGTTGTCAGTTGTTTTTTAAAAAAAGAATTGTATAAAATACTATTATTCAGGGCTGAAGGACAGACAAGAAAAATATTTCAGCCAAAGTGTTATTTTAGTATACTCTGGAAAGAATATGTGAAAAGGCTCAACAGTCATTTATATAAATGGGAGTATAAAATTTGAAGTTCTATTCTATGTAAATTAGTTGCTTATAGAAGCAGCAGTATGTGGAAAACCTTGCGACTGATGGTATACATAGCTCAGTGACAGTGCTTGCCCTAGCATGCATGAGGCCCATGGTTTAAACCCTAATGCCACAATAAAAAGTAGTGGGAAAATTAAAAACAATTGTGTCCTCTGGCTGCAGCGGCACACACCTGTAATCCCAGCGGTTTGGGAGCTGAGGCAGGGGGATCAAGAATTCAAAGCTAGCTTCAGCAAAAGTGAGGTGCTAGCAACTCAGTGAGACCCTGTCTCTAAATAAAATGCAAAATAGGGCTGGGGATGTGGCTCATGGTCGAGTGCTTCTGGGTTCAATCCCTGGTACCCAAAAAACAATTGTACCATCCCAAAATGGTTGAATTTCTATGACTTTTCCTCGTGTTTAATGTTTTCAAAATTGTAGTTTGAGGCTGGGGTTGTAGGTCAGTGGTAGAGCACTTGCCTAGTATGTGTGAGGCACTGGGTTTGATCCTCAGCACCACATAAAAAATGAAGGTATTGTGTCCATCTACAGCTAAAAATTGTAGTTCATTTTAAACTCAGATTGGCTTTTGTGGGAGAGGGTTTTGTAATGTAAATAGCTACAATTTTTTTTATTTTTTCCACAAATAGGACCTTTTTTTTTTCCCTTTTTTTGATACCGGGGATTGAACTCAGGAGCACTCAACCACTGAGCCACATGCCAGCGCTATTTCATTTTGAGTTGCTTAGCACATCACTTTTGCTGAGGCTGGCTTTGAACTCACAATCCTCCTACCTCAGCCTCCTGAGTTGCTGGGATTACATAGGCAAGCGCCACCCCACCTGGCTTGTCACTACTACAATGTGACTGTTAAAAGATTCTTGGACTGGTGGTTCATATTCATCAACTTAAATATTCAAGTCCAGCTAAAATCTCTCAGGGAACTTCTGCCTAAGTGTTTCCTAATACACTATAATGGATTCTCTTGAAAATGAAAAAATTGTTCCCAGTTTATTTCCTAAATTAACACTTTCTAGAAATTAGTAAGTAATTAAGCCATTGTTTACTTAGTCATGTCTCATAAACTATTCGTTTAGCATGTTTTGGTGGGCAGATGTACATTGGACCCAACCTCTGTCATATGATTAAAGTCCATAGTAGTGGATTAGGCTCTTTTCCAATTCCTATTGAAGGCCATTTCTTTGTTTACAGTTGTGCTCTGTTTGATTGAAAATCGAATCTGTTATTCAGAGTAAAAATCTTTGTATCATCATTTCCTAAAATATGTTTGGAAATCTGGAGATAGTAGGATAAATTATTTAAGAAGTGGTTTCATGCTAAAGTATGTTTGGGAAATCCATTTCTTTTCCTGCATAATTGTGCAGATTCTTTACTACATTCATGTGAACTGTGATTTTTTTCTTTTGTACTGGGGATTCAACTCAGGGCAAGTGCTTCTAAACTAAGCTATTTCCCAGCCCCCCAATTTTTGACCAGAAGGTGCACTTTTCACCCATCATTTTATTGGTGGAACACACTGCCTCATTCTAACAAGTCAATTTGGAATATAATATAAAAACAACACATAAATTTTTCCAGAAGGACTATGTGGACTGCCACATAAAAGTGCATTAAATTTGGTTTTCTCAAGGGTTTATTTGGTGGTAATCAGTTTTCTCTAGTATTTGGACTTTATTACACTTGCAAATAATTTGTTTTCAAGATAATGAAAAGAAACACTATTCACTGTGTGAATATCCTTTATTGAGAATCAAATATTCTAAATTTACTAAACTCAGAGGTAGTCATGGCCCCTCACCAATAAACTTTATTTTTCTTAGACAATTTGTACATTTTAATAAATTCTTAATTATAGTATAAAAGTCACTGAGAAAGCTTATAAAAGCTATGGAACATCTACAGAGGGCTGTGTAGTTTTACAAGCTAAAATATGATAAGATGGTTTCCAAGCAATACATACAGGATCTGCTTATTAGTGATAAATGTGAAGTCTATAGCAAACCCAGGCTTCTATTTTAGGTTTTCTATTTTAGGAACTCTTGGTGCTCTTTGCCCAATCTGACCATCATAGTTTTCTTCCTCTCCCCGCACCTAAAGTTATGAGAAAGATACAAGCGTGATCTGGCACAAACATCAACTGTATTGTTACTATACAGTCTTTTGTTTTGTTTTGTTTTTGAACCAGGGATTGAACTCAGGGACACTTGGTCACTGAGCCACATCCCCAGTCCTATTTTGTATTTTATTTAGAGACAGGGTCTCAATGAGTTGCTTAGGACCTCGCTAAGTTGCTGAGGCTGGCTTTGAACTCGTGATCCTCCTGACTCAGCCTCCCAAGTCGCTTGGATTATAGGCGTGCGCCACCGCGCCCGGCTTACTATACAGTCTTATAGACTAAGAACCAAACTTGTCAATAAGCAACTTACCTTGTTGCAATAAGACAATATGCTATGCTTATTTTTCTGGATTCCCTAGGAAAAGATACTTTCAATTCAGCAAATGATATTTATATTTTCTAAACATAAAGCTAACTTACATCATTTTTAGATATATTACAATTACAAATTTGTTTCTGGAATAAAACACAACATTGATTTCTTAGAAATACTTTCAGAAATGTTGAGAAGAAGTTTTTAACATTTCCAATACATTCAGCTTATCTGACTATGATAAATTAAGCACCAAAATCAACACTGACATTTGTCTGCAAGGACTTAACATTTCTCTAAAATATTCCCTACCATCTAGATAGATAGTAATATTGATCACAATTTGAGTAGGCTCATGAGAAAGCTAAGACACTTCATGAAAGCTTCCTTAAATATTACCAGATGGTTATTCTTAGTAACATTTTGGTTTTCAGGTCAAAGATTTGGCCTTTAATAAGGTATATTATGCTGCCTTCAAAATATTTGTCCACCTGAATATTATCTTTCCTCCACCTGGACAAGCACCAAAAATGGCACCAAAGTATGATCTCTCCTACCAGTTTTTTGTCAAGCAGGGGTCTAGGTAACCAAATGTGTGGTGGATTTAGGGCTCCTATTACTCCTGCATTTTTCTCCTATCTTGGGAATCTATCATTTTTTCCCCTGTGGAAGGATTATAGTTGAACTTGACCTTGAGGCACATATCTACCAGTCTGTGAGTATGGACAACAGTGTGGAAAGGTGTTAGGGAGGTTTGGGGACCTGGTCTGATCACAGAATGCCAGGTTGTGTTTTGTCTTTCTTTGTTGGGGAAGGTGTGCTGGGGATTGAACCCAGGGGTTTATGTATGCTGAGCACATGCTGCTGTACCTCTGAGCCACCCCCTGACCCTGTTTGTCATTTAGTGATTTAAAATTTGATTTTGATATAAATTTTTTATTTCAACATTTCAGAAGAAATTTACATTAAGGGCCATGAACTAATTCAGATTTTAGTTTATGATCCTTTAAAAATTGCTATCTTAGAAAAGGGAAAGTTATAGCTCAGCATGCCCAGTTGAAGAACTTTGATGATAAATCAAGTTTAGTCTTATGTGCTTTTATATGTAATATAACAAAATCAGTTTTGGTACTATTAAAACAAACTTCTAAGTATATAATAAATTACTGCTCAAATAAAAATGATTAAGATATTCAGGTTATTACCAGATTTTATAAGTGGTTAAAAAGTCTACAAGTACTATTGTTATTAGCATATATAATTTTGTGCATGTAGAATAAGCTTGGCACCTAAATGCTCATGTAGCACCTCAATTCTTTGTGGTTCTCAAGCTTTAACCATGTACCAAGTGCAGTGTGGTTTCATTTGCAGATATTGCAGACTTTTCATTTTGAAACAAGGGAACTCACTTTTCATGAGCAATACACAACACTTGAGATATCTGCCCACCAGAGTGGTGACTGCATTTTTGCTGGATCCTCTCCCTCCCCCTTAGTTCTTATGTATTAAGATAGGTTAACCCTTATGGTGAAGAACAGTAGCTTCAGACTGATTGCTAATGGCAAAAAATTTGTTTTCTGTTAAGAAAATATAGCTTGTGGTGTTAACAAGTAACAAAATACCCTTACTACAAACCTTATGATAAACCACAAGTAAAAGTTCTGTATTTGGAATTTTCTTGAAATATACATGAAAACATTTTTGTCATTGTAAATCCAATAATAGAGATAACTAGTTTATTCTGGGGCACGCAGAGGAAAGGTCTCTATCCCCAGATTGCCTGGGAAGGTATGGAATGGAATTTTGTGAGATCCTGATCGCTAAAGGGTTCCTGGTGGAGTTGATAATTGGAGTTTTGATGGAAGAGTAGAAAATGAAACATAGTAAGAATGATATTCCAGATACAGTGAACACAGTACAGTATGTTATATGTTTAGGAAACAGAAGCAGCTGATTGTTGAACTTTAAGTATCGCCCTTCTTTAGTGCTGTGTGTAGGATGGACTCAAGAAAGGGAAAGTTGTTGGAGTGGTGCAGATAAGAGGGCTTAAGCTGCAATATTAATTGTTATGGACGGGAGAGGGTGGAATTAGTGTTGATAATAATTTAGTGATTGAATGTAGGAGATGAGGAAGAAAGAGGAAGTATGGAGGATGACTCTCAGATTCCTGTCACGGTGATACTAGCAAATGAGAGACAAGGTAGAAGGAAGAAAAGCACTAGGGAAAAATTACGCTCAATTTTCAACATGATGAGTGTGAGGCACCTCTAGGTCACATTCAGGTGAATATGTCTGGTGGGCAGTTGGACGTGCATCTGATGCGCAGGCAAGAGACTAGAGTTACACATTTGGGGGTCGTCGTTGTAGCAGGATTGTGGCATCCTGGCGCAGAAAGGCAGGGATACCAACTCTGGAAGGAGAGATACTTCCTTAACTGATGTTTCTTTGGGACTCTGTAGACACACTTTTCATACCACCAGGGCTGTATTTTCTTAGGCCACTGAGTCATGTTTACCTATTTTCTCACATCTCTATAGAACATCAGCAAAATTATTGTCTTATTTCTTCTGTATTTAGTACTATCTCCACAAATAGCACACATGGCAAGGTCTGATATATAATAAGTAATCAACAAATGTTCATCTTTGTTGTTTATAATCAGCTGGCTCTTGCAATAAGATGACTAGATTTTTTTTTTTTTCCTTGCGGGAACTTCTGTTTTACTTCTCAAGTTTAAATTACAAATTTCTAAAATGACTTCAAGATTAATTTGTAAATGGGCAGTACTTGATAGGCAGGTATCTTCCGTTCATCATTCAAGACTGAATCATTCCTTTCATTATCACCACATATTGCATATTGCATGGTTTGGAAATATCCATTTCTCTTCTTAGGGAAGACTGGAGTTTATGCAGTTGAGGTCTCACGAGGGAGTTAGAGTTGCAGTAACCTGGAGTGAGTAATCCCTGATTCCAGGTGGTGATGGGGATTGAGTTTCACATTTTACTCTATTTGAAAAATGTGTGCAAAAGAGTCACTAAAAATAAGAACAAACTAGGCTTTGTTGCAGCTGAGTGGCTTGGCAATGTTTTGTATAAAGGAGTCATTGGGCATGAAGGATTTGATACTAGGATAGAATCCACTTGCCCTTGGAATGGAAGTTGAAAATTCTTTTTAAGAGCACTGAAGTTCTGGGATTTCTCTGGAATAACCACCTTTGTGAGGTGTGGATCATGTCCAGGGACTGTAACCTGAGAAGAAACAAGAAACAACTGTATGAGTGATTACAGATGTTTTGCGGTGGCAATACTGAAAAAAACTCTGATAGCCACCCAAAAGTGCAGCCTTTGTACAATGCAGTTAACAATTCACTGACCTTCCAGACCAGTAACTGATGAGTCACCCAATGCTTATTGATACAGGCCATAGTTAATGCTGTTGCCAAGAGTTACAAAATGAAATAAAAACAGAGACAGGTACCTTATCTGGTGATGTAAGTCAGGAGAAAGAAGGAAGCAGTAGACCGATTCTCATTTTCATGGTGTGCAAACATAGAGTTGATTGTTTCCCTTTATCCTGAGTCTATACTTAATGTCCTTATTGGATATCAATATTATTAAAAGTAGAATTATTTTCCCAATTCATTCTCATTTTCTTAGCAGCTGATTTAAGTGACAAGTCTACTGCTTTCTCTAAAAGGTTTGATTTTACTTGATTTTGTTCATATGAGTCTGAATTTTCATCTAGATTTGCTTTTTCAATGAAAGAAATGACCAGGAAAGGCTGGATGAGGTGGCTCATGCCTGTTAATCCCAGCATCTTGGGATGCTGAGGAGGATCATGAGTTCAAAGATAGCCTCAGCAATTTAGCAAGGCCTAAGCAATTCAGCAAAACCCTGAAAAATTAAATATAAAAAAGGGCTGCGGATGTGACTAGGTGGTTAAGAACCACTGTGTTCAATCCCTGGTATCAAAAAAACAAAATAAAAATAAAACAAACAAACAAACAAAAAAAACCACCCAGGAAAAATGCTAAACTAACTAACTATAGGCTATGATCACTGAGAAATACTTTTAATATAGAAGATGGAGAAGGCAAAGAATGGGGAACAATGTTGTTTGTAGAACCACTAATTGGTATGTATTTCACCATTCATTTCAACTTCCAAAGTCTTGTCTTCAAATCTTGTCCTAGAACTAATAATACCAATAGCTCACATGTACTGTATTAGTCTAATGGAAAATGAGCAATTCATACCTAGTCTGTAAAGGTATGGCATAATAATGAGATTGCATAAAAATAAGATTCACTATAAGAGAAACTCTTTCATAGGATGGAAAATAGTAAATAGAAGGAAAATAAAGGACTTTTTTAGACAAGGATTCACAGTTAGTTGAAGGTTTTTCCGAGCTCTTTTCATTTTCTCAGTGGCAGCAGGGATTCACAGGAAGAGGATTAGCTCCACAGAGCCCCACTGTTGGGCATTGTGGGAATAACATGGAGCTGAAAAGGCTTTCAATTCTACAGTTTCAACAAGTAAAAACCATGTCTTTCATTATGTCCTAAAGATGAAATAATTAAATACAAAGCCATTTTCTACTACAGAAGAGATGACTACCTTCTTCCAGGAATGGCTCTGTACAAAATGACTGCTACGGTTGGCATTGGTCCCACTAAGCAACACAGAATCCTGATTTTTTTAGAGAAAATCATATCAAAGAGGTAAAAGTACCACTGAGCCAACAAAATCAGATACTTATTCATTTAGTTCATTCACATAAGCCTACCTGGACTTAAATTAGACTATACCTCCTTGTCCTAGGAAGAAATGACTCAAACATACATCATAATGGAATTAAAAACAGATTTTACTTCTACTGATTGGAGAAAGGGCTGAAAACTATGTCTATCACTTGCTTCATACACTGTTAAAATTTGTGGATCATGAGTTGGGGACCTCAGTTGGTAGAGTGCTTTCCTCACAAGCAGAAGTCCCTGGGTTCAATTCAGCACTACCCCCCCCCCCCAAAAAAAAAATTGGATCCAATTAAACTTGTTCTGAGGAACTTGTCCTAATCTTTTTGCTCCCTCTCCCCACAGTCCTGGGGATTGGACCCAGGGCCCTGTGCATACTATGCAGGCGCTTTACCAATGAGCTACACCTCCAGTCCTCAATTATTTTTGTTAATGGTAGAAATTGTATTTTATGCAATGGGTGTTAAATGGTATTCCATGAAGTTCAGAAGTACTTTTGCTACAATATTTGTTTTTATAAATTGAAATATAATATTTGTACATTTTTATGGGGTATGTTATGGTAATTTGATACATTTATATGATAATCAAATCAGGGTAATAAGCATTTTCATTTTTTAAAACACTGATCACTTTTATGTGTTGGGGATTTTGTACTCCTCTAGTCGTTTGGAAATATAGATTGTTTAAACCTATAGTTACCCTACTGTGCTAAAGAAGAGCCATAAGTGATTCCTCCACTGTTTTGGTGCCTCTTACTGGACTTCTGTTTCCCACCCCACTCCTGACTTCTCAGTCTCCAGTGACCACTATTCCTCTGCTTTCTACAAGGCTGACTTGTCAGTTTCTGCAAATGAGCGAGAACATGTGGTATTTGAGTTTGTGTCTGACTTATTTCACTTGACATAATGACCTCCAGTTCCCTCTGTATTGCTGCAGATGAAAGGATTTTATTAGGGTCAGATAATATTCCACTGTGTATATACATATTTTCTTTATCCATTCATCCACTGAAGGGCATCTAGACTGATCCTATAGTTTAGCTGTTGTGACTAGTACTGCAATTAAACATGGCAGTGCAAGTATCTTTTTGGTATAATTTTTTTCTCCTTTAGATTTATAGCGTTTTCCAAAATGACTGTTCATTTATATTCCTGTCAATAGTGGGTAAGAGTTCCTTTCTCTCCATGTCCTTTCCAGCATTTGTCAGTTTTTGGTGATAGCCCTTGTAACTGGGGTAAGATAACATGTTGTGGTTTTGTTTTGTATTTCCCAAATGGTTAGTGAGGTTGAGCATTTTTTCATGCGCTTGTTGGCCATTTGTAGGTCATCTTAGAAGTCTGTTTAGTTCTTTAGCCCATTTTAAAAATTGGATTGTTGTTTGGATATTCAGCTTTTTGAGTTCCTTATATGTTCTGAATATCAATATCTTGTCAGATGAAGAGTTTGCAAATACTTTCTCCCATTCTGTAGGCTGTTTCTTAATTCTGTTGATTTCCCCCTTTGCTGTGCAGTAGATCCTTGGTTTGATTTAACTCCATTGCTTACACCAAAGTCTTGAATTGTTTCCCCTTTGTTTTCTTCTAGTAATTTCAGTTTCTGTTTAACATTAGGTTTTTGATCCATTTTCAGTTGATTTTTGTGAACTCTGAAAGGAAGGGATCTAGTTTCCTTCTGCATATGCTGATCCAATTTTGTCAGCACCATTTATTAAAGAGACTGTCTTTTTCTTATTCTAAGTTCTTGAAACCTTTGTAAAAAATCAGTTGGTTCTATGAAGAGTGATTAATTTCTGGGTTCTCTATTCTTTTCTATTGGTCTGTTTGTCTGTTTATTCCAGTACTGTGCTGTTTTAGTTACTCTACCTCTTTACTTTGTAGAATATTTTGAACTTAGGTAAGGTAATGCCTCTAGCTTTTTAGGGGGGTTTAGTATTGCTTTGGGTATTCTGGATTTTTTTTGTAGTTCCATGTGAATTTTAGGATTGATTTTTTTTTATTTAAGTGAAGAAAGTCATTGGAATTTTGATGGGAATTGCATTGAATATATAGATTGCTTTGGGTAGTATGACCATTTTTTTTTTTTTTTGGAACCTGGGATTGAACTCAGGGGCACTTGGCCACTGAGTCACATGCCAGCCCTATTTTGTATTTTATTTAGAGACAGGGTCTCACTGAGTTGCTTAGGGCCTCGCTAAGTTGCTGAGGCTGGCTTTGAACTTGCGATCCTCCTGACTCAGCCTCCCAAGTTGCTTGGATTACAGGCGTGCGCCACCACGCCCGGCTAGTATGACCATTTTAATAATATCATTTCTTGCAATCCATGGATATGGTTTGTCTTTCCATTTTTTTCATGTCCTTTAAAATTTCTTTCAACAGTGTTTTACAGTCTTTATTGTAGAGATCTTTCACTTACTTGGTTAACAAAATTTTTTGGAAGTTACCATGAATGGGATTGCTTTCTTAATTTCTTTTTCAGCAAGGTCATTACTGGCATGTGCAAATGCTCCTATTTTTGTGTGTTCTTGCTAAGTCTTCCAGTACTCTTTATTAAACAAGAGTGGTGGCTCTTGCTTAATTTCTGATCTTAGAGGAAATATTTTCAGCTCTTCCTCATTCAGTAAGATACGGCTGTGGGTTTTTCATGGATAGCCTTTAGTACATTCCTTTTACACCTAATTTGTTGAGAGTTTTTATCATGAAGCAATACTGAATCTTATTGAATGCTTTTCCTACATCTGTTGAAATGATCATGATTTGTGTCCTTCATTATGCTAATATGTTGTATCACATTTCTTGATTTGTGTATGTTGAATCATCCTTGCATTCCTGGGATGAATCCCACATGATCATGGTATTGTTGAATTTTGTTTGGTAGTATTTTATCAAAAACTTTGCATCTGTGTTCTTCAGGGATATGGGTCTGTAATTTTCTCTTTTTCCTTATATTTAGTTTGATGTCAGGGTACTACTGCTGGCCTTGTATAAAGAGTTAGGCACAGTTCCTTCCATTTCAATTTTTTTGGAATAGTTTAAAAAGAATTGGTTTTAGTTCTTATAACATTATATAGAATTTATCCGTAAAGCCATCAGGTTCTGGACTTTTCAGATGGGAGATTTTTAATTACTGCTTCAATTTCATTTATCCTTACTGGTCTGCTTAGACTTTTCTATTTCTTCTTGTTTCAGTTTTGGTAGGTTGCATGTGTTCAGGAATTTATCCACGTCTTCTGGACTTTCCAGTTTTTAAGCTTATAATTGATCATAGTAGTTTCTTATGATCCTTTGTATTTCTGGGATATCAGTGATAATGTCTGTTTTCATCTCTGATTTTACTTATTTTATAAATATCTCTCTTTTCATATTCATGTGTTTTCATGATGGTAATTTTCATTTTTTTTCATTTCTAGTGTAGGCCTCCCTAAAGTATTTCTTATAGGGCTAGTTTGGTTGTCAATTTTGCTTATTCTTTAAGAAAATTAACTGTTTCATTGATTTTTTTTATTTCAGTTTTATTTTTGCTCTGATGTTTATTATTCCTTTTCTACTAATTTGGGGTTTGGGTTCTTCCTTTTCTGTCTTTGAGATGCATTGGTAGATTGTTTGAGGTCTATTTTTTAAACACATGTATTTATTGTTCCCTCTTAGTACTATTTTTGCTGTATACCACGGATTTCGGTATACAGTTATATTGTCATTTTTACTTGTTTCTAGAAATTTTTTGATTTCCCTTTTAAATTCTTCAATTATCCATTGGTCATTTAGGAGCATGTTATTCAATTTCCATGTATTTGTATATTTTCCATTCTTATTGATTTGTATTTTTATTCCATTGCAGTCTAAGAGGATACATAATGTGATTTCAGTTTTTAAAAATTGAGACTTGATTTGTGGCCTAACATATGACCTATCCTGGAGAATGTTCCATGTGCTAATAAGAATATATATTCTGCTGTTGCATGAAATGTTCTATAAATGTTTGTAGATCCGTTTATCCTATAGTATGGTTCAATGCATGTATTCCTTTGTTGATTTTCTATATGGATGATCTATCTATAGAGAAAAATGGAGTATTAAAGATCCCCACTAGTATTGTATTGGAGTCTGTCTCTCCCTTTAGATCAATTATTTTCTTTATATATTTGGGTGGCCCTGTGTTGGGTGCATATATGTTTACAATTTATATTTTCTTGTTGAATTGATCCTTTTATCAATATATAATGTTTTTATCTCTTTTTATAGTTTTTTATATAAACTTCAGCTTTCTCTGATGTGTGTATAGCTATTATTGGTCACTTTTGGTTTCCATTTGCATGATATAGCTTTTTCCAACCCTTTATTTTTAGTCTATGTGTATTTTCACCAGTGAAGTGAGTTTCTCATAGGCAGCATACAGTTGGGTCTTCTTTTATTTATCCATTTGGTCAGTTGGTCTTTTGATGAATATAATCCATTTACATTCAAGGTGTTATTGATAGGTGATAGGTGATTGATAGGTTATTGATTTAGGTATTGGAACTTGGAAGTGTGAACTTCCTCCTGTCATTTTGTTAACTGCATTCTGTTTATTCTTTGTTTCTTTCCATCTCTCATTTATTTTTGTGATTTGGTAGTTTTCTGTCATGCTATGATTTGATTCCTTTTTGTGTATCTGTTCTTCTAGTTAGTGGTATATATTCATGTGTTTTCATGATGGTAATTTTCATTTTTTTCATTTCTAGTGTAGACCTCCCTAAAGTATTTCTTATAGGGCTGGTTTGGTGGTAATGAATTCCCTTAGTTTCTGTTTATCTGGAATAGACTTTATTTCTACCTCAGTTTTGAAGGATAATTTTGGGTATAATAATCATGGTTGGCAGTTTTTATCATTCAGTATTTTGAATATATCCTCTCATCCTTTCCTGAACCATACAATTTCTTTGAAATTTCCTTGAAGTCTAATGGACATTGTCCTGGGTGTGACTTGATGCTTTGTCTCTTGCTGTTTTTAGGCTCAGTCTTATGTTTTTGTCATTTTGGCTATCATATGCCAAACATGAAGGTCTGTTTTGGTTGAATCTAGTTGGGATTCTTTGAGCTTCTTAAATATGAATGTCCATATCTTATTGAAGGTTTGGGAAATCTTTAGCTATTATCTTGTGAAATAAGTATTTAATTCCTCTTCCCTTTCTTCACCTAGAATTCTCAAAATAAGAATATTGATTTACTTAATGGTGTCCCATAGTATTATAGACTTTTCTCATTCTTTTAAATTTTTCTCCTCCTTTTCCATCTTCTTCTTCTTTAGTTTCACTAAACAAGTTCAAAACACCTGTCCTTAGATTTAGAAATTCTTTCTTCTGCTTGTTCTAGTCTCTTGTGAAAGCTCTCTATTTTATTTTTCATTTCATTGGTTGAAGTTTATAGTTCCAAGATATCTGACTGGTTTTCTTTCCTATCTCTTCAGTGAGTTTCTCATTCATATTCTGAATTTTTTCTTATATATATTCTCTTGCATCTCATTGAATTTCCTTAGGACCATAATTTGAATTCTTTTTCAGGTACCTCATAGATTTCCTTCAACTTGGGGTCTATTTCTGGAGAATCATCATTCTCCTTTGGAGGTGTGACATTTCCTTTCATGTTTCTTGTGTCTTCATGTTGATGTCTGCTCATCTGGTGTAATGCTCATTTCTTCCTTTTTATGAAATAACTCTGGTAAGAAAAGATGCTTTTTTTCTTTTTTGCTTAGATGGGATAGAGGCTGTCATTTGGACAGGTGCTTTGTGTTTTGTTATAGGGGAACTCAAAAGCATGGTCTCTGTGTGCTTTATGAGCCCATGGGCACCTCAATAGTCTAGACTATAGCAGTTTGTAAGGGTAGTTGTATGACTGCAGTGGACATGGCTCCCAAAGGTATGTGACTTTGGGCTCTACAGACTATGAATGAGGGTCTGAGGGCACTGCAACTAGTGATGGCAACTGACACAGTTTTGGTGATGTGGAATAGGGAGGGGCCTAACCTCTGGTCCTTCAGGGAAAGCACAGGTGACATCAAAAGTTGTAGCCCCAGCAACTATGGTCCCTGAGCTACAGGATGTATAGGAAGCCTTCCCTAGGATTCTCAGGATGAATGGAGGAGATGCCTGGGCCTGAGGTACCAGCAGCCACAATTCTGATGTCATGGGATGAGATGGGACTTTTCTAAGGTCTTACAGAATGAGCACAGGTGGGTGCTGGGATCTGTGGCAATGGAACCATGAAATTTAGGTTTTGGAACATGAAGGGCACCTTACCTAGGTCCCATGGGGTGATTTATAGTTGGTATTGGGGCTTGTAGTGCTGTGAAGTGCTTTTGTGGAGTTGTGGGACTGAGAAGTTACTTTCTCTATATCCCAGAGGACAAGCACAAAGTGGTACAGGGCTTTTGGTACCACTGCTATAGTCTGAAGTCTGTGGATTATGGAGATGTTCCTTAGGTTTCCTGGGGCATGTGCATTTGGGCTTGTGGTGCAGTATCCGTGGGAGATCTTCCCTAGGTACTTTAGGTTGAGGTCAAGTGGTGCTGGACCTGTGGCATTGGTATCTGCAGTCCTGAAGCTTCAGGGTATGGGTGAGAATATCCCTAGGGCAAGGTCTGGTAGAAACAAGGCTTGTAGAGTTGATAGTGACAGTTCTGGGGATGGGCCCTTCCCCTGATCCAGGGAAAATCTTAAGTGAAGCCAAGTCTTTTTGCATCTGCAGTTACAACCCAAGGACTTGAACTGAGAAAGAAACTTTCCCTAGATGAGCAGGTGAGCAGATAGATGTCAGGCAGGTGTTGGGACTACCACAGCTGTATTCCTAGAGCTGTGGGAACCCTACACCCACAGGTGTGGGTAAAGTTGGGATTTTGCAACAGTGGCTACAGTTCCAAGGCTGTTGCAGAAGAAAGGAGGATATTTTCCCTTGATCCTGCAGGGCAAATGTGGGTGGGGCTCTTGGTTACAGGCAGCTTCTGATCCTGAAGCTGCAGGATGCTGAGGGGGCTGCGTTCTTCCCAGTGAAGTGTGCACCAAGGCTTCTAACAGTTCAGTCAGTGGCTGTTGTAGATTAAGTTCTGGGGGTTGAAGGAGATCTAAAAGGAGCACTTTCTTTGGAGCAGAACAATCACTTTTAGACTAGTCAGTTCCCCAGACTAGATTTAAAGCTTGTAAGGATTGTGGAATTAGCAGTTAGGACTGCTGGTCTGCTGCTACAATTAGGGTAGCTGGTACTTCTAGCTCACCTTCTTCTCATCATGTTGGTTCCTCAATGCCCTGCTGGGAGCCAGGGCTGGAGCTCTGCACTGCTTTCTTTCCTCTAGGTTGGAGTCCTATGCTGTGCAGGCTTCACTTCCTTGCCAATTTCTTCACATTGCTTTGCTGCCCTGACCCTGTGGCAGAGTCACACACAAGGTGCCTCTCTTCAGCCAACTTGGCTTCCTTTCATATTTCTTATTAATAAGGTTGCATTTTTTAATTATAAAAGATTTTCACCAAAATGTGATTTGGCTGTACTTTAAAAATTAAGGGCTGGGCATATAACTCAGTGGCAGAGCATTGCCTAGCATATGGGTTCAATCCCCAGTACCACTCAAAAGGAAAATTGCTACTTAGGAAAAAACATGATTTTTTTTTCTAGTTTGTTCTTATTGTTCCTACTTCCTCTGTGCCCCTGTCATTTGCAGGCAGGATGTCATTTCTTTCTCCCCCGATGTACTTACTTTTGGATTTTTCAAATTTATTCTAGATTCCTTCTGTCGAGTACTGTGAGTTCTGTAGTATTTTAATAACAACCAGGATTGCATACTTACATTTATTATATAGGACCCAGGCAAGAGAAGTAGATAGTACTCTCCAAGTTTGTTTGTTCTAAACGGGCAGATGTGTTTTCTGTCTTGGACTTCCACAATTACATTGGGTAATGGATTTCCATTCTGATCAAAAACTTGACCCTTTACACCTGCAGGACAAAAAGAAAATTGAATGTAAATACCACATAATGGTACATGGAAAAAATTGATTACTACAAATTACAGTCAAACTACTAATCTGACTTACAGCTTAAAAATTGTTGGTTGCTAAATATTCCATTTATTACACATATCAAAATGAGAGAACACAGATGACATAATCTAAAATCCAATCCTGTCATTTTCAAATTGTTAATCACTAAACTATACTGCCATGTCAGTGGATTCCATAAAATCCTAAACAAAACATTAGCATATTAATTTATAAGATATTTATTGATATAAGGAATTTACAGTTTTGTCTTATGTTCAGGAAAACTATGTGAGCAGCAAAATGACAAACAAAAATCTGCTTGAAGCATGGAAGTGATTGATGGGTTCTTATTACTAATAATAGCAGTCAGCATTATTGAGCACTTAGTATGCTCCAGGTTCTATGCTAAGTGCTCAGTGTGCTTTTCCTCATAGAATCCTCACATCCATTTTACAAGGCACATGATCTTTTCTTTTGGAACTGGGGATTGAACTCAGGGACACTCGGCCACTGAGCCACATCCCCAGCCCTATTTTGTATTTTATTTAGAGACAGGGTCTCACTGAATTGCTTAGGGCCTCGCTAAGTTGCTGAGGCTGGCTTTGAACTACCGATCCTCCTGACTCAGCCTCCCAAGTCGCTTGGGTTACAGGCGTGTGCCACCACGCCCGGCCACATGATCTTATTATCACAATTTTACAGGGTTGGGGTGCAGGTCAGTGGTAGAGAGTTTGCCTACTATACATGAGACCCTAGATTTGATTCCCAGCAGCACAAAACAAAAACAAATACAACAATCAAAATTTTACAGATGAGAAAAGTAAGGCTTTGGGTGATTAAAATAGCTTTTGCAGTCTCCCAGAGGTAATAGTAAGCCTATAGTAATCTCCTGAGCCCACACTGAATCCATTACACTATTATCCGCCCCCACCACATACAACTTTCAAAATTTTAGGAGTAGATTTTATTTTTGTAATGCTGGGCATTGAACACAGGGTCCTACACATACATTCCAGGCAAGTGTTCTACCACTGAGCTATACCACAGACCCTCGTCTCATTTCATTTATTTATTTTTGCTGTACTGGGGATTGAACCATAGGGGCACTCTACCACTAAGCCTCATCCCCAGCAACTTTCATCTTTCATTTTGAGACAGGGTCTTGCTAAGTTGCAGAGGCTGGCTTCAAACTTACGATCCTCCTACTTTTGGGAGGCCTCAGTCTCCCAAAGTAACTGGGATTACAGGCGTGTGCCACCATGCCCAGCTTGCCCCCCCTCCCCGCCCCCTTTAAAATCTCACTTCTTTTTATTCCTACTATTTGGTATGCTGAAGTTGAAACATTGCCAAAAGTCAGTGGACCCAAAGAGATCAGAGAACGTTATATTTGGAACAAAAAATAAGATTTTTGAAAAAGCTCACATAATAAACAAAAGACATATAAAACCTGAGACTCAAATTCTGTGCCACATCTAGAGACATGAGGAGAAAGGAAAAGCTCTCCTTCCTCATTCATGAATGACAAGTCCTTGCTGGGTGAGAATGGGGACTCTGCTGGTCACAATCTAGGGTAAGAGCTGGGACAGCACTTGGGAGACTGCTTGCTTGTGCCATGTCCCCACCTAAAGATCACAGTTGCCACCTGTTTGGGATCTGGTGAAAGACCCCTGTCTGTGTCGCATAGGTTTCTGGAACTCAGCACATGCCAGATGCTGCAGGTGCTTAGATGCCTGGGTGCTGTGAGCCACTCCCTGGAACTCTTGGTGTGGATCTGCTTTAAGAGTCCAAGGGCCCCAGCAGGTGACACTGTATCTTGTGCATCTTGGCTTCTCCCCAGGGATGGGGGTCAAGCAGGACAATTTAGGTCTAGAATTCAGATTTTCCCTCCTTTGCTACCTTAACCTCAATGTCTATAGACACCCATATCCCAAGCCACACCTCCAAACAGGACCACATGGTACCCCAGGGCCCATGTTTAGACTGAGGTCTACAGGGAACCGACTGGAAGAAAACTCCACTGGAGCCTTGGCTGAGGCTGATGTGAGGCAGGGCCAATGCTCTTACTCCCAGCTCTTTTGACTAAGCTGAGGTCCAGAGAAGTGCTTGCTCAAGGTTTCAAAGAGACCAGATGACAAAACAGCTGGGGATCTACCCAGGCGCCTGCCCTGGTGGCGGACTCTTCCATTAAAGCAAAGGCCTTAGTGTGAGAGGTCCTGGATTCAATCCCCAGCATGGGGGTTGGGGAACAAAAGACCCTTCTTTTCCAGGTAAGGCAGGTCAGACAGAGATTTCCAGAGATGGGTCAAGAATCTCTGTCTCAGAAGCATCCTAGCAAGTGGTGAACTAAACCAGTGAATGCAGGACAGCTTGACACATACCAGAATCTCCTAAACCAGAGCAATATAAATAAAGGGTGTTTTCTCCCATCGTCTACAAACAAAAATATTCTTTGGCTCCTTACTGGGCACCAATGGGGAGAGAGACTTTCTATTAAGTAGTAATAGGTACACTGTATCAGTATTTGGAAATATGGTTTCATTATTAACTAAGAAAAAAAACGCCTCTGTCTTAAACCACAAGGGGGCAGGGTTGGTATGCTGATTATATGTATATGTATATACATATTTATATGTATTTCTTTTTAAAAGTAGTGCTTTATAGTTAGTTATGCATAGTAGTTGTGTTCTTCCTGACAAACTCATATGTGCATGGAGATAGATTTCAGTTCATGACACCCCACCCATTTAACTCCTGTGCTCCCTTCCCTCTCCTCTTCTCTTTCCTCTACTCCACAAGACTTCCTTTTGCTCATCTAGTAATTTGTATTTAATTGGCTCTTTAAGTTATCCTGTCCTTCCCCTTTCCTTTATTTTACTCTAACTTCCACTTGAGAAAAAACATTTGATCTTTGAGTTTGGCTAATTTCACTTAGCATATTCTCCATTTCCATCCATTTCCTGGCAAATGCCATACTTTCATTCTTTTTTATGGATGAGTAGAACTTCATTGTGTTTGTTTGCACCACAATTTCTTAATCTCTCCCTGCATATTTTTAAGTGAGTTGTTCACATCTGATTACAGTGAAAGGTAGATAAATATTCTTCATACAACCAGTGTAAAAGGACTTGTAAGTTCCTCAAATCAGTAACAATAATTGTATGGCAATTTGCATGTTACTGGTTGACAAAGCTCCTTCACTGGCAGTATCCTGACGGCATGACACTTTGAAGCCCACCTTAGTTCAGTGCTTGGTGAATCTTTACAACTAGATTGAAATTCTGAAAACAGTAGTACAGTTATAAGAGTATATTTCAATTCAGTTTCATTCCCAGGTTGATACTGATGAAAGATGAACTTCAGAAAAGAATACACAGTAGCACACTAATGGGTCAACATGGGTGGAAATAGAATACCAAGGTCAAATTAATCCATGCTTCACAAGAAAAGCTAGTGGAGAATGAAATGCCAGAATGCTAACTAAGAAGACCCAACACCAAGTTTCATAACATAACAAAGGAGAAAAATCCAGTGATCTGTTTATAACCCTAATGAAGGTGCTGGTGAAAAAGGTGACATTTTGTAACATCCCCTACATAGGGAATCATCTGACTCAGCAGTAAGACATGGCCCTGTGAGTTCACCAACAATCTTTGTGTACTTTTGTTCAGGTTGGGGTTGGAGGTTGGGGACAGAGGTAAGAAATCGGATAGAGGCGTGCATTTCAGGCATGTGCAGTCAAGGGAGGGTCTTAATGATGCTGATACTCAGCTCCCTGCCCTGTGCTCTCCCCCTCTCCATCCTTCCTGGTCTACTTTCCACAGGTAGAAAGTGTGTGAAGGAAGTGTGCAGGAAGTTCAGTGGGTCTATGCAGCAAACCTCTTCACATACACTCACACTCCACTTGGTATGGATGTGGTAGCAAACTATTATGACAATCTCTAATATGCTTCCTTCCCCAAGCCATTGTGAACTGAGAAGGGTAACCTTGGTCCTGGCCATACAGAAGAGTCTTCCACACCCTGCCCAAAGAGACACCGACTGCTTAGCAAACTTGGAATGCACACGATTCCACCATCACAAGTAGTGTGTTTCTCTAGTGCAAAGGTTTTCTAAGCATATCCCTGGACCAGCAGCATCATCTGGGGAGATATTAACAATTCAAGTCCCATGAAATCAGACACTCTGGGATGAGGCCTGGCAATCTGTCTCCCCATAAGCCTGATACTTAGGTTTGGGAGTTACTTTTCTTTTACCACATTTATTTTGTTCATCTGTGATAAAGACTGGATAGCCTTCAGAAAACAGGTTGGGAAGATTTCTAGTGCCAGGTCATTGGTAGAGGTGGGAAGTGGGAGGGGTGGAAGCTCATGTGCTAGATCACCACCTCATTTCTGGAAAAAACTGCAAAATTGTATGTCTGATGTTGTGTGGTAAATAACAAGCAAACTTGGCCTTTTCCTCATAGGGAGATGATGTAAAAGAGTAACATCCTGTTTGCTAGACGAACACTGTATTATTCTCACACTGCAGATACTCGTACAGAGAGAATTCGGCATGAATTATGGTACTGAAATGAGGCTGTACCGGGAACACATAATTAAAGGCTTATATTTGCTCAGCCTAAAGGTCCTGCCAGATGCTATATTTTGTGTTAACAAGGAAAAATGAAATCTTACAAACCTAGGTGCACCTGTTTTATATATTCAATTAACGAGGCTTTGTTATCATTCCAAAAGTATGGCAGCTTTTCCTCACGAGGATATTTACAGCATGACAATTCCAGAGTAATTTCAAAACACTGGGCCCAGACGTAGTTGTAGTCTTGCATTCCACCTAAAAACAAGCATATTCAGTTTTTGTTAAGGCCTAAAATTGGAGTGAAACCAAGTATCACAGACCTTGGGGATGAGTGGATGAGACAGTTGCAGGGGAAATACACATAAACAGGAAAAGATGAATTTGACATATTAGCATGAAAAATCAAGGATTGACATGACTAGGCATGACTAGGTAATCCTAAATATTACCATATGCAAAACTGGATCAGAGCTGACTGAAATTCAATTGTGCATCAAAATTAAATGGGGCTGGGGGAAGGGTCCTTTTTTATTTTTTAAAATCCTATATTATGAAGGGATTCTTCAAATTCCACTTCTTCCCTGAATTATATTTTAAATGGATATAAACTAGAATAGGATTTTGAATATTTCTATAAACATTTATAAACTCAATTATATGAAGCAAAGAACATTAGTTTTAAGGGAATAATAATGGCTAACATTTACTTAGTGTTCACTATTGCTAGGTACTATTCAAAGTGCTTCATATTAACCTACTGAATCCTTATTACAATTATTACCACTTTATATAGAGGAGGAAATATAATCCCAGATGTTAGGTCATGTGTCCAGAAATTCCTGCCTGTGGATAGCAGAGACGGGGGGTAGGCCACCTTGCTCTGGCTCCTGTGCTTTTTATTGTACTGTGGATAGAACCCAGGGGCACTTTACCACTATATCCCCAGGGCCCCTGCCCCAGCTGTTGTTTTTTTTTTTTTTAATTTTTTCCCCTTAATTTTGAAATAGGATCTTTTGCTAAGTTGCATAGGGTCTTGCTAAGTTGCTAAAGCTGACCTCAAATTGTGATCCTCCTGCCTCAGCCTCCCTAGTCACTGGGAATATAGTTGAATGCCACAGCACTCAGCCTGAGTTCCTGTGCTCTTATCCATTATGCCAAGATACTTCTGGGGGTCAGAGAAAGAATGCCACTGACTCTAAGGAGGAAAAATATCCAGAACCCTGCGGCTTCTGGGGTTGCCAGTGCTCATGTTAATGTTCTATTTCTTACCTCTGGAGACCTATTTTCAAAGGTTTATTATAACTTCATTTTCTAAGATGGAAATCTTTTCATATTTTAATCTCTCTGAATTGAGATGTGTCTTAAACATCATGCCTGAAAAAATCACGACTTTAACTGAAAACAATTTTTTCCCTTTCCTTGTGGTCTAAATTGTGTTTCATAGTCAGTGGCATCTTGGATTTGATGAAATACAGTTACTTTAAAGGAAGTAGGTTTTAATTTGCTACACTTGATATCTGCACAAGAAATATGTATTCTCAATTCCATCAGGATATTTGGGAAGTACTGAAGCAGAAAAACACTTTGATTTCAAGAAAATGATCAAAATACTAGATATCAAGTAATAACTGTGTAAGCTCAGATTCTAACCAGGAAAAGCCTACCTGATAGGTTTTATATTTCTCTCTGAATTTGCTTTCACCAAAAACAAAACAAAAACAACACGGAAAAGAGAAAAGAAAACAAAGCTTTTGACTGGATGGATGTGTCTCAGGTAGAAGGAATTAAAATGGTAAAACAGGTATCCTTTAAGATCCCTAGCCAGGCACAATTATGTCTGTAATCCCAGCAGCTCAGGAGGTTGAGGAGAGAGGATTGTGAGTTCAAAGCCAGCCTCAGCAACTTACGGAAGCCTTAGGCAACTCAGCAAGACCCTATCTCTAAATAAAAAGGGCTGGGAATGTGGCTTAGTGGTTAATTGCCCTTGGGTTCAATCCCTGGTACAAAAAAAAAAAAAAAAAAGGAAAAAGATCCCTAGCAAAATATTCTGGATTGAAAACATCAAGCATGAACAGTGTATGCAGTTCTGGATTAAGCCAGTCAGGCTTGGCACAAAACCTGCAGGAGGGCCAGAGGCTTTGCTCTCAACTCCTCAGGGCAGCTGGCTTTGCCTGCTTATTTTCTGAGGATACACAGTTCATATATTCACACTTGGGAACAATTTCCAACAGCAAATGTTGGGTTTTTAGCTGATTTCCTATACATTTGAATTTGTCTTAAATTACAGAGAGTGAACATAAGGATAATTCTGCCACTGAGCAGGAGTGGGGTCCTCTCCCAGCTCTGAAGAGGGAAGAACAAGACTATGCCTGAACCTAGGGTGGGCTGGGTGGGCTTATCTTGGACGGCAGGGAGAGTTTGGGATGTGGTGGTGTCTAGCTGGACCTGCCGGCTGAACACCTCAATCATGACCTATGCTCATTTCCATTATCTGGAAAGCTGTCAACGAGTTGTCCAGACCCAAAAGTACCAGCTTGTGCAGGATTACTGGCAGCCTGTGCATCCAACGTGACAATCGGGGAAGGCACCTTTGGAAGTGGCCTGCATGCAGAAGTGCAGCGGGTAGGGTCGGGCTGACCAGGCTGGAAGGAAACACTTTCCCATTCCAGCTCGCTGTATCCCCGCTGGCCTTCTACACTTTGTCCCTCCTAATACTTTTCAGTTCCCATACTAGTATGAGTTCCCAGGTATCCCTGGCTTCTGTTTAAGGTACTCTTTCTTACAGGAATATCTTCCTTCCATGTTCCCCACGTGGCAATCTCCCTCCCTCCCTTCCTACCATTGTACTCAGAGGGTGGACACTGGAGGACCCCTCCTGCTATGTCCTGCCTCAAAAGCCCTTTTGTTTAGCCTGTAAAGTAGCTTTGTATGCAGGGGACCTCTTCCTGATATCCAACTTTTTTAAAATGGGAAGGTCTGTCCACACTGGTTCTCCACTTCTGCCTAGAAATAATTAGCTGGATCTAAGTACCTGCTGTCCCTGTGAGATGGGAGTAAGCGCTGCAATTCTCTAAGGTCTTCACAATTTCCTATTGTGTTTTGACTTTTGTGTATCTATTGTGTATCTACTGGTTTGTATACCCCTATGGTACCGGGTATCTTTTCTGACTCTTTGTCCTTATTCTAATTATGCAATCAAAATGACTTATTTGCATTAAACTTGAGGGAAAGGTCTGTGTCTTGTTCATCTTTCTTGGCACAGTTCTGGCCCATAGCATGCAGATATTGAATGAATGCCTGAATGAATGAAGGAGGCAGTTGGCAGGGAGGGACATGTCTGAGCGTCTCTCACCTCCACTGCTTCTGTGATATTAGCTGATGGAGAGATAACTGAGGGACTGCATTGTGCCTAAAGATCTTTTTGCAATTGCTAGGTCAACACAAACCAGCTGGTGCCCCAGGGTGAAGGCAATAAGGAGAACGGAAAAAATGAAGAGAAACTTACCTTGGAGTGGATACCAAGAGTATCCATTTGTAACTCCGTTGGGAAAGTTGATTTTATTTTTACACTGATCTCCTTTTGTCATGTTGGGATTTCTTGAAGCATAGGTATGTGCAAGATGTTGAAAAACATCATCATCAGGAGTTAAGCTGCGGGAGAGCAATGCTCCAGTTGCTGCATTTGAAAGACACACGAAGACCTTTCAATTAACTTATAGTAAGGCATTAGCAAATACATAATCACATTGCACACAATGCTCTCATTCTCTTGGAGAGATCAACCCATTTCCATGAATGCTCCCTCTATTCTTTTTTCCACTTTTTAATAAACAAATACAAGGTCATATCTCACAAAATAAGTCAGATACATATCCAAACTTCTCCTAAATAAACTTAAAAATGACACATCCTCTTAGTTACTCTTGTTAATTTCTGGAGGTCAGCAAACTTTCCTTAGGCATACAGGGGGCTAAAGGAAGCCAGTAATATTTTAAGTCCTTGAGTTTTAAAGGAGTCAGCAATTCCCATTTATATGATTAGTAAAGAAAGGTAAGTCGTTCTAGTTTTTTTTTTTTCTTTTAGCCATGTTGCCTCTTGTGAGATGATCTAAGTTTGATTTTACTATTCCACCAATGAAATGGGACCGCAGTACTGGCTTCAGTTCAGGCACACTGCCCATCCACTGTTTGAGAACTATAGGAAGGATGGGCTGGGAAAATAAAGCTCCAACCCAGCCAGAGAAGTTAAGTGGTGGAAGAAGAGTTCCTCCTCACTCAGAGGCATTTGTAGCTCTGGTCTGCATTTAGAAAGCCAGAGTGGGTCCCACATTTGCTTACCTTGAACACCATTATCGAACGGGTAACTGGCCACCAGTGCACCACCATGGAGGTTTGCAGAGAGGACAAATGTCTCCGTTTTCAGCCACTTCATGACTGCCAGAGTTTCAGGCTGCCTTGATACATTATTATATTCAAAGGCATCAGGGAAATTTCTATTCAGGTCATACTGGTTATAATTTTCCCTTTAAAAGAAAGAATTTCGGGGGGGGGAGGTTATTGATGGTTTATAAGGGAATTGATTCTTGAAGTGCAAAGACCTTTGGCTTAGGCTCTAGGTGTTTCCCAAATATGATACGAATGTGGTAAATGATGGCCTTGGTGCCTCCAACAAACCACACTGGGCATTTACACCCTATGTGGTCTCCTGTGTGACCTGCTCTCAACCAATGGAACATTAGCTATTGCAACTCAAGCAGAAGCTTTTGATAAGTATTTGCATTCTGGGACTTTGGCCCTTGGAACACTCCCTATTGGAGCCTTGAGTCCAAAGGTAGCTACATGGAGAGTCCACATGGAGAAATGAAGAGCCCAGAGGACTGCCAGAATGAGGCCCCAGATGAGGCACGGACTTACAGAAAAAAAAAAAAAGAATGCTATTGTTTCCAGTCACCAGATTAAGGATGGTTCCTTATGTAGCAGAAACAACAGTGAGTGAGCTACCTTATATCTCTAAAAAAGTGGAGTGGCCATGTCTAAATATGCTGAGGAAACCTAAAACCGACGGGAATCCAGTGGTGAGATTTTTTAGTAAAACAAAATATAAATCGCACAAATGTAATTATATGTTAAACATTTCAGAAATTCTAGACCTTCCATGACAGCTTGTAACAGAAACTGTTTAAACCAGAACTACTCTAAGACTGAGTCCTCTTTGTGGTTAGATCACTGCCTTAATCAATCAACCGCTAATGATGGAGGGTGGGCAGCGGGGAGCTCACAGTGATGAGTGTACCAGACAGGATCCCTGCCCTCAGGGAGCTTGCTTTTCAGTGGGAAGAGGGATTACATAAGAAATTGGACCCTAAAATCTGTGCTGTGAAGGTAAAGAGCTGGGTGACCTAGGAGTATACCAGGGTGCCAATAGTATGATGCAGGTCAGGGAAGGAGTCTTGGAGGAGGTGAAGAGAGGGAAGGGGAGGTGCCAAATGCCAGAGCCCAGAAAGCAGTTGGTAGTGGGAGGAGAGAGAAGGATCCCAGAGGCTGAAGCTCAGGGCACAAGGGGGCGTGGCCAGCGGAGGCCGAGAGGACACATGGACACCAGTACCTAGGATCTCACGGTTCATCCTACAAGCTGTGGGCAGGGGCTCCAGCACACCACGGCAGTTTGCTGGCTCTGGGGTGCTTCGCTGTTATCGAACCCCGCTTTCCTGGGCCAACAGGTACTTGATGGGATCCTTTCTGTTTTGTCTGGTTTTAAAATAAAAGACCAGTCCATCTTACCTTCCGTTACTGTAAAAACAGTCAGGCTTTTTGACAGCTTCAAATCCATCTGGGTTCATCGTCGGCATGATGTGTATCCGGGTACTATTGATCAGCTTGGTGATTTCAGGGTCTTTCCCATGGCTGCTGACGAGGTAGTCAATCAGATGGAGCAGCAGCTCCCGCCCCACAGTCTGTGCGGTGGAGGAGAAAGGGGGTGTTTTAGGTCAGAAGCAAAAAGGAACACTGTGCCCAGAGCACAGATCCCCCAGCAGGGGCCTGAAAGCATGATGCATTAGACCAAAACTAGTCCTAGGACCACTAGTTCTTCGAGCACAGGGCGGTCTGGCAAGTCGCAATCAATCTCAGGGTGTGCTGGAAAGCATTTGTTACTCACAATTACTCATTTGTAAATAATTTACATTTTATCTTGGGGCTAGGGATTTAATCCAGAATAATTTGTTTTAAAAAAGAATTTGAGTCAGGTTCCGTAGTGCATACCTGTTATCCCAGCTATTCATAAGGCTAAGGTAGGAGGATGGCAAGTTTGAGGCCACCCTGGGCAACTTAGCAAGGAGACAATGCTGAAAATAAAATTTACAAGGGATGTGGGTTTATCTCAGTGGCAGAGCACTGCTGGATTCAGTCCCCAGTATCATACACAAGGAATTAGAGTAAAGGTTCTTCTAATGTTTTTCATTTGCTTGCTATCCCAAATACTTTCGGAACTGGTAGAGAAGGGGCAGAGTTAGAAGGCAGGCGAATGTGTCTCTTCATGAGAATGCAGTAATACATACCACTACCTTAAACATTGTAGATTGTAATAAGCATAATTTAAATAGGTTTCTGATTCCCATATTTTTCTACTTACAAGTTCTCCTCTTGAACATTTATGTAATATCTGCCATATCTGTGTATTCCTGATTTTCACATTCTCATGTTTCTGAAACTTTGGTTATTTGTATATTTTCACAATTTTTGCCATATCTACATATTATCTGTATACTATTGTCTATATTCTCTTGAAGTATGCTCATTTTTTACTAACACTAAAAATAAAACTTTGCATCATTATCACTTGTGAGAGCCATCTATTTCTAACGCATGTTAAGTAACAGTATGACTATTAATACTTAAAAAACTGTCATATCCACCTAAAATTATCTTCCTTACCACCAAGGGCTAGGAAACTGAAGGACTGTGAGAGCTTGCTTTATACTACCCAAGGGAGAGATTTTTATTTTTCTTATCTAACAAAAAATAATTTACATTTGAGACTTCTTGTAGGAAGACTTCATTAGACCACATCAAGTTCTCCCAATGATACTAGGCTCAAGGAATGTTCTTCTGAAGACCAGCTGTTGTTGGAAGTGTTAGTAAATGGGAAATCAGGGACAGCAGGTGACTAATTAAGGCTGCAGAAACATTAATGGAGACACTGCATGAAAAAAATTTAATGGTACCTCAGAAGAGTTTTCAGTTGCTCCTCCACTAGAGGAATTCATCATTCCAGGATGAGAACCCTTGTATGATGATTTCTTACCTTACCCACCTTTCTGGCACATATAGACCACATTTCATATATCTTTTATCATAATAGACACAGCATAAGTGAAACTGGGACTAAGAAAAGTTCATATATGTGAATTTTCTATTCATATACAGTCATAAAATTCAGAGGGAAATATATTCAATTCTGTTTCAATATTTTCCTACTCCTGTTTTTCTTCTTCTACGACTTTGACTTTTGTTTTTACAGCCAGAATTGTCACTAGAAAAAGCCTTTACAAGCTAACAACCACAGAAGTCACCTATGCCCCACGCTGGGTTTCCCATGCTGGGTGTTACAGCCAAGCAGTCACTGGCTGGCATAAAGGCAGTGTGCAGGGAGGTGGGGACTTTGAATATGAAACAAGTAAATGGCTGAGGAACTTTCTCAGAAGGCGAAGGCAGTGTGGGAGAGAAAGAGGCTGAGGAAAGGGAGAGGTGGTGACCAGGAGTCCCTTGTGGGGGAGGGGTTAGAAACAATAGGATGCTTTTAAACCAAAGATGGATTTGGGTCCCAAGTACAGAGGAAATCCCCACACTGTTCTAAATGGAAATTTCTCTTAACCATCTGAGCCATGCGTTTTAAAGCACATAAGAACCCCACATAGGTGCCCTTCAACAGATGAATGGATAAAGAAAATGTGGTATATATACACAATGGAATATTACTTGGCCATAAAAAGAATGACTGTATGACATTTACAGGTAAATGGATGGATCTAAAGACTAACATGCTAAGTGAAATAAACTAATCCTAAAAAACCAAAGGATGAATATTCTCTCTGATAAGGGGATATGCTAACACACAGCCACATAGGGTGAGGAGAGGAAGAATAGAAGTTCAATGGATTAGACAAAAGGGAATGAAGGAAAGGGAGGGAGGATAGGAACAGGAAAGACAGTAGAATGAATATGTGACCAGTGAAACTCCACATCATGGACAACCACAGACTGGGATCCAGGATCCAATTTAGAATAAGTTATACTCCATGTATGTGTAATATGTCAAAATACACTCTACTGTCATGTATATCTAAAAAGAACAAACAAAAAATAAAAACAGGGGACAGTAAAAAAAAAAAGAACTCAAGCCAGGAGTTGACAATGAAATTCACCAGCCAAAGGCAAAGAAAGCCACGGTTACAATGCTAGGGTTGAGTGAGCATTCAGTTAATAGTAGCACTAGTTACCAGTTATTTTTACAGTCAACATTTAACCAGTTATTTTTAGTTTTTATTCTTCTGTTAATAAATTTAGTAGAATTAAATTTAAAGATTTAGGGGCTGGGGTTGTGGCTCAGTGGTAGAGCACTTGCCCAGCATGTGTGAGGCACTGGATTCAATTCTCAGCACCACATATAAATAAATACATAAAAATAAAGGTCCATTAACAACTAAAAATATATTTAAATATAAATAAATTAATTTAAAGATTTAAATGTAATCATACTTAGATAAATTTTAATGATTACATTTTATACATCTTAAAGTAACATTCATAATATGAAATATTCTATTTTATAATTTTTAAAAATTCCTCTCATTTTTTTACTAAGAAATAAATATATAGGTGTTTAGAATGGTTTTTCAGAAATATGAAAGGTTATCCTGGATGATAATATTCTGAATGACTTATTACCTCTTATTTTTCTAGTATTACTTTCTAGTATCTTTATATCATCTTTATAAAAACAATAAAATCATGATTCTTTCAGATACAAAAGTGTGTAATCAAAGTGTTTTCTATGTGTCTCAACATCCCACAACAAATCACAAGTTCTCAACTGCAGAGGGTATACAAAAAACCTTGGGAATATGATAAAGAGCCAACTAAGTCATATAATTTAAAAAATGCTGAGGCAAACAGATGGAATTTCAGAGGGAGTTAAATTTTTTTTTTTTTTTTTGGTTGGACCACATTTGCTGCCTCTGTAACAGCAGACTTAAGCCAAATATTATTCAAATTAATTCTTCCCAACTTTAATATAAATGTCTAAAACATTCACTCATGTTTTATGTATAAACCTTCCTCCCTTCCCAATTTTAAAACTTTAGAATTAAGTCTTTGACTATGAAACCTTGGAGAGTTCAAATTTTAAGAAAGAATGTGGTGAAAACAGTCTCCCTTAGCTTACCCAGCCTTTCATCCAGCACGCTCACTTCCTTTCTGTGAGAGTGTGGACTTCATGAAAAGACCCCCAGTAAGAGCCTGGAAGGCCTGGGGCACACACATGGCTTTGGGAGCCTTTCACTGGTGATTCAGGCGGTTGTTAAAATGGCAATAAACCAGAAGGCAGAAAATAAAATCTCCATCAGGTTTAGTTCAATTCAGCCAAGTTGGAATTTGCCAGGTAGATAAAAATGAGTCTAGATCTTCAAAAGATGTTATAACACAATGGGAAAATTTGGAAGGAACAATCCACAACATAGTAGGGGGAGAGAGAAAAGAGAGAAGAGAGAGAGAGAGAGAGAGAAGGAAGAAAGGAGGGAGGGAGAGAGGGGCAGATAGACACAGACAAAAACTTCAGTTCTGGGGTTCCACAATGGTGTTACAGATTTAATTCATTTGTTTGATGGCCTAGTTAATCCTTGTTCAACTATTGAGCCTATATATTACATTATCTAACATACTTTCCTTGGCCTCCCGGGTCTGGGTTCAGCGACCTGCCTGTGTGGCCCCTGTACACTCCACCCCTATGCTATCTAACACTGAGCACATAGACTATCGTTAACCTGGCTGACCACCCCTTCCCCACTCCACCATCTAAGCCTTGGCACCAGGGGTGCCATTTTCCTTTGGATCCCTGGCACATCTGCACCTCCCGGTGTATCATGTATTCAGTACATAACTGTTAATAAGTTATCGTTGACAAATCCAGGACAAGGTCAAGACGATCCTGAGGAAGAACTGGAAAACGTGAGGACCTAAGGTGCTTAGGAAGTGGATGTTCAAATGATAGTCGAAGGATTTTCAGTACTGAACACAATTTACAGGGGTGGGGGCTGACAATTCTGCTTATGACAAGAAATCTAAATATCTGGTCACGCTGGCTCGGCCTCCCCAAAAAGAGAGAGAGAAACAGATCACTGTTTGAGGAATCTACTACATGCTAAAGATGAATCCGACACTTCACCTGGAATAACCATCAGCTCTGTGTAAATCCAAACAGAAAGAATTTCATTATTTAAAGCCCTGCTGCATGACTGAGAACAGTGTGCTATCTAGAATGGTGGTGGAGAAAAGTTTTGGAAGGACAGCTTCTACATTTTTGTTCTAATAAATTTTGCACCTCCATCTTGTGCTGACTACACACCCCAGACTTTTTAAGACAGGCACAATTTCAGTTATTATGTCCTATCATCTGCATAAACCATTAAAATACCCTCTAAGTACAAACATTCAGACATACAAATTGCATCTCATAAACTGTTTCTATGCTGAGATGTGTAAAAGTCATATGTCCTGTATTTTTAGGTTAAAAAATAAGCTCACTATTTCTAGGAAATGTTTTTCCTTTCAACCCATGTATCTGGAATACAATAAACTATAAACAAAAGTTACCAAATGTGCAATTCTAAATGTGATGTGGATTTTTCAAAAGTCTAAACCCAAATAAATAATCACAGTAAAAACTGACATTTAAGAAACAGAAACTTAAACTCCTAGCCAAAAAAAAAAAAAAAATCAGATTTGCAATTTAGTTAAACTTAAGAAACACATTGAATACCTGCTCCTACAGTAATCAAGACATGGCTCTGAGGTCAAGGCCACTGGGGCTGGAATCCAAGCTCTGACCTGTACTTTGCCTTTTGCTGGCAAACTCTAGGCACTCAATTCTTAAAAATATAGTCATGCCTCACTTCAATATTTCCACTAGAGAGGAATTAGAGAGACCTTAACCAAACCAGCAATTGCCTGAGTAAAATGGCTTTTTCTATTTTAAAAAAAAAAAAAAAAAAAAAAAAAGGGTTGGGGGTCGGGGGTGGATAAAAAGCACAGAACAGTGCAGAGAGCTTTAGGAAGGAAGGAGGCCGGCCTGGAGACCCTCCCAGGTGACTCTCCTGCAACCATACTGAGACCAAGATGTTATGTATGTTCCCAGCATCAGGACATAACTACAGCTTTGAGTAAACCTCAATTTTAGATTATTGGTTATAGTGTCTACTAAGCAAGAGAGTGCAGAATGAGGTGGTAGGAGAAGGCAAGGGGGACACAGATCCCAACCCCAAACAATCTGAGGATCTGTGGAGTAAGGAAGGGTGGAACCCCATTCAGTGTGTGAGGGCATCGATCCTACCAATTAGAAAAACTGACTAAACTTCAGGTGTGTCAATTAGGAGGCTGCATATATTAAACCTAGAATTGGGGCTTTACAATTCTAAGTTCCAATATGTGTATAAACCAGGCCCTGGATGAACTAGAAAAACACCTACTAGTCCTACTAAAACAATAAGGTGAAACCTCAGAAAATTCCACCCATGCTAAAGGCAGTCAGGAGAGGCAAGCAGAAAGTTGAAGACAAAAGGGAACAAAATTGGTAACTTGGAGAAACCTATTTTAGTGTTCCTACTGAGAGCTTGTTACTCTTTCATATGATCAATAAGCCCAAGTATTCTCATTAAGTGATTCTGGAACAACTGAGTATCCATCCATACAAAATTAATTTGAGATAGACCAAAGATCTACATATAACACTAAAAAAATAAAAACAGAACATTCCAAAGACAGTGGAGAGATTAAAAAGGGGGTAGATCCACTGGGTAAGGCTCAGTGCTCAGGCTCCAGATTCAGATGGTTTTGTGGCAAACTCAAGGCTGGACTCCCTTAGAGCCTTGCTACATTGCCTTGCTAATTGCCTCAAATTTGTGATCTTCCTACCTAGCCTCCCAAGTAGCTGGGGTTATAGGCCTGTACCCTGTGCAGACTCTTCTTTTTGAAGAGTCATTGTCTTGCCTTTAATAAAAAAAAATAGATTGGAGCTGGGCATGGTCATGTGCAATTGTAATCCTAGCTACTGGAGAGGTTAAGGCAGCAGGATAGAAAGTTTGAGGCCAGTGTGGGCAACTCTAGTGAGACCCTATCTCAAAACAAAAACGAAAAGGTCTGGGAATGTAGCCCCGTGGTACAGCATTCCTGGGTTCAATCTCCAGTACTATAAAAAAATTTTTTTAACCTTTATTTTAAAGGTATAATAACCAGGTGAAGATGGAAGGGGACACTTCCCAATACTACTTATACACACTTAAATTGTAGGTTCTTCTTTGGAGTAAAAAGGCTCTTCACAGTTTATTCCTGAGTTGCAAAAATTTTCCCTGTGTTTCCCTCTTTTCAATCCTGGCTGCCATAATCAGACAGAAAGCCTGAGGTTGCTGTCTTTTTTTTTTTCTCTCTTGGATATGTAGTAGAAAACTTAACAGATTATTTTTAGGAAGGAAAAGACCCGATTCTAAAACAAGACATATAGAGGTGGAGATTCATGGGGAAAATGACCAAATTGGGTCCTCCTGATGCTGCTGCTCACTGCCATGGAGCCATGGTATCAAGTGGTAACTACACACATGCACACACTTGGGAGAGAGAAAAATCTTAAAAACAGGGTGGCCAATTTTGTCCATCATGCCCTTCAATATGTACATGCCTCCTGCAGGGACTGTCCATATAAATTCCCAGAAGATCCAAAGATCCTGAGGTTAGAGGTCAAAGTATGTACCAATAAATTACTAGCTACATTGTTTTTTTCTTTTCTTTCTTTTTTTTTTTTGCTGGGGGTGGGGTCCTGGGGATTGAACTCAGGGCACTCCACCACTGAGCCACATTCCCAGCCCATTTTATTTAGAGACAAGGTCTCACTGAGTTGCTTAGCACCTCACTTTTGCTGAGGCTGGCTTTGAACTCGCAATCCTCTTTCCTCAGCCTTCCAAACCACTGGGATTCCAGGAGTGTGCCACTGTACCTGACTATGTTGTTCTATAGTAAGATAGAAAATCATTGAGAATGCTTTCAGTGCCAAAAGATTTAAGTGAAGGTCAAAGTGGGGATGAGATCTGTGCTAAGTGACCCCTCTGCTCCTAGGTTAGGCCATCACATTTTTTCTAGCTTCCAGTGGCACCAGAAGGGCTGAGTAGTAAAGCCCTCAAATTCAAAATAACAACAACTTTCTTATCAGCCCCATGGATCCCACTGACGCTGCTACCAGCTGGGATGTGAAAGGGGTTTACAGTGCTTCAAATCCCCACCCCAAACACACTGAGACTTTATCCTCTGCCTAATCTCAGTCCTCACTATTCCTCAAAGAATCAGGGTGAACTCGAGAGAGACCTGACATTATGGGACACATCAACTACCCAGTGAGAAAGACACCAGAAGTTTGGGAAACTGCATGGAAAGACTAAGCATATTAGGGTGTAGGCGGGGACAACATTTCTTCTTATCTTTGGAAGTTTCAGTTCTGAGGGTTAATTTCTGAGCTGCAGACTGCAACTCCTGAAACGCCAGGAATTCAATAAATAAACTACTGCAGGCAAAGTGTGCCATCTGTCTCTTATTAAAAATGGATTCCAAGGGACCTTGATCAATAGACTGGACAGCAAAAGGGAAAGGATGTCTGGGCTACTCTAATAGTTGTTTTATTAAAAGCAACTTTGGTTGGACTCCCAGCAACAGAAAGTTTTTTTTAAAGAAACAGTCTGTTATGTTCAGAAAGATGGATCAAACTTCACTGGCCCCCAAATCAGGTCCAAATGCCTACTATTTCTGAGAGGTAGATGTTTGCATCTTTGCTGTGGCTACAAGAAGTACCCTCTCTCAGCAGGGCAGGTTGGGCAGCATGCCTGGCAAGGGCAGGCTGTGTGTGTCATGAGGGGTGGAGCCAGTTCCACTGGAGCCTGGGCTCAGGGAGGGCGAAGCCAGGTCAGGAAGCACAGCACTGATGAGAGCAAGTCACCCAGGCAATCTGGAATGTTCCAACAAGTCAGCAAGTTGTACTTACTGGAATGTGCATTTACACTGCAATTCCTTTAAGTTAAATGTTTTATGGGGTATTCTGCACATTCCTGTGCATATTTTCTTTACGGTGATGACAAGAAACTACCTTTCTTCACCTGACTGCCCAGTCTTACGGAGTCCTGGTAAGCAGAAAATACTACAGTTGTCATGTTCTCAAAGAATTTTAAGGAAGTAAGGTAAGAAAAGAAGGTGAACATCTTCAACTATGTGCCAGAATGGGTAGGCAGGTAAGAGTGGTAAAAGGGCATTTTGTGAAACAAAATAAACTTTTCTAACTGGAAAAAGAGGGCAGACACTATTAAGGCTTTCAACAGTATTTGATGAATGGTCTGGGAGAGTCCTGTGTGGCTAAACATGAACACGGAAAACACTAAGTATGCCAGGTACAGTGGTGCATCCTGTAATCCCAGGCTGAGGCAGGAGGATCCCAAGTTCAAGACCAGTCTCAGCAATTTAGCAAGGCCATCAGCAATTTAGCAAGACCCTATCTCAAAATAAAAATAAAAAGGGCTGGAGATGTAGGTCAATGGTTAAGCACCCCTGGGTTCAATCAAAGGAAGGAAAGAAAGGAAAGGAAAGGAAAGGAAAAGGAAGGAAAGGAAAGGAAGGAAGAAAAGAAAGAAAACACAAAGTATTAGATTAAGAGTGACAAAAGTATTCAAAGCCAGATCTTAGGAGTCTGGATGGCTATTTGGAATCTTCTGATTGTTCTGAGTTCAAATAAATAGAGCTCCTTTGCTGGGTCACCTTAATGCTGACCTGGATGGGTGGACAATCAACCTGGAAAGGATGGAGGGCCTTGGCTGGCAGGAGTTCACAGCACTATTATTCTTGTAGTTTCAAGCACAAAAGCAGCTCAGGTTACTCTCACAGGGCACCAGCTACATGACCAATGTGCTGCTGTTGGACCCTGATTCCTCAAACTCCCTCAGATGGTCTCACAGAAAGACCTTGTATGGTCTTGCTTCTTTGTTGCAATGTAGAGTCTTCTCCATGAGTCCTCTTTAGCAATTATACCAAGTTCAAGAGACCCGAGGGGATGTGTGTCTGGTGACTCTGCAGACATTCATGCCATGTACATACCTCATCTCCATGCATATTTGCCACGTATTTGAATTCTGGAATCCCAACTCTGTGCTCCTTAGGAAACTGCCCCACGACAAGAACCCACAGGTTTCTACCTTTATAGGGAAGAAAAAGAGAAAAGTAAGTTGTCTTTTAAAATGACAAATGAACTCTGGGAGAGTGAGAAGAGAAGACCAGTGATGCTGTTTCTCCCACCTGATTACTTTAACATTCTATCGAGACCTCAGTTCATATGACTAACATTTCTATGCTTAAAATGCTCCCATTTACTGCCAGAATTTAGGGAAACCCTTTCAATTTAACACAAATATTTATTATTCTAGGATGTGATTCTTAAAAATTGAACACTTATTAGGTTACATAGATCTACTTTTTCAAAATGTTTATATACTTTACTGGGAGAACCTGAAGCCTCATAGAAACAATCTTGAAAAGGGACACAATTAAACAAAGTTAAATTACAGTTGATGGTTGACTGGAAGGGGGCCACAACTTGCAGTGCAAACAAAGTGAAAAAAGCAACAGTAATAAAACATGGAACTCAGGAGGGAGATTGTTTTTAAGGTGAGAAATCCTGAATCCTGTGTTCAAATGCTGAAGTGACAAGCCCCCTCAGCTGTGTTTTTGATGTGCACGAGTTCTGTCAAGTCAACCAGCAGTCACAACCTGTCCTACCAAAGCCAAAGAAAACTTCTAAGTCCCAGCTCTGCCTTAGACTGGAAGGGCAGAAACAAGACCACTGAGGACTGCCTCTGTGCAGATGTCACAGCTGGTACCTGGTTTACATCACCTCAAGCAATCCCGTCATGACCCCCTGAGATGGGTTATTAATCAAACTTTACAAGCGAGAAAATTGATCTTCAAAAATATTAAGTAGAGCTGGGCGTGGTGGCGCATGCCTGTAATCCAAGCGACTTGGGAGGCTGAGTCAGGAGGATCGCTAGTTCAAAGCCAGCCTCAGCAACTTAGCAAGGCCCTAAGCAACTCAGTGAGACCCTGTCTCTAAATAAAATACAAAACAGGGGTGGGGATGTGGCTCAGTGGTCGAGTGTCCCTGAGTTCAATCCCTGGTTCAAAAAAAAAAAAAAAAATTAAGTAGGGGCTGGGGTTGTGGCTCAGTGGTAGAGCGCTTGCCTAGCATGTGGGAGCCACTGGGTTCAATCCTCAGCACCACATAAACATAAATAAATAAAATAAAGGTATTTTGTCCATGTACAACTAAAAAAATTAAAAAAAAAATTAAGTAAATTTCTTATGATCATGTAGGCAAAAAGAGACCATGACTTAAGTCCCAGAGCCAAGCCTTGAACCCTGTTATATTTGATTCAATTCTAGCGCTCCTCTCCCCATCAAAAACTACCCATCTCCCAACCAGTACAAGCAAAGAAGTCCTTTTCATTTCTAAAATTGTCTGGTGCTTTTAAAATAAAGTTGGAGATTGGGGTTATGTTTGATATCTATTAGGTATACACAAAGTTTAAATTATCTCAGCAGTATGTGGAGTTTAAGAGCCCAGGAAAGAAATTTAACAGCAATTAATAGACTAATATTAAGCAGGTTTCTGCAGAATATCTGATCTAGTTCCTCAAATCAGGGATCCTACAGAGTGGGGAGCACTCAGTTGCAATGAGGAAATGAGGGAGAAGCAGATATTGGATTTGTCTTTTTCAACATTTACTCACAATATTATTAGAATAATTTTAAGGGAAATTTATCATGACAGGTTGACGCTTTAAATTCAGTAACTAGAAATTTTCAGAAAATGCCCACAAAATGTAGTTTGTTGGATTGATGGCCCCTGTTCAGTGCAGAGTTCTCTTTCATTCAATCATTTATTTGACTACTACTATATCCAGATATTCAACCTGGATCAGTAACATGCCCAATGATTTTTTTTTAGATGCTGAATATTAAACTCAGCAAGATAATTGTGTGATCTATCATTGAACTATACCCCCAGCTCCTGAATTTTTGATCTAGTTCAGAGTAACAACATGCAAACATATAATAACACTACAGTATGACAAATATGATCACAGAAATGTGTGTAGGGTACCGTCATAGGTATTGAACAAAAGAAATGGTTAACTTTTTCCAAAGAGGGGAAATCATGAAACACTTTATAGATATAGGGTTTTTCAGATGATGCTTCAGAATAGGGTTCTGGCTAGGTGTGGTGTGCATTCCTGTAATCTCACCCACCAGGGAGGCTGAGACAGGAAGATTGCAAGTTCAAGGTCAGCCTCAGAAATTTAGTGAGGCCCTAAGCAACTTAGTGAGACACTATTGCTAAAAAAAAAAAAAAAAAAAAAAAAAAAGAAAAAGAAAAAGAAAAGAAAGGAGCTGGGGATATGGCTCAGTGGTAAAACATCCCTTTGTTAAATCTCCAGCATTAAATGGGGGTGGGGGAATAAGAATTCTGAGCATCATGTAGATGTACATTTCATCCGGTCATTCCCCACCAGAAGCATTTGGTTAACCAGAACCCTGCATTCCCCAGTGGTATTATAATTCTCTGGTCATCTGGAACTTCAATCCTACAAAGTTAGCATTTCATACGAAACAAGGAAGAACTTTTTATAAGTGAGCTGTTAACTTGGCTTTTTTGGTTTGCTTCTGGGGAATTCTTTTCTGTAACTATTAATGTTTTTAAAACTAGCATAATCACAGATTTGTACAGAGTATGGTTTTATTCCCTCACAGGAAAGGGGAAAATTCAATATCATCTCAACATAATATTTATCAATTTTAATTTATAATTCTGAGTCTACAATAGTCTATCTTTTAAACAAAGGACAGGAAAAGACAGCAAAAACCTCACCTGATATGGACATCCAATATTACTTAGTTTAAGGAAGGAAGGCAATCAAACTGATCAAACCAAATGAAGAAGTCTTTTGGTGGGTAATTCAATCCCAGCTTTAGCCCAAATGACCTCTAAGTGAACTGCAAGATGAGAAACTTACCTTGAATGACTTCAGCGGCAGTAAGTCTGAGAATGAAATCAATGCACAACCTAGAGGATACACACAATCCTTTCGCAGTGACCTGCCACTTGAAGGGCTTTCACCTCCCCTCCAACCAACGCTGGCCATTTCTGGCTAAAACCAGGGGAAGTGCACGAAAGACAAACCACTTACTTTCAACAACCTGACTGCCAAAACTAGGGTAACGTAAGCAAGGTTTTTCTTCTTCTATCAAAGTTAGAAAGACTCCCTTTATTCTCTGAAGTTCTAGCTAATAATAGGTGTGATAAAGAGTTCCAAAGTATTCTGCCCTTTCTGTTCATTACAAAGTAAATTCAATTTGGATTCCAGATACTTCAGAATCTACACTTACTAACTGCTCAGGGTTTAACACAAACCTGGGGCCCTGGGTACCAAATTGGGTTGCTCAGAAGATCAGGAAAAGGTTTATAGTTTATGATTCACTAAGATACACAAGACCAGAAAGTAGATAAGAAGTGCTACAATGTACATGGGAGCTCAGGAGAAGAGAGGAAAAGCTTGGAAAATAAGTTTTAACAGGTTGATATAGGGGGTTAACATTCCCACATGAAAATCTCCTGGGATCCTTTTTTTTTTTTTTAAAGGTGATTTCCTAAATTCTCTCTTTCTGCCAGTGATAGGGATTGAATCCAGAGCCTTGCACTATGCTAAACAGACACTCTATCACTGAGTCACATCCCCAATCCTCCCAAAATGCCAATTCCTGAGCCTCAACCTCCATCTACTAAATCAAACTCCAAGGGTAAAGTCTGAAACATGGAACAAGTCCCTTTGGTGATTCTGAGCCCTATTACAGTTTTTTTTTTTAAATTTTTTATTTGTTCTTTTTAGTTACACATGACAGTAGAAAGTACTTTTGGAATATCATACATACATGGAGTATAATTTCCCGCTTTTGCAGTTGTACATGATGTGGAGTCATACTAGCTGGGTATTCAGATAAGAACATAGGAAAGTTATGTCTGATTCATCCTCCTGTCTTTCCTATTCCCATCCTGTTTAATCCAGTGAACTTCTACCCACCCCGCCCCCATTGCTATTACAGTTTAAAAGAAACAGAGTCAGTGAAGGGTCCAGGTAGATTTGGGAGCCAATCTTTAGGTAAAACCATCTCACTTTACATAAAATGATAAACCTGTTTCTATGTTAAGAGATATACTTTTGCACCTTTTAGGATGGCGGCTAAATGTTTAGTTGTATGAGCCCACTTCCATGTATTCTACCAGTTCGTTCTTGTTAGGGGTCCACCAAGTAGTAATCTTATGCAAATTGTGCCATGTTCACTGAAATTATGTACAGAATCTAACATTAAAAATATTTCTAAGATGGGCTTGGGAGGCTGAGGCAGGAGGATTGCAAGTTCAAAGCCAGTCTCAGAATTTAGTGAGGCTCTAAGCAACTAAGCAAGACCCTGTCTCAAAGTAAAAAATAAAAAAAAGCTGGAGATGTGGCTCAGTGGTTAAGTGCTCCTGGGTTTAATCCTCAATACAAACAAATAAATCAAACCATTTCTATTGTGAGAAAAATCGATGTACAACTGTGTAACATCAAAACATGTAAAACAGGCTGTTCATTAAAAACATACAGCACCACAGCATATAAAGCTTTAAATAAATAATGGAGGAGTCCCCATAAGAGATGAAACAGCACATGTCAGTGATAAGGACCTGAAAGGGTGATAAAAACCATGTGATTTTTTTCTCTTTTTCATCTTTTCAGTTTTTAAAATTTAAAAAAAATTAATTTTTTTTAGTTTAAAAAAAATAAGAGCAGAACAATTAAAATATTTTATCATTCATGAAGTCCGGATATTATAGCCAGGCACTATGCTAAGTAAATGCTGTATGCTACTGGATCTTCACAACACCTCCCTGTAGGGTGGGTGAAAGCCACAATTCATAGCTGAGTTAAATGGCGGAACCAGGTTCAAATCCAGACCCACCTGAGCCCCAGACTTGTGCACTTCCAATAACACCATGCTGCCTCAATCTTCCTAGAAGTACTGAATAGGCTAGGGTCCTGGTCTCAGGAAGAACTCTGCAGGTAGTTTTTTCAGAGTCGTGTGCTATGGTTTGCACCTGGAACAGGGTCCTGCCAGTTCCCTGGCTCTGACTGTTTGGTCCAGGACAAGACAACCAAATCAAAGGCTAAATTATGGGCACAATCCATGCTGGGTGCTGATGTAATAACACCATCAGGCTACCTCTACTTTGACAGTTTCAGTGCAATGTGCACAGAGAGAAGCAGAGACCCTGGGTGGCCCTGACCCTGGAGCAGAGCCATGGTCATTTGTCATGGGACTTGTATACATAGCCTGACACATGAACTCGTATCCAGAGTGCTGGATCAGCTGAGGGTTACTCAGACTTGCATGTTTCTCTGTGTATCCTTACAAGTAACCTTTGACCTAAGTCAGAGCTTGAGAAAGCTTGCCTAATGCACTGAGTTTCTGTTTCAAAGATCAGTGGGAATAACAGCCCTCTTGGCAAGGCTGTGGTAAGGCTGTCCCTGTAATGGTTTATCAACAGTGAGAGTTCCTTTTACCTTCAAAAAGAATGACCCACAGATCTGACACCAAACCTTCAGTTTCTTTATGCATATTCTCATTAACACACACACACACACACACACACACACACACACACACAAGAAGCTGATTACATGTGGCACACAAATAATGGATGAGTCCATAGAAGAGTGAAAATCATATGCTAATCATATCAGTTTAATCACTCAGTCTCCACAGTTCAAATGCCCTCTGGATATGAAATAGAGGAAAAAAGTCCCTATAAAACTAGTCATTACAAAAAACAAACGAAAACTAACACAAAAACCAGCAGATGATAACAAAACAGAGACAAAAAGCATGGGCAAGTTTCCAGATTGGCTATGCTTGTGTGGTGCCATTCATAACTGTTAAGCATTTTGCATAAACTCATTCATTTAACCCCAATAGCTATAAGCAGTATTAGCATTATACTTCCACGTATGAGGAAACAGTCTTCCTTAACCTCATAAGGCAGTGGTTTTCAAAGTGTGGTCCCAGGACCAGCAGCATCAGCCACACCTGAGAACTTGCGGGAAATGCACTTTCTTGGGTTCTACCCAGAAGTACTGATCAGCGAGTACTGATCTGGACATGGGGAGCAGCAATCTGTGTTTTAATAAGCTCTTCAGATGATTCTTGTTCACACGAAAGTTTCAAAACCACTGGAACAAGACCTGGGAGGCCTACCCACAGTGCCTCTGCTCTGTTGCTACCCACTGTGATTCACTGCTAGAGATGGAAAGATATATATATATACATATATATATATATATATGTATATATATATATACACACACACACAATGAAATCAATGAAGAAAAAGAATCAAAGGAACATAAACCTATGAGCCAAGGTTGCTGTGTGCCCAGCTTCTGTTGTGGAGATGTTTTTCTTTCTGTGAAGAATTGGAAGTGGAAGGAGGAAGGTGAGGGGGTACCTAAGGATAGTTTGAGAAGTTATAGATGTTGTTCGCTCTTTTGGTTCTGTTTTGATTATCTGTTATGTCCCCAAACTGCTCTCCACTTAAGGACTACAGGAAGCCTTAATGCCTTTCTGTGCCCCGATTGTGTAGAAACTGGGGTGTCTGTATTTCTGGGATCTGGCTGCTCCATCTGATCTCAGACTAAGATGGCCTCTGCTGGATTTTCTGCTTTTTCAAATCCTACATATTAAAAAAGAAAAAGAAGAAAAACAAAATAAAACACCCAAAACACAAATTCTAAGAAATTTCTCCAGAGTATTCTGACTCCCCAGAATATTTCGATAAAATGGCATCACAAGACTGTCATTGCAAAACAATCTGCCTTTGGGTCAGTTTCCACAAGGTTTCATGTGGGTGAGTCTTGCTTTTAAGGATGTTATCAGCACTGCCCCAACCGGCCTGTTCTCCCTTGTGATACCTCCCACGGTGTACTATGGTCATCCACCTGGGTCACTTAGTAAAGACTTCTGAGGTAGGGTGTATTACTGGCGTCCTCTTGAACTCAGGTATGTCATGTGACTTGCTCTGATCAATGAAATGTGGGTTGACATGACATCTTACCATTGGGCAGAAGCTTTAAGAGCCAAGGCACAGTAGCCAGTAGTAGACGAGATAGGCAGTGCTTTGATAGAGGCTGCTCTGTCAGCGTGGGTCCTTGGAAAGATGACAGAGTCACAACCAAACGATGAAGGACGTGTAATGTGAGATTTAAACCTTAATTTTGCTGTTATAAACCACTGAGACTTGGAAGGGGGTCTTTAATTTATGGAGGACAGTCTAACCTATCCCATCTGACATTCTTTCTCCAACCACCCAAGCCAAAACTTTCCCCTTGGCTGAATGTTCATCATACCCACTGCTGATACCAGTGCCTTTGCAGACAGGAATCTTAGGGTTCCCAGACCATAAGATTTTGTTGAAGTAACCTAGAGTTTAGAGATTTTGTTTTAAAGCTACTCAATCCAAATTATCAAATTTTAAACATGTTATACAGTTTTGCTTTTATACCACCAAAAGATGTCACGCTGAGTATCTGCTGATTGATGGTGGACAGCCAAAACAAACAACCAAAAATCAATATTATTTCAATGCATTGCTAACACTGTATCAAAAAGGAATAGCACAGTAAGGTATTTCTGGCAAAGCCTATCACTTGGAATTGTTTCCTTATCTTATTATATCTTCTTATACTCCCTATACAAGAAGTATTGTTGGTTATACTCCCTGTACCAACAAATAGAATTTGTAGGTAGATGGATATGATTCCAGAACTGAAGTAGCACTCTGAATTCTAATAGTGCCAGGTTGAGCATGAATGGAGGAAAACAAAAGGGCCTAAATAGTTGCCACATGGTAAGTAAAGGAGGCCAATCTCAAGCAAGATGAGCAGAAGAGGTTCTGTGAGGATGCACTGAAAGCACAGCCATCAAAAAAATGGTGGTGAGTAACCTGCTGGCCCATGAGCTGGCCTGACCTTAGGAGTCAGGAACTGGAGAGCAAAGACTTTAGCCAAACCATACATATGAGACCACGTTGAAGCAGCAGTTTGTACTGTGGCCTGTGACTACAGCCTTGATGCATTAAGTGCAGGTGCCAGTGATGACAGGACCTGGTATGGGCTTTTAAAAAATCAGATACATGTCTATTGTAAAGAACCATTTCTGCACAAAGGCTTAACCTATCATCTTTTCATCTATTCATCTGACACATATATTTACAGATGCCTATTCTGAGCCTAGCATTTGGACAGCTCAAACAAATGCAAGTCACTAAACTTTCCTGGAAAACAGTGATTTTTCTATTTCTGACATTATTTCCATCATTTACAAAAGTGAAGTCCAAATGAAACATGTTGGATAAACTGTTATTTGGGGGTTACGCAGACGTGAGACGGATCACACACTCCACTGCTGTTCCTGCAGTGGCTCCCCAAGGCATCAAGACAGAACCCACGTCCTTCAGCAGCATACCAGGCATCTCATGATCTGCTCTGACTGGCCACAGGTCTGCCCCCAGGGTCCCACACACCAGGTCGAGCATTCTTCATTGTGTGTAGCTCCAAAGGAGCCAACCCTCTGTCTCAACTCCTTCAGTGCAGGCTCTTTCTTCTGCATGAATACTCCTTAGCCGGCCTGATCAAAGTAGCCAACTTCCACTTGCCTTTTCAAGACTCAAGGAAAACTCCTGGTCCATCCAACACCTTTCTTACCCCTCTCCTGTTCAGCCTCATCCTTTACCAGCTCCTCTTTGAACTTACGTAGTACCCTTGCAACCCCTTTCCTAACCTTACTGAAACCATAGGGCTCCTGTAGGCAAGGGTTGTGTATCTCTGTGCTTGCAGAATTGAGTGTGGTCCTGGCACATACACAGTAGATGACTGAAAAATGCTTGCTGAATAAGTGAATGTCAAAATGAACAAACCAACCAAAGGAAGTCCAGTTGGAGCAGGAGTCACCCCATCCCAGAAATTAGATGAATTTGTTTTCCAGTATTGATGGAAAATCTGTGACTAGTCTACAAGATGCCATCTTGGGTGAGCTCTGGAAAGAACTCAATTTTCTAGATTAATTCTAGAGTACATGGACATTCTTGGAGTATTTTCATACAAGAGAGTGCTAAGAGCCAAACCAAATATTTGGCTTCAAGTTGGGTTCTATTTGCTTACACCTTTATCCTCATGACACTAATGTGTTGATATCACATCTGAGAAATGGAGATGTTAGGTTCCATTTCATTTCTTTCTGAACAGGTGAATGGGGAGCTTTGAGGATTCAATTCCTGAATCAGTGACATTTCCATTTTTAATTGAAAAAAGGAGAGAAAAAAGAAATTTGAAGATATATCAGGTTGGAATGATTTTGTTTTGTTTTGTTTTTAAATTTCAAGACAGTCAAGGCTCCCAGAGAAATAGCAGCTTGTCTCATTAATCACCAACTATCAACCCAAACAGGAAGATCGGAGGCAATTCCCCCGCCTCCTTCTCTGACAGTCCCATCTTCTCTGTGCCTCCCACTCTACTCCCAGGTCAGAGGCTGATGCATCTGTTCCCCCTCCTCTAAGCACTTCAAACTATAAATTATGAAAGTATAAGATAATTTTAAAACAGGTTAAAAAACTAGACGTAATTCTCTTATCCCAATCATCATAATTTCTCTATGTTCCCTTCTAGTCTTTTTTTCATATAGAGACAGGAAACTTGTTTTTAAATCCCCAAAGTGAAAACCCCTAGAGGCCCCACACTATAAAAAGCTGAGAACTTCCCTTTTGGTCCCTTGGGAGAGGTCAACATAATCAGATCATCTTTCAAAAGGACAGTTTGGCAATAATAATGTGAAATAGAACATTACCCTAAAGTACAAACCAGTACTTTAAAGTATTTCTTAAATTTTTAAATTAAAAAAAATTTTTTTTGAATTAGGAGCCTTGTACATGCTAACCACATGCTCTACACACAAGGTATACCCCAGTCCTGTGAAAGTAATTTTTAAAGATGCGATCATTACAGCCAGTACCACAAAGTTACTGTCCATTTGGGTTTTTTTCTTTTATCGCATGTCAGGGATATTCTGGTTCAGTGTTGAGGCTCTTCCAGCCACATGGGTGTTTTTACTCCCTATCTCCCCCTCTTCTTCCCACCCCCAGTACTAGGAATGAACACAGGGGTGCTCTACCACTGAGCTATCTTCCTAGCCCTTTTCATATTTTGGGATAGGGTCCTGCTAAGTTTCCCAGGCTGGATTTGAACTTGTGATCCTCCTGTCCCTTCTCCTGAGTTGCTGGAAATACAGGCATGTACCACCTTGCCCAGCTGGCATTGTTCTTTCTTTCTTTCCTTTTTATCTTTATTTTATTTATTTATGTGGTGCTGAGAATTGAACCCAATGCCTCACACATGCTAGGTAAGCCCTCTACCACTGAGTTACAAGCCCAGCCCATGGTATTGTTCTTTCTTGCCAGTGCCTATATATGTCACACAGCTATAATTTATTATGAGGTTAATTTTGAACAGTTGACCCAAAAAAGTTTGTTGGAGGTCTGCTTATTCTTATTGCTACTATAAAAACTAAAGTGGCAAGGAACAATAGCAATTAATTTACTAGTTTCTTCATGAACTTCTTTGAGAGAAGTGAGGCTTACTTTCAGGCATCCTATTCCCTGAGTTTATGCCCTAAAAGACTTTTATTCTAAAGTGAAGCAAACCAGAGTCCAGAATGAAGGATGTTGAGCTCACAGTAGCCAGAGAAGGTCTGAAGTTGCCAGAAAGAGGTTTCTTCAAGGACTGAGCCTGACCTAAATCTAGGACGCTTAGTGACTTAACAAAGGTGGACTTCTCACTACCCTCACTATCCTAACATGTGAGTCTCACCAATGGATCAATGCTTTGATAAGGTGACCAAACTAGTACTTCAGCAGCACACTATCTGCCACCTAAAAGCATCTGCAATTCTTAGAGAATCTACAGTTCCTTTAATGGAACCTTAGGTAATGATGACGTGCACAGGTTCTTGAATCAAGCTGTCCCCTATTAGCCATGTGGAATTGGGCCAACTGTTTGATCTCTCTCAATCAGTTTTCTCATCTACATTATAGGATTGATGGTAACTACCCTCATGGGGCTGTGATATCTAATTTAACCCCAAAGGTTTAAAAACAGTGCTAGTGGGCTGAGGGTGTGACTCAGTGGCAGAATGCTTGCCCATCATGCATGAGGCCCCGAGTTCATCTCCAGCACCACAAAAAACAAAACAAACAATCACCCTTCTGCCCCCACCCCCCGGCCCCTGAAATGTAGTAAGTGCATGTTTGTTGGAGGGTCTCAAGCACACACACATTAGCTGAGGACAAAAGAAAGGCCCTAGCAGATGATGCAGCATCAGAACAATTAAAGAAAAACTGCAAATGTAAGTGTCCATAACATATGGATAGAGACCTCATGCCATCAACCAGCAGAATTTAGGTTCCAGAAGGTCTGTAGGTCAGTTCAGATAGGTGAAGTTAAAAAAAAAAAAAATGGAGTATGGATTCACAAAGTGGAAGGGCTATTTGGAGACAACACACATCTTTCAAAATGTCTTAGCACAAAGACTATTTCAAAAATTCATACCACCGGGCATCAGGGTGAATTTACTTTTCAAGTCCAAGGACTGAATCTCACACAGAATCCCCAGGGCGTGATGCCAGAGGTCAGCACCCCACCTGGGAGCAGCAGTACACACACGTTGCTGTCAGGGCGGGGCAGGAAGCAAGCTACCTCTGCTAACCACTGATCATAAACACCTCTTTCACAACATTTTCTTACTTGGCCTATTTCCAAAGTGATTGTGGCCATCCCACAGATTTTAACCATTTCAATGCTAATGAAGCTGGAAAACCATGTTAAGAATTTCTAGTCCAGCTGTGGTGGAGAGATTCTAACTCATTACTGTAAGGGGAAAACTCAGAGCCTGTAGACAATGAACTGGTTTATTAGGAATAAACCAATGACATAAAATTGGTTCAGTGTGAATTGGCCAGTGTTAAAAAAAAAAAAAAAAAAGCATCAGAACCTTCCTTGATGGCATGTTGTGACTAGGTAGGAAGAAGCTACACTCAGGAGACGCATGCTGAAGGATTTAGGGATGATGAGGCATGCTGCATACCAACTCTAATGGTTCAGTTAAAAAGCTGAAGGAATTGAGAAGGTGAAAAGACAACCAGAGACTAGGAGAAAATATGTATACTTCTGATAAAGGACTATTATCCAAAGTAAAGAAAGAATTCTTAAAATTCAACCATAATAAAATGCACCACCCAATTAAAAAGTGGGCCAAAGACTAGCAGACACCTCACCAAAGAAAATTTACAAATGACAGGCGAGCTTATGAAAATGCACTCCATGTCACGTGGCATCAGGGAAATGCAAATTAAAATGCAGTATCACTTCATATGTATTAGAATGCCCCATATCTGGGACACTGACATCACCAAATGTTGCAAGGATGTGAAGCAACAGGAACTCTCGGACACTGCTGATGAGATGAAAAATAGTGTGGTCACTGTGGAAGACAGTTTGGGAGTTTCTTACAAAACAAATCTTCTCTTATCAAAAGATCCAGCAATCATGCTCTTTGTTATTTACCTAAACGAACTGAAAACTATGTTCATGTGAAAACCTGCTCATGATGTTTACAGCAGCTTTATTCACCACTGTCAAAACTTGGAAGCAACCAAGATATCTCAGCGGATGAATGGATAAAATATGGTATATCTGGATACTGGAAAATGAAATGCTGGAAATAATGGAAAAACAATGGCATAATGGAAAAATGCAAAATATCTTAAACAAGAATGAGTTATCAAGCCATGAGAAGACAAGGAGGAAGCAGAATACATGTTACTAAGTGAAAGAAGTCAACCTGAAAAGGCTACCTAAGGTCTGTCCAAGTGTAGGACATCCTGGAAACAGCCAAACTATGGAGAGAGTAAAAACCAGTGGTTTCCAGGGGGCAGAGAAGATAGAGGGATGAAAAGGTAGGACAAGGAGGATTTTTGGGACAGTGAAACTACTCTGTGTGACATAACAAAGGTTGTGACATGTCATCATGCATGTGTCCAAACCTACAGAATGTCTAACACCAGGAGTGAACCTACAGAGGGCACAACACTAAGAACGAACCCTAATGCAAACCATGCACTTGGGGTGATTGATGTGTCTGGATGTTGACAAATGTACCACTCTGGTGAGGAAGGTTAATAATGGGGAGACTGTGCACATGTAGGACAGGGGTATGTGGGAACTCTCTGTACCTTCCTCTCAATTTTGCTGTGAACTTAAAACTGCTCTTAAAAGCACTTAACAAAAGAGCCATTGGGGCCAAAAGTGTGAAAAAGAGGTAAGAAACCAGGACCAAATCCAGTGGTGCCTAGGGAAGGTGGGAAGCAGAGTCAAGAGATCAGGGTTGTTCATCTGAAAGGTGAAGCCACGAGGAGGGAGAGTGGAGCCCCCAAGGTGAGGAATTCACAGGCAACTCTTCCTGATGAAAATGCAAAACTACATGAACGATATTAGAAAAGGTGTCAAGATATTACTATGGGAGGCTGAGGCAGGAGGGTCACAAGTGCAAGGCCAGTCTGTGCAACTTAGAGAGACCCTGTCTCAAAATAAAAAGGGCTGGGGATGTAGCTCAGTGGTAACACATCCCTGAGTTCAAACCTCACACCTCTAAAAAATAAAAAGAAAAAGGAATCAGTAACGTATGTGTGTTGGGCAGTTTTAACCATGACTTCCACATCTTCCTCAAGATTGGGTTTTGGGTGAGAGGACAAAAAACTGTAAATAACTGGAATTATTTTTTCCTGCCTCAATTTAATCACCACTACCCTTTAGCCTTTGGGTAGAACAAAGTAGCAGGACCATTACAGGAGGGGAAAGGAAGTGGGTACTGGGGCAGGGGAGGGACAGGGGCTACTGGGAAGGAGTGTATGAGAATTGCTGATTGTCACCCAGCCCGTGAACTCAGACAGAGGGGTTTTTCTTTAAAGGGCATCAATACAGAATTGTGTGTCACTTTCAAAAATCATTTCAGTTTCTCATCTCACAAAAATCACAGCATATGTTTGTCAACAAGATTAAGAAGATAAATGACAATCATGCAATATCTTTCCAAGGAGTGCCTAAATATTTACATTCCTGTTTTTATTTGCATTTTTAAGATAAGCAAGAAGAATATGAGCATACTTTTAACACTATAATTCTAGATAACTTAGCTGGTGCTAAGTAATTTCTATAACGAAGTAACACACAAAAAGTAGTCTCTGTAACAAAGCAGCAAATTTTCAGTAACTACTTTTGCAAAGTCCTCACAAATACAAATATTTACTAAAATAAAACAAAACTGGCCAGGCGCGGTGGCACATGCCTGTAATCCCAGCGGTTGGGGAGGCTGAGGCAGGAGGATTGTGAGTTCAAAGCCAGACTCAGCAAGGGCAAAGGTGCTAAGCAGCTCAGTGAGACCCTGTCTCTAAATAAAATACAAAATAGGGCTGAGGATGTGGCTCAATGGCCAAATGACCCTGAGTTCAATCCCTGGTCCCAAAAAAACCCAAAAAACCAAAACCTGTGCCCAAGCAATCATATCACTGTACCACCCTACCTTCAGAAATTCTCAATAGACTACTCAAGCTTGTCACAGCATTTGACAATGATGCTCTCTGCAGACCCCCCCAACAAAGATCACCCACGGGACAGATTATGGGTAAGCTGCTTTAGTAGTAATTTCTATTGCTGTTGGACTGGTACAGTGAGTGTTTCACTGAACTTTGTTATGATCATAGAGGGGGGAACATATCTAAAGGATGTCATAGTCTTGGAGTCAGAGGAAGAACTCAAAGATTTCAGCAAATCATCCTGCTAAAACTGACATTTTACTTAATTTCTAAAGAAGGTAGGTATTATCACCTCATTTTATAGATAAGGGACAGGTTCAGGAAGCTGGGCTTTGGACTGGGTTTTGTTTACTGTGAAGTTAATGTTTTTCTTCCCATGTATAATAGAAAATCCTCTGTTACCACCTTAGATGTCATTGATGTTTACCTTTCTTAGGACAAAGATCTTGAGGCATTTAACTCCCAAAACAAAGCAACAGTTGCATTTCCCACAGTTCTCTCTCTACCCCATAAATGCAGTGATTACTAAGTCACTTTTCCAGTAGTGGCATTAGACTCATCAATGAGAAGCTGCTTTCTGGAATGTCCTTTATTGTGTTTTATTTTCTTTTGCATCTGTAAGAGCTTTTAGATGCTGCTTACAATTTAAAGTCAATGTTATCTGGAAAGTGGGCCTATGCATACTTTACATAGAAATGAGAGTTTATTTCAGAAATCGGTTGTTTCCCAACCGTGCATATACACTTGCCTGATCACAGGTGTTTCCTGCCCTGAAGATTATAGATTTAATAATGCCATCTTGTGGGCTGGGGTATATCTTAGTGGTAGAGCACTTGCCTAGCATGTGGGAGGAACTGGGTTTAATCCCCAGCAATGCAAAAACAAACAAAAAACAACTTGTGCCCATAATTGCAGTTTTCGCTATGTCTAAAGGAGCCACATTGAATGTTAAGACTGAACTGTCTGCCAAACCCAAGATTACCTGGGCTACCTCCACAGAAATTTTTAAGGTCAAAAATAACTCCCAGGCCTGACTGTGGCTTCATCAAACTGTATAATTAACTTGCATCTTAGATTAGCTCCTACCTTAAAATGCAGGTTGAGAAATACCCATTTCAGAAGGAGCATGAGGAAATGCAGCTGTTAATAAGGCACCTGAGTTTATCCACCCTTTTAAAGCATACCTTATCTTGATCTTAGTTTGCACTCATTTAATTAACAATTTATGCCCTGCCAATTTCATGAAGGACAGGAGGCAACTTGGTCACACAGCACATTGCTTAATGGCAAACTATTCTCAATAAGGAGTGGGCAACATGCCATGTTCAAGGGTATAGCATTGATTTCATGCACATGCATATATGACAGCAGTCAGGCCTCTTGCAAGGCACCTACTTTTCCATAGGCTGTGATACCAAAACCTTAGCAGAATGTGCAAATTAGTATGAGAAGACATTCCAGAGATACTTTTATTTATTTCTTTTCGGTGGTACTGGGAATTAGGACCTTGAGCATGTTAGGCAAGTGATCTACCACTGAGCTATATATCCAGCTATTGTTGCTGTTGTTGTTATTCAGTACTGAGGTTTGAACCCAGGGACACTCTACCACTGAGCTATACTCCTAGTCCTTATTTGTTTGCTTTTATTTTAAGACAGGATTTAAGTTGCCAAGTTTTGCCATGAACTTGTGATCCTCCTGCCTCAGCCTCCAGAGTAGCTGGGATTATAGGTGTGTGCCATCATCATACCTGGTCCAGAGACTCTTTTTGACTATGTTAGGTATCTCCTCTCACAAAAGATCATTGAAGCCCTGGTTTATCTAAAATCTGCTGGGACAATCACAGTTTTGCACTCATCATTGGCAGTATGTGAGGCCAGCCTTTATCCTTTCTGATAATGTGCCTCTACTTACCTCAGTTGTGTCTAAGAAATTTGTACACAGGGACCTTATGTAAGATGTCATCTACCTCACCATGCTCAATCAAATGGGTTGAAAGGATGACACACTCTTAACGGGAGGAGGGGCAACAAGATTTGCTAGGGTTTTCTCAATGCTCAACAAGTCAGCCATGCTCAGCAACAATTACTAATAGGGCAGGACCTCAAGTCATGCCCAACCATCATGTAGAATTAGATGAGCTCTTCAGGACCAGTGATAAGGTATTGCTCATGCCACCCTCTCATTCAGCACTCTTGTCACGGGCATGAAATGGCATGATGGAGAGCCAGGGGCAAGCTGGGGAGCAGTTATAACCACAACTTTTCCATTAGGGTGGAATGGGAGGCAGAAGTAGAGAATGTACAATGTGATAGTTATAAAGGGATGACTTCTGCCTAATATGGAGATAAAGGTTGATGGAATGTGGCCAGGCCTGGCATTTACCCTCCTTGCATTGAAATACAGGGAGGTTTGAAACAGCTCTCATTATAGCTATTCTGAGGAATCTTGTTGCAGGCATTTTATGTAGTGCCTCTGTGTCTTTGTATGCCTTTATTTTTAGTCATAGATGAAAAATGTATGATATATCCTACAATGGAGTGTAGTCATTCTCAGATCCTTTGTTTGCTCTACGTATACGGTCCTACGGTTGCTGATGGTTAAGCAGATCAACAGAAAGACTAGGTCAGCAGTATCCCTGCATTTTTTTACAAGTATATCTCTTAATGACCCACAGCAGAATTACCTGAGGTATTTCTTAAAATTGCACAGTGCTTGACTAGCATGTGGGAGGCCCTGGGTTTGATCCCAGCACCACACACAAAAAATTAAAAACTCTTTAGTCAAATAGAATCTACATAGAACCCTGTACACTGGGCAATACAATCACTACACAGACTATAAGGTACATAGAAAACTGTACACCATGCAGCTCACTGTGAGTTTTTGTAAACCACACACTTTTCAGCACCTGCAGGCACCCTTGTGCCTCTTGCAGGCACTGTTCTGGATTGTGGAGTCACTCTGAGCATTGAGTGTGAATGCCAACCTTCCATTCTTAGGCCTGCATAGTATTCTGTCATACAATGCAAACCAAATTGAAAACCACTACCCTCCCAAAAGAAGCACAAACCAAGGGTATCCCTGTGTGAAAAGATGTCTCACACCTGAATGCTCTCTTCTCAGCTTTTACCCCAAAGCAGACTTTGGCCGGGAGCTGCCATGCTTCCTGTAACTGGAGACAGGCCTGGAAGAAAGTGCAGGTGGTCCAAGAAGCATTCTGCTTTTCGACTTTAAAGAGGCTCCTTGCAGGGTGGTCTGATTAACCAGGGAGGCATTATAAATATATTTTCCTGACACAGGCTTTTCAGTTCTGCTTCATGAAGGCTCATTGGAGTTTAATTCTTTCCCGATTATTGCATTTACTGAAGTAGCCACTTCATTAGACATCATTGGCATAGGGTTATGGTAATCTGGAATCAGAAGACTTGGGTCTAAGTAGAACTTCTGCTGCTTTTTGTGTGACTTTAATGTGTCGGTGCCTCAGTTTCCTGATATGTAAAATAAGGCTCATCACCGTAGCACATGGGGTTGCTGTAAAGAGCAGAGGAGCTAAACTCCAGAAACTGCTTAGAGCAGGGCCTGCACATATGCAATAAGAAAATATGTGCTTGTTTTTTTAGAAATAAGGTGAACTTATTTCTAAACTCATCAGTGTCACAGATAATAGAGGATCATAAGGGTCCAATGCCAAAGGAAGGAGAGTATTGTAGCAATTCGGGTTGATTAGCTCAGGGCAGTTCCCACCCCACACTTCCTTGAGAGAATTATCCACCGAAGGCTTGCTCATTTGTTAACCATACTTCAATCACACGATTATCTCTTGAAACTGAAAAATGTGAATTAACATGTCTATACAGTTTAGTATTCCACTACCTTTGCTAGTTAGAATGAATGGAAAAAATCAACCATTAATTGGATTATTTTTAAAAAGGGCATTATTTCAAACTCATTTTTGTCCCAAATTATGGAATAAAATTTCTATTACAAGTAGAAATGCCAAAGAATCCCATGTCTGATTCATGCTTGCTTGTGATCTGGCTCTTGTGAAGCTGTGATACTTCACGTAGTTCATGTAGCTCTCAGGACACAAAGCCAGCCAGGGGCCCCTCTTCCTGCCTCTGTCCCTGCCTTGACCGTTATGACCTGAATCTACTCCACAGCCCTTCTCCTCATCGCATTCCCTTTTCTCTTCTGAACATCACTTCCCGAGTGTCTTTTCAAATTCTTCATGGCTCTTTCTGCTTACAAAAGTCATACTTACTTCAACATTTAAACATTCAAAAATATTTACTATAGAATGTGAAATCTATCCACATACACTCCACTTTTAAAAAGATTCCAGATGAATTTAGGTGCTAAAAACTAAAACTATAAAAATACCGAAAAAGTATGGAATATATTTATGACCTTGGGGGTAAAGGTGACTCTTTTAAATGAGACATAAAACATAAAAGCTTTTAAGGAAAATCTGATGAACATGACCTCATGCAACTTAAAACTTCTGTAGGAAAAGACATTGAAAACGAGATAGACAAGTCACAGAACAGGTGAAAACATCTGCCACATAGATAACAAAATATCTAAGAAGGTTTTTGAATAAGTAAAAAAATAGGCAAAAGGCTCCAGAAAATATAAGCTGCCAATAAACTTTGAATGCAAGGTCCACAGGGACAGGGGCTTGTTTGTTCACTATTGTCTGATCCAGCATCCGAGGCCTCAATGTTTATTTAATGTTGAATAAATGTGAAAACATGCTCGTTCTTATTTCCAATCATGAAATCCAATTTAAAATAGAGATTTGTTTCCTGACTATTCAGATTAGAAAAAAATTTAAAGTGTTGGTTATAATGTGGGGAAATGTACATACTCATGTGATGCTGGGAGTTAAAAAATATATCTTATTATGAAGGGAAAGTTGTCAGTATCTTCCGAGCACAAAAATGCATGAACTTTTTGATTTAGCAAGGCCTAGCTTGGGAAATTACTGAGCTGAGGTGCAAGGGACTTGAATATTCATGAATATGAAAATGATTAAATAAACTATGATAAAAATCACACCATAAGGCTAGGGTGTACCTCTGTGGGAGGAGTGCTTACCTAGGATGTGTGAGGCCCTGGATTTGATTTCCAACACCACACACACACACACACACACACACACACAATCATACCATAGAATAGTATGAAGTAGTATCAAACAAGGAGGTATCTCAACACTTACTGGCCTCTAACACACAAAGTGAAAAAGGCAAGTTGCACAAAAATACTTGAGAGAATGAAACCCATTCTGGGCTGGGGTTGTAACTCAGTGGTAAAGCACTTGCCTAGAACATGCGAGGCACTGGGTTCCACCCTCAGCACTACATAAAAATAAATAAAGAAAGGTATTATTTTTAAAAAAGAATGAAATCCACAAAACTAGGCATGTGTATACATAAAAATGAACAGAAAACATTTTGACTATGAACTTTTACTACCCAAAACAGATTCTGGACATCTCCTGTGAAAACATACAAACCTGCCTTATTTTGTAAAGGTTGTATAATATTTCATTGATCAGATTTGGCATAATCTAACCAATTCCCTATTGATGAATGTATGTATTTTTAAAAAAACACCTTTGGGATATAATTAATAGGCCATACAATTCTCTTGTTTAATACAATTCACAGTTCAATGGTTTTTGGTACTTTGCATTACTATTTTTAAAATTTGTTCTTTTTAGATATACATGATAGTAGATATTACTATTTTTTAAACATTATGATAAACTATATAACAAAATTTATAATTTTAGCCATTTTAAGTATACAATTCAGTGGCATTAATTAGATGGCTAGGTCATTTTCATTTTATTTTATTTTATTTTATTTTATTTTATTTATTTTATTATTTTATTTATTTTATTTTATTTTATTTTATTATTTTATTTTATTTATTTTATTTTATTTTATTATTTTATTTATTTATTTTATTTATTTTTTTGGTACTGGGGATTGAACCCAGGGGCACTCAACCACTGAGCCACATCCCCAGCCCTATTTTGTATTTTATTTAGACAGGGTCTCACTGAGTTGCTTAGGGCCTTGCTTTTTCTGAGGCTGGCTTTGAACTTGCAATCCTCCTGCCTCAGCCTCCCAAGTGCTGGGATTACAGGCATGCACCACTGCGCCCGGCTTCATTTTATTTTAAATAATGCTGCAAATCTACATTCTCAAATATACTTGGTGCAAATGTTCTCATAGGATAGAAAGTTCATTTGTGAAAGAGAGTTGTAAATATAAAGGGTGATAAGAGAAAAATGGGCTGGTCTTTTCCTAAGATTACTACATTACTGTTAAACAATTTTGAAACTTTAAAAGAGGGGATTTCCCAAAGCAAATGCAAACGTGGGGGGAAAACACCCCACAAAACTTTTTTATGTTCATTCACACTGCCAAATATCTAAGCATAAGCTAATTAAAGCAAAGGAAGCTTTGTTACCTGGTATCTGAATATACATAGGCTAGATGCCAATGGAATGTGTCATCTGGTATCTGACAACTTATCCTGAGTCCTTTTTGCCAAACATACCACAACCATTTAGACCCTACAGAGGGAGACACAGCCCTGGTGTCAGATCTGGTTTCCTATCTGGACATCACAATCTGATTGGAGACTGACCTCTGGCAATTCAATTAATCCTATGCCCTCAGGTTCCTCTCTACACAATAGGGTCAGGCCAGGATGCTGTAACTAGGGTGGCCCGGGTCCCAAAGTGTGCTGCACTCTGGGGCAGGAACAAGGTCAGTCTCGGCCTGCAGCTGTGGCAGGAGCCAAGCTCTGCAGACTTGGAGCTTCTGAATCTGCTGGGTACTTGCTTTGGCCCAGGGCAAGTTACTTAACCACTGGCAAGTCAGTCTCTAAAGCTGCAAATTGCTCCCTGCCTCAAAGGGGCTGTGCGGATTCAATGAGAAAGCAGGAATGCTACACAGCCGCTCAGCAATCTCAAGGGTGTTAGGCACGTAAACTTATGTCAGTGCCATGCTTCAAAGCTGTCAAGCGTTACCATCTATGTCACAGCAATGAGAGTATACTTCTAATAGCATGTTAAGTGCCAATCACATTCTGAGCGCTTTACATTTATTAACTTATGTAGTCTTCTCAACAATCTAGCAGGAGGATACCACTATTTCCATTTTACAAAAGAGGCAGTAGGCACAGAGAGGGTAAGACACTAGTTCAAGATCATGGCTATTCAATAGCAGAGCCAGGATTTGAACTCTGGCAATTTATGCTTTTCAGGGTCTGTGTTCTTAATCACCATTAAACTGCCTTATTATTGCTTATAAATATCTGTGTATTTATGGGTAAGGGTATAAATATGATATTGTTCCCTATTCTGATAGCTCCTTGATGCTAATATCTGATACTAAGATCTCTTTTTCACTAAGTTTTAAAAATTGAGATGACTTTGCCAAACACTTCATTTTCACCATACCACTGAATGTAGAAATCTTTTTAAAAATTATTTATTTTTTATTTATTTTAGGAGACAGGGTCTATGTTGCTCAGGCTGGCCTCAAATTCCTGGGTTCAAGAAAGCCTCCTGCCTCAGCCTCTCAAGAAGCTGGGCCAGTAGGCACATACCACCATACTCAGCTCCTAGAAACCTATTTTTAAAATGACCAGTTGATAACTTGTTGTAAAGAATATACAAACACAGGGAGCATAAGAGAAGCCATTATTAAAGTTCTCATTGGTCACTTACGACCTCTAGGATCACACAGTGACCTATGAGCACCCAAATGTTTGCTTTTCATACAAGGCAATGCTCCACTCCATTAGCTCACTATTTCCCTCTGAGTTTCTACCTCAAAATCAAATGGTTTCTCACTAGATTGCATGTACCCATACGCCTGCTCATAATATGTCCCTTAGAGATTATAGAGTTTGGGCTGCTAACTGCACCAACCTCAGTGTTATGGCCACCTGGGATTCTGTTAATCTACCCAACACAAGGTTATTTTGTCTTCCTTCCTTAATTCTCCATCTGCAGCATATAGGGAAACCCTTCTCCTCTAGCAAATGGGACCCCTGTGGTGAAGAACGACTTAGCTATTTGTGTAACTCTACCATTCTTCCCAAAATGCACAGGAGTTGAGACTGCTCAGGGTGGGCCCAAGTGTCCCATACTGCTCTGGCATCTCCTCCTCCCAAACGGGAAGGATGCTGAGTGGGCCCTTTCCTATCCATTAGACTCCTCTTTGATTTACCCAGTCTTCCCCCAGAGGCCTGTAGTAGACAAGGGATCTCAGCGTGTGCTCACTGGAAAATCCAGACTCTTGAAAGCCAGACTCTGTCCCTTCTCTTCTACCCCTACCCTCTCATTGCACCTTGTCCTTCCAAGGAATCTGTATAAATTTGAATCTTTGTTGTGAAGAAGGAGGCTCCTGAGACTATGAGAATTAGGACAGGTGGTTAATGTTCCTGAGCATTCAGAGGGACAGCCAGGACAATGGGAGTGGAGAGGGTCAGGAGTGGGGTCTTTTGCCTAACCCAATCTACAGGTCATCAGCCAAGACACTGTGTTATTTACACAAGCTCATAGGCTTTGGCTTGATTAACATGTTCTAATGACATTTTGATCTGCTTCAGAGGGCGCTGAACCTTGTAAAGTGTCACCTATGTGAATGTCTCAACTAGAATGCTACATTCCAAAAGAAGGGACTAATCCTCCTTGGCACCCTACAAAGTCATGCTCATTAACTGGTTCATGGCACATCCTCAGTTTACTCTTGCAAAGGTACTAGGATCAATGAGGTATTTCATACTACTCACCCAGTAGTGGAAACTTTTATTCCAGTAAGATCTTATGTGGAAAGCCAAGGTAAACAGTTGAAGCTGAACTACTCTGGGTTAAGGAAGGCGGACCCAAGAGCCAACTCTCCTTACTTAGTAAGGATCCCAGGTCACCTCCAGAGAAGCCTCCAAGCTGTAAAGACCCTTTTAGAAACTGGAATTGGGGCTTTGAATTCTGACAGAAGTGGGTTTGAATTGCCAGCTAAGCTGAGCTAAGTTGTCTCAAGGAAGTCACTTATCCTGACCTCGGTTTTCCCATCTGTAAACCAGACGGAACATGGCCTTGCTGGTGTCAGGGTTTAAAATAATATAGAAAAGGACCAGTACACAGTAAGAAGCATCCAATAAAGCATACAATTTTTATTACTAATCCTCAAACACCCTCCCTTTATTACTTTTTTTTTTTTTAAGGACAGTTTCCCAAAGACAGAGAACAGAATGTCCTATGGAAATGTAGCCCCCCTGGGACTACACATATTGCCAATTTTAGTGAGAAGTTACGTGGGTCAAAATATTTTCCTTACTGATCACTGTTCTTTGAATAGTCTGTTTTCAAAAACAAAACCTGCAATGACAGAGTCTTCTAAAACTATTTTAATGCTAAAATACAGTAGAATAAATTGCCACCAAATTTTTATCCTAGATCATCTATTCAAGAGACAGCCCATCTCCTTAACATACCGGGCTCCTGCTGCCCCTAGAAGGGCAGACTCATCCCACGCCAGTCTCTGTGGACAGCCCCTGTTATACAAGCAAGTGAGGAGTCTTCCCATTTACTTTACCTGGAATTCCTACCCTCTCACCTGTGTGTCTAGTAAAATGCTGAAACTGTTCAAGCATCGGCTTCCCTGATGGGTGTTTGCCAACTTCACCAAGCACTCTGACGGCCAGATGGTAGAGTACAGCCCTAACACAATGTTTCTCCCATTATGGGAACTGAATGTAAGGGTGCCTGATCTAGTTCATGAAGGGAAAGGTCCAGGTCCCATTCTTTGTATACCCCCACAAAAGTTCCGGTAGACAGTAGGAGCTCAATAAACAAATATTTATTGAATGAATACATAAGTGAATTACTGAAAGATCTGGGTTAATGAACCAAATCTATCAGTTACTAAGATAGAATTTTAGGTCATCAGTTTCTTCATGTATAAAATCTGAATGGGGGAGTGGGTAGGGAAAAACAAAATGTTTGCTCTCACCTATAAAACAGGAATGTAAATAACTTGTCATAGAGGTTTTTGGTTTGTTTTTTCATTTTGGTGGTAGTGGGAATGAATCCAGGGTGCACGTCTGTTGAGCTACATCCCCAGTCCTTTTAATTTTTTATTTTGAGACAGGGTCTTGCTAAGTTCCACAAGCTGGCCTTCAACTGGTGATCCTCCTGTCTCAGCCTCTTGAGTTGCTAGGATTACAGGTGTGCCTTGGCCATATTTCTTAAAAGGAACTTTACTATAATATAAATTGTAAAACTATCAGGAAATTCCCAATCAAGAAAATAAATCTGTCATTTTTCTATCAGGCTTAGATCCCTTAGATGATTGTGTCTCCCCTAAGATGAACAAATAAATGAGGTAAAAGGACAAGTCTTTCATGTTTACCTTACCTCCTCCCTTCCCCCTCCCTTTCTCCTTCTACTTTCCCCCTGGTTCCTCAAGTTCACTGTGCTCCTTCACCTCCAGGCCTTTGAGGATGCTATTTATTGCCTTGCCTCCTCCTCTTCACGTGACTGACTTCTCTTTACTCTTCAGGTTTTCCATGCTGTTCTCTACCATTCTCTCCCACAGTGCTAATCACATCTGTATTTATCAGATGTCTCTTTTCTCCCATAAACTCCAGTTCTACTGGGGCAGGGGCCATATCTAACTTTTTTAAAAAAATATTTTTTAGTTGTTGATGGACATTTTTATTTATTTATTTATTTATATGTGGTGCTGAGAATTGAACCCAGTGCCTCATGCATGCTAGGCAAGCACTATTCCACTGAGCCACAACCCCAGCCCCATATCTAACTTCTTTACCATCATATTGCTATGCTAGCTCATGCCAAAAATGAGCATTCAAAATAAATGTTTACCAAAAAAAAAAATTGAATGAATCTGCAGAGAAACAGAATTTCATAAACTATTCTTTGGGATATGCCACTTAACTTTTGTGGCTCTGTTTTGACTTCCAGCCAACACTCAACATCAACCATGACCTTGAGAGGAAAGAGTTGCCATAGCCAATCTACTCTACTCAACCTTTTCTTATCTCTGGGGACATCTGCAGTCATGGCAATGACCCTGAACAAAACTCTGAGCACTCAACTTCTGAAATGTACACTAATTAGTGATTTTTTGTTGTTGTACCCTAAGGCAGTGGGTCAGGATGTACCAAGCCAAAAGCTCTCTTTAAAGTAAGCATGAAGCATCATGGAATGTGATGTGTACTTGTCACCCAGTTAGGGGTCTGCACTCTGGCTGTTCACATACATATGTGACCTGTTCCTTTAAAAAACTTTGAACTCCCCAGACCTAAGTGGGCTTCCCTGGGTGAGGCCCTTAGCATGTGTCTCTGCAGTTCACAGCTAGAGAGAAACATGGATCCCCCAAGAAAAATGTGGGGTGGATCCTTACAGAAGGAGAACAAGGAGCCCACACTGCCCTCTCTAGTTTCTGGCATTGTATATCTTTATCCTACCATTTTGCAGTGTCATTGACACACCTGGCCTTGAGTGTAACTTTGTGTTGAGTTGTGAGTCCTTCCAGCCAATCACTAGTGGTGGTGGGGGGACCCCTGGAACATCCTCCCAACCCACTCCCCCTCCAGGGACCCCACTCCTCATTCTCCTCCTACTTCATTGCCAGTTTCCTTTCTGCCTTTTCTGTATCTCCACTCTCTTGTTAGATTATTTTATAGTCACATGGGTTTCAACACCATCTGTGTGTTGATGGCTCCCATGTTTATTTCTACAGCCACTTACCTACCCCACTGCCTACTGAACATCTCAGCCGGATATCAACTAAAGATTTCAAAATTTTAGAAAATCATCTAAATCAGAGCTCTTGATTTTTACCCCAACTCTGTCCTTCTCCAGTTTTTTCTATCTTGGTTAACACTTCATAGACTGAACTGCCAAAGCATAAAACCTAAGAAACATCTTTGACGCTTTTTTTTCCCAATGTGGTGCTGGGGATTGAACCCAGAGCCTCATGTGTGCGAGGCAAACACTTGTACAACTGAGCTGCATGCCCAGCCCATCTTTGATTTTTCTGTTTTCCTCACACCCTCTCCTCCTGAATCTAATCCATTATCAAATGTGGTTGGTTCTATTTCCAGAACAAATTTCTAAGCCCTCTGTTTCTTTCCATTTCTAATACAACATTTTAATCCAAATCACCATCATCAATATCTGCCTGGATTTCCTTAATTGGATTATTCTCCCTGCTTCTATACTTGTCCATCTCTTATGAATTCTCTGTTTAGCAGTCAAAATTATCTTTTTAAAACCCACACTGATTACATCACTCTCTGCCTAAAACCTTTTTTGATGGTTTCCCATTATTTTCAAAATTCAAACTTTGCATGTTAGAACTGGATTTTAAGGCTCTCTGTGACCTGTCTCCTGGACACCTCTCCACCTTCCTCAGATACCACTCTCCACAGCTCACTATGCTGTGGCTATGCTGTTCTCACTTCTTTCTGTAGAATATAGCAAATCCATTCCACTTGAGGCCTCTGTACCTCGTCAATCTGAATTAGGCTGTAAGAACTAACTCCCTCTCACCTTTCAGATCTCAGCTCAAATCTACCATCTTTTCAGTGTCATATTCTTTCCATAAAACATTCTCTCAAACAATAACTCTATGTTCCAGGCACTGAGAATACAGTAGCTCCCCTTATCTGGGTGGTGGTAATTTATTACAGTACTCTTGCACGTCACTACAATTGTGCTTTGGGGTTGCAATTAAGTAAAATAAGGGTTAAACACAAGCACAATGTCAGCTATACCATGATACTTGATCTGACAACAGAGATGGCTACAGAGTGGCTACTGAGGGAAGGTAATATACACTGTGGATATGACAGACAAAGGGACGATTTTTATCCCATGTTGGTCAGAGTGGGACAGCATGAGATTTCATCATACTGTTTGGAATGGTGTGCGATTGAAAACGTATGAGTTATTTCTAGAATTTTTCAAGTAATATCTTCAGACCATAGTTCGTGTGGGTAGCTGAAACCATGGATACAGAGGGACTACTACATAGCAATAAACAAGATAAACTCCCTGTCTTCACAGAACTTATATTTTAGAGTGATTGTTAATTTCCATTAAACTATCTACGTGCTTCACAGCAGCTAAAATCTTCACTCACTCTGTCTTTTGTCTGTCACCCCTATTAGCATGTATAGGAAACGTCAGAGCAGAGGCTGTTCTGTACTACATCCCTAACCTAATACTCAGCCTGGGACAGAGAGACTGGTGTTTACATCCAAGCTAGAATCATGTGACCCAAAAGCTCTGTTTTAAAAGTTTGAAAGACTCTACAACATAGTGCCATGCTGGAACTTTACACCATGGAGTCTGAAAACAGATTTTTACATTTAGAAGAACATGCTCTTAAAAGGCTAGAATGTTCCCTTCCCCAACTTTGTTTCTTCACACATAGAAAGGCACTCACCCGTAACAAAAGATAAACCAACTAAGCTTATGTCTATATGATCTCTATCACAGGAATGTTATTCACTGGAGTCCCCAAGAGTAGTAGAAAAAAATATTTTCCCCAACCAGGCAACCTGTATCTGCAACCTAACTCTACGTACATTTGGTATATTAATAAGGTGTAAATAAGTCTTATTTAAAAATAATGAAAAAACGCCTGTGGAATTGCATGTGTTAAGATGATTCTCTGCTTCCCAAATGCCTCCAGGTGTCTACATTTTCACAGAAGGGCATACCCCCCAGTAAGAGGATTGGTAAATATTTACTCTCTCTTCTCCTTATATACATTTGGTTAATGTCCAGGGGGCTGAGGGCAGGGGAGGCAGGTAGAGCCACTTCAGGCTTGTCAGTGAGTAAGTCAGTTCTCCTTCACTGCCTCAGGACACTGACTTCCCTGAGGCCTCCTTCTGTGTTCCAGTGACTTATCTTGGGGTGAGAGGTAACTGTGGTGTTCCAATTCCACCCAAGTTAACATACTACTTACCATAAAATGAGTTTTAGTAAAACAGGTTATAGTGCAAGAAAACAATTTCATTTCCTGAGAGACTGAAGTACTTATATACAAGTAATTATTAAAAGGCATATAAAGTGATACATAAAACATGTTCCTAAATAAAAGTACATAAAATATGTCCTTTATTCTTATACACTTTATAATAATATGTATCAGTATCTTTAAAATTCTATGTCTCCTTTAATGAGGATGGAAAAACTCTTCCAGTTTGTCCCTGAGAGTGCCTGTTACATATCAAACACATGCTAGAGCCCAGTGTACAAAGCAGAACCAAGTTGGTTGCTGGTCTCCAGGTGCAAGGCAGAGCTATGGAAGGATGCTCAGGAAGAGGAATACAAGAAGATCCTGAAAGAACAGGGAGATAGAGAAAGACTTCTCCAAGGAAGAAACAATGAATTGAATTCAACCAAATGGTCTCTAACATTTGCTCTAAAAATGTGATGTTAAACTAAGATTCACCTGATTGTATTCACAAACACACCTGTGCATTTTTTAGGAAAGGCATCTCAGTTACTTTTTTGGATACTTGTCAGTCCATGTGACCTTAGTTGTAATCTTTCAATTTGGTTCTAGTTTTCATGGAGAACTTCCTATCAGAAGAATTTACAAACTGGATGAGCTTCTAATGGAAAGCTCTTTATTTAAACAAATGGAAGGATGATTTAGTTAGCTTCTTCTGAATTCTGGGATATGGTGAGGGTTTTGGCAACACCTCGCCTCCCCACGTGGAGGCTGCCATATTCACCTCTGGGTAGCCAGTGAGGAGGCAGCTGTTTGTAGTTGATGACTTTTTTTTTTTTTTTTAATGCATTGGGGGATTAAGCCCTCCAATTGAGACTGATGAGGTATGTATGTGAAGGTTCATGTCATGGATCAGAACATTGTACTTTTTAAACATCTGACAAGACGCAGTCCTTAGAAAACAGAAATGAGGTCAGGTACAGTGGCACACACCTGAGATCCCATTGACTCAGGAGGCTGAGGCAGGAGGATCACAAGTTGGAGGCCAGCTTGGGTAACTTAGTTATTGCCTCAGTAATTTAACGAGACCCTGTCTCAAAATAAAAAGTAAAAAGGACTGGAGGCATAGCTCGGTGGCAGCCTGGGTTCAATATCCAGTATCAAAAGAAAAAAAAAAAAAAAGAAAAGAAAAAGAAAGATGGAAAGCAGAGATGAGAAAATCTTTTTAAATGTGCAACTTTTGTTTTAGTTTAACACAAACTTAAATTAGGCCTCACTAGCCTCTTAGCAAACTGCTGTTATATTTAATTGCTAAGGATGTAGAAAGAATGTCAATTGCTTTAAATCACTAGATGAGAAAATTTGATTAGATTTAATTTCTTTCCCCAAGTACATGTTGGTATTCAATATAACCTACAATGAATAAAAATAATAAAAAATAGAGAAAAAATTAAAAAATAAATGTCACTTTAAAGATTCCAACTTTCTTTGTGATCTCAGAGAAGAGGACATTCTAAATAAGCAAACTAAAAGGAGAAAACAGAGCTAATGGCAGTTATCATCTCTTAACTTTAGATACTGTTTTCATCAATGTTATTAACAGATGCACATGTTCATGGATTAAGAACAGAAACAAAGGGCTGGGGTTGTGGCTCAGTGGTGAGCGCTTACCTAGCACATGTGAGGCAGTGGGTTCGATCCTCAGCACCACATATAAATAAATGAATAAAATAAAGGTCCATCAACAACTTAAAAAAAAAAAAAAACAGAAACAAGCACCTTTTGGATGCTAGCTATATTAACTTGAAGTGGGTCCAATATTTGGCAACTTCTACTTTTACCATGCTAGCATATGATTCATATAAAACATAACACATTTACATAATTTTCAGAAGATCAATATAATGTTCGAATGATGTATAGAGCAATTTATGTAAAATATGGTATGAGAATGTAAAAATCTGGGGATGACGCCACCAGAGATATAATGAGAAAGTCAGGTGCTTATATTTCCAATACAGGGTCACAATAAAGGTACAGATCACAAACGCAGATTGGTTTGGCTCTGAGCATTGGCATCAGTATTTTCAGAATGTGAAATATCTCACAGTCACCTTAAGAGCAAAACAAAATACAATTTTCCCTCAGGTTACAAACAGTTGTATTTCTGGAAAGTTCAATATATATACACACATATAAACTGGTATTTGTGCACAAAACAGCCTGGTTTTGGTCTTTCACCTACCCAAATCCCCCCCTAGGGGGCGGTACTGCCCTTGATGAGAACCTCAGTCTCAGATCAGTATCTTACAACTCAAGATGGCAGTCGGGTTGGGGTGGGGGAGTATGATACCTGTGCAAATCGTAGTCAATTTTCTCCTTTTGCTTCATAATCAAAGAGCTTTTGCACATGGAGTGGGGTCAGGGTGGTTAGGGGGAGATCCTAACCCTAAACCAAGAGGAAATTCAAATGACTTTGAATTTATTGGGAAGGAATCACAGATTCCATGGGAGAATATCAGCACAAAAAGAACACATAATACAGACCCTTTCTTAGTTTCCAGGGGTGAGGGGGGACAGGTGGAGGAGCAGGGTGGGGACAAGACAGAGGAAAAGATAGCTGGAGAAACTTGATAGCAAAAGGGCTAAGGATTCAGTCTGTCACAAGACAGGCTGTGGTTCCAGTTTGATCTCTGTGACCTACTAACAATGGATGATTTATTTAATCTCAATTCTTCACCTATAAATCAGGGTGGTAATAATGGTATTTCATACTATTGTTAGAATGATTGTAACATGTACCGTGCAAGGCAAAAAGTAAAATTCACTTAATGCTGACTGTCACTATTATTTCATAAAAGTTTCAAATGTCTCTTGGCCCTAGAGTAATGCTGTTTAGAGATATTTAAAATTTGGAATAAAAATCTGTTAGATGTTTCAGGGGCTTTATATTGCATATCAAAAAGGAAAGGTTTTCTAACTGTATATAACTTTACAACACAAACAGGTATATTAGGACTGAGATTCCTAAATTTTAATGGTTTTCTTGATATTTGCATTACACTAAGCATTTTATACAGAATCTCAAGCAAACTGGTATTAGGACCATATTTGGGAAATGAGCAGAGTGTGACAGAAAACCAAGTACTGTACTCAAATTTTATATACAGTGTGACTGGAGGGTAAACTGCTACTTAAATCAACCCAGTCAAGGGCCAGAGACTATGAGAGATGGGTATATGTGAACACAGTAAATGCCTTTTAGAGGTAAGTATCTAAGTCAATTCTAGGGAGATTTCTGAACAGCTGAGACAGTATGAAGACTCCTAGAAGGGAAATTCAATGATTGGCTGTTGAAGGAATGTGAAGGGGAGTGTTCTCAAAGAAAGAAGCATGAAAAATACATTCTCCCTTATACACTAAACTTAACAACATAAAATAATCTTTGAAATCACTAGTAACAGAATTAGATATTACAACTAGTGTACTAGTTATACTTGGCATAAACTAGTATAAGTGTTAGAAGAGTTGTTTTTTCTCCTTAATATACATTTCCTGAGAGATTATAAAATCAATACAATCTTTTTAGAGGAATATGATATACATATATCAAATTCCTAAAACTGCTTTCAACTCAGTATTTTCCTTTTAGAAATATAGCAACAGTAGTAATATTAATAGGAGTTCTCTCAGAGCACTTGCTGTGCCCCCAACTTTGTTCTAAAGGCTCAGGGTCACACAGCTCAAAGCTGAGTATTTAGATTTTAAACTTGGGCACCATGGTCAAAGACTGCATGTGCTCAGACAACTTCTGCTGTTTAGGCTAGGAGGATACTCACCACAGCATTGCTTAACACAGGAAAAGTTTAGAAACAAACTAAATGTAATGTAACCATCTCCATTAGTAGCAAGTTGTTTCTCTAAGCACGGACTTTTGGCAGACCTGAGTGTGAATCTTCCCTCCGATTCTTATTAGCTGTGGAATGTTCAGCAGGTTAATTAATTTCTCCAGGCCTCATTTGCAAGTGTGTAAATGAGGATAATACCTACTTAGAGTTGTTGAGATTGAAATAATCTATTAAACACCTAAGGCATGGAAAGCACAGGATAACCAAGACTGACCCCTTTCCCTTATTCTTCCTTAGTCAGATAAAATGAAGATTAGACTGAGCAGGAGGCAAGACAGATTCTTAAGATAGAGGTGGGAGGAAATCTCATTTCGTATGTAGCACAGCAACTTTCTCACTGCAATCTATTGAAAGTCAGCCCTCTGCACAAGAAAAAAAAAAGAAAGAAAGAAAGAAAAAAGAATAAACTAGTCCTAAGCAGAGCTTTCAGTGTATGTGTGGAGAGCATAGACTGAGAAATTCATCATAAATACATTTGTATTTGAAAGCGGAGGGCTTTCTGATGGCAGGGAACAGACAGCTCACATCTTTGCTTCTCACTGCTTTTGCTCAGCAAATATTCAACGCATTAAGTAATCAGATATAGAACATTGATTATATTCCAGGCATTCTGCTAGACAGTGGAGTTGCTAATAAAAAGGTGGGTGCTCCCTTGGATGAATAAAGGAATGAATGAATGAACTGATGAACTGTACCTTTTCTGGTTTTTCTCAATTCAGTCATCAGTCTCTTTCTTGAGCTGCTTCTCTTGCTTCACATAAGATTTTATTTACTATGTCACCAGATAGAGGGAATTTCTCCAAAAGGTTCAACTGAAATATGGTCAATTGGCTGTGACTAAATCTGGGCAAAAAGAGTGTGCTCAACTTGTGAATGGGTTTGAAAGTTTCCAAAATAAAAGTTGGAAAAAAAAATCACCAATAGAAGGCAATTATCATGTATCATGTAACCATGTATCAATGGTTTTCTATCATCATTGTTTATAACAGATAATCAGAAATCACTCTATGCCCCAAATGGGAAAATGACTAAGAAAAATCACACCACTAAAAAGACAATACTGTATAACAACTAATTCACATCTATAGACTTTGTCAATTCCTGGAAATTTGTAATGAAATCATGTGAAATGAAAAAAAAAAAAAGGCAGAGTATAATCCATAGTTTCAGCAATTAAATTATGTGTAATATGTATTTACAAACAGCAAAAATACATTTGGCCAGGTAAGAATATGACTTTCTCTTCTGGATATGGTTGCCCATTTTAATAATAAAAACAAATAACACCTGCGGTAAATCTCATTTGCTCACAAACTTAGCCTACATCAGAGGACAGAATGAAAAAAAGAAACATACCAACAAAGGAACATCATCTCAACTGCCATGCTAATATGCCAACACTTTGGCAACTGACTCCCAGTTTCTGGTGCTTCATGTACCACTTGGAACCTAATGGCAGACTTGGGATTTTTCTTAATCCAAGTAATTATTCTGAGCAACATACATAAACATTTGACTGCTAGTGTCAGATTTTATTCTTACATGATAAACCCTTCAGCCTTCAACCACAAGAGTGCCTACAAGGTAAACAAAAATCAAGCCTGCTGGTTTTTGCCATTCCTGTGGTTTGATTTCTAGCTAGATAGATCAGAATGACTGGTTCACATTTGGAAAGGGTTCCTAGCTGTCTTTCACAAGCACTTTCTGTTTGGAAATATAAAAACTTACCAAATCATTTAGTACTTAAAAAGTAACAACATCCTCATCATCTTGTGGTTTAAATGATGACTGAACAATAACCCAAGCTAGTTGTGCTCTATATTTCCTTTATTAATATAATTAGTATTCTTAGATCTTTTTAAATTGCTTTATTCTAGCCTGAGGGGGAAATGGTTTCAAAAGGTTAAATACATATGCTGATTCAAGATATGATTTCTTACACATCCAACCTCTATGATTTTGGATTCTAGAGCAATATAGCGTGATTTTGGCACCAATTCTTTGGCAATGCTGTTTTAAAAAAGAGGTACTAGTACACACAATCAAGGATTTTCATTCTGCATTGCATGCTAATACTTTTTCTTTAAGAAGTATGACTTCAATTTTTTTGGGAACTGATTACTTAAGAATATGGTAATTAAGAGACTCTCAACTGACTCAAAAATTCAGAGCTAAAAATCCAGATAGGGTTTGGACACACCTTACAGAGTTGAGATTCAAATTGCATAAGTCTTATGAAACTTTGAACTCAAGAATTTAAGTTTCTGGTAATCTCTTGGGGGTATCAATGTAACAAAAGAGGATTAGAAAATAATAACACCTCATAAAATTATGGCCTTGTCCAAAATGACAATTCAGGCTATAAAATCCACATCATCTGGGTGAGTTTGAACAACAAAAAAAAAATTCATTTTTCTATGAATTCAAATTTGCTGAATACAAAAAATGAGACTACCTGTAGTTTCTAAATGAAAACGAGAAAACAAAGGATAAACATGAAAATGCTAGGAAGAGTTCAGTCACTGCTAACATAGTTATTATCCAGCAATTGTCTTCTTCAAATGGATACATTTTTGAAACCGCGTATTAGCATAGAGCCACTTTTTTGGGCAATTCCCAACTTTAAGCCATAGGTCTAAATATACATACCATAGAAATCTCAACAATAAACTGCACTAATTTAGTTTAAAAGAGATTTGAAGAAATGATACTAACAGTCCAAATCATACTTAAAGAAGCCAACAAAAAGGAAAACTGGGATGGATAAATGGACTTTTGTAGGAGACGTTTCACCCTGAAAAGGAATCAAGTCCTACATCCTAGATAAACAACGTCTGAATGATTCAAAACGACGTAGCACCCCAAATGCAAAGGACTCCGTGACACTAAAATACAATGAAGAAGCTCAGTAACACTCAGTTTTTCCCACTACTCCACCGAGCAAACAAATCCACAAACGAAACCAGAAACCCACCAACTTGCAAGGCACTGGTTTACCTGTTGGAGCCCGTCAGAGTAGCTTCGTGGAGAGTGGACATGCAGGTGAGGCATATTTAATGAATAAAAGGAGGGCTGAGGATTTGGGAAAGTGTGCAGGAGACCGGTCATACCTTTCACAGATTTCCCAATACTGTGTAAGTAAGTGATAGAACTGTAGTTTTGGGCAACGCTCTTCAAAAACGCTTCCATCCTTTCCTGGTGGTGGTAGCTGAAATCCAGCGCAGCTACCAGAGGCAGCAGAAGCCCTAGCCACAGGCGCGCGAAGTCCATGTTCTGGAGATGAATAAGAATAAAGCTGAGAAGAGACGAAGGAAGGTGGGGGCATTACGAGCCCGGCTCAGCCCCCTACACTCAGGGTCTCCTGACACGCTCGCTGCTTCCCAGGGAGGTAAAAGTTGGAAAGTTGGAAGCAACACCTTCGGGCGTTAGCAGTGCAACCGGTGACCGGGAGCACAGGCAGCCCCCGCTGCCATCCACCCAGCCGCCCGCCCCTCCCGCTCCCCCTCCGGGCGTCTCCACCACCCGCCGCCGTCCAGCAGCTGCAGCAGCTGCGCTCTACCCCGCGCGCAGCGTCTCACCAGGGCTCAGGCGCGCATCTCCACCCGCCCGCGGCGGCCCGCCTGGGCCCGATGTTATAGCGCGGTCAGGGGGCGGGCGCACCCGGGACCCGCCCCCGGACGTCCAGCCAGCCCACTTGGGCGCCGCTCAGGTCTCTCCTGGGCGGGGCCTCGGCCGCCTTCGCACCTTGGAGAACTGGTGCCAGAGCCTCGTCGGCTTTCAAGGTGTGGCTACCTGCGCAGGTGGGCGGCAGAGGGCACCTGGAAACCCAACCCCAGATCGCGGACTTGCTCTTTCCCGCGCGGGGGTTGGAAGTGTGCCTTGACCTCGGCCATGGCTGCTCCCCGGGGCGGGTCCCAGGGCGCTCCACCAGTGTCCACGGCTATGGCGAGTTTCCCTGCGGTTGGCGGCTCCCGCGCCCTCCCGGAGTCCGGACCGCGGTCGAAAGTCACGTCAGGCTCTCCAGCCCGGTTTTGCAGTTGCCTGGACTATACGATAAAGAAGAACGTGTTTGTTTGTGTGTAGGAGTTTTAGGTGACATCAAGTGTGGAGTACAGGAAAGTTTCCGACAAATTTATTTGGGATCTGACCAAATCAGAGTTAAGTTTAAAAGTCAAATTGAAAAAAACAGCCACTGTTGCAAATCCGACTCACCCGTATTCCTTAGGCTGTTTTCATTTCTTGCTTCCCCAAAATGCTGCTTCCTAGAAGGATGGGTGATCCGTTTGCACTAGGGAGAATCAAGACCACTGAAACCTCAGGTGGTTTGTGGCGCAGGCCACCTTAACCTAAGAGATTACACCATCTATGAATTTTAGGAGCCCTGTCAGGGTATTAAGGACACGTGGAAGGGTCGGGGGAATACAGAAAGTTTGAAAGCCACTGATTTGAGATAGTATTCCTCTTTAAGAGGTTAAAAATAAAGATCCTAGGGTCCCACCCCATTGAATGAGCAGAATGTCTCTTGGGGAGTCCTAAGAAACGGTATTTTAAAAGATGGTCATTGAGTGTGAGACCAAAGCATCTTCTAGAGTTGAGAACTGCCAGAGTGATCGCCTGGCCCGTTGTTGCAGATACAGATGCTGTTCCTGGAACTTGGCTCTAAGGGATCCCCGAGGTCCCCTGTGACTCTGCTGAGGCAGCAGAGCTGAGTAGTTTAAGAGCTGGAACTATGGCATCTCAGACTAGTGCTGGTCCTTGCTCTGACACTCAGTGACTGTGTCAACTCACTGTGCCTCAGTGTCCTGGTCTGTAAAATGTAAATTATAATTGTAATTAGCTACATAAGGTCGGCAGGCACATTGTAAAAACTGAGGTGCTTATTAAATAAATAATCCAGTTTAATTCATAAATCTTTAAAGGTAATTTTCTAAGTGTTGGAAAATCTTAATATGACACTGTTTTTGAGTGGATTTTTATGAGTGTATAGTACTTACTATGCTTCATGTGCTTTCACCAGATGGTTTGAAGAGGTTCTCTTTTCATTTTTCATTGACTAAGAAACCTGAGAGGGGGAATAGGTCTTGAGGAGATTAGTTATTTAGGCAAATTTGCTATAAGGAATGGGAAAGGGAAATGACTAGGGAATGGTTGCTGATGAACTTTAGAAATCATACATTTATAATAGAAGCAAGTGGGAGCTCTGTGACTTGCTGTGACTGGCAACTGGGAGAAATGATGGCTTCACTGGGATGGAGATTGCCAGAATTGTTGTTCCAGAAAAATAAAGGGGTGAATTATTGTTTAAATTGCTGCCCTGAGGTTGCACATACTAGATAGAAAGGGAAGCAAATTCGGAGAGAGAGAGAGAGAGAGAGAGAGAGAGAGAGAGAGAGAGAGAGATAAAGAATGGAATAGGGAATACAGAGGATTGAGATCTGAAGATTTAGGTCCTTGTGACCCAAACTGTGGTCCAGGGATATTGACAATACCTTGTTGGAAATGCAAAATCTCCTTTCCCCCCTCCAAGCCTGCATCTTAATAAGATTTTTCAGATGGTGCATCCATACACTCAAGCTTGAGATGCTCTGGTCTAGAGATTAAAAAAAAAAAAAAGGTTCAGCGTTAAGAGTGTGAAAAACAGAAAAATAGAGAGTTCGGCTAATAGAGGAAAATGTGTTTAAGATTTCAGAGGCAATTTTTCTAAACATTACACCATTAAAGGTAAAATAATACAAAAGACTAATAATCCCACAACATAAAAATGTATGCCTTCTGCACAGAAAACCCAGCATGAAGGTTACAAGAAAATAAATTGGAGGACGGAATTAATAGCTTTTAAAAAATCAAGAATGGGCAAAGGATATTAATAGTTCATAAAAGCATATTAAGATATAAATAGCCAATAAATTTAGTGTAAGTTACCAACCTGGTAAGCAATTAAAGAATTGCAAATTGAAAGGATGAAGTAGTATTTTTATTTTTATTTATGACTAAGAATGATTAAAAAGGTTGATAATACCTGGAAATGTACAGGATTGGGGAAATGACATTTATGGTCTTTCAGTGGTACTACAAATTGATACAACCTTTCTGATACAACCAATCTGGGAGTAGACATAAAAGTTTTAAATGCCCTCTTCCTTAGTAAGAATATGTTATAGAAATCATTTGAAGATGTGCTGAGTTTATATTCTGTATGTCAGAAACTTCAAGTGTTGTCGTTTTAAATTGCAACAAAATAGATAAAACCTAAAAGTCAAACAATCGCAAATTGGCTTAGATCAGTGGTCTCAGCTGGAGAAATATTGTCTCCGTGTGACATTTGGAGAAATCTGGAGACACTTTAGATTGTCAGGACTTGGGGGAAGGTGCTCTTGGCATCCAGTAGAAATCCAGAGGACAGGGAGGCTCCTAAACACCTTACAATGCACAACACTGCCTCCCACAGCAAAGAATTATCCAGCCCAAAATGTCAATAGTGTTGTGCCAATATTAAGACATCCTGAGTTGGATAAAAATTATTGTAGCCTTACACCAAATTATTTTTCAGCTATAATAATGATGATGTAGAATGGTATTGATTAACTTGGTAAGATGAATCATTCACTGATAAAAGCAGATAATAAAAGTAAAATGAGTAGCAAGATCCCATTTAGGTACAGCAGATTAAAAACTATTCCCAGTATAAAGTTTCAAAGGTTACAAACATGCTGAGTGGCAATCTTTGGTTTGCAATGTTTTAATGTTCTTTAAAAAAATATGTATTTTCTGAAGTTTTTCCAATAGACATGTTACTTTTAATAAAAATAAAAGAAAAGCAATGAAGGCATTTTAATCTAAAAACAAAGCAGAGCAAAAGCCACAGAAGCACTGGAGATGGAAAGTTCTGAATGAAGACATCTGGAGTGAATTACAGAAGTGACCCATTTCTTTTCACTGGAAAAAATGGAATATTAGGGCATTGAAAAGTAAGGTGTTGAATTGTTCATTCCTGCATAAAGACTCTGAAGTTCCCTGAGATAGGAACAGGGGGAAAATCTACAGCCAGAGGCTAAATATCTCAATGGACTTTAACAAGAATGGAAAAAAACAACATAACTAGACTTGTGATTTTCAAACTTTATTTCTTTTGAAAGTGTCACACGAAGTGTGAAAGAGAGGGAAGGAAATTAAAAAACCTACACATACTACTTACTAGAAACCAAGTTGTTTCTAAGAACACATTTAGGGATTAAATGATCCCCTAATGTTGTACATTTCTTTCTGATATTTCACTATTAATGGATATAGTGTATTCATTAACATTCTTACAGCTAAATCTTTGAGTGCATTCTTATCTTCTTAGGAGCAATTCTTATACATGAAATCACTAGGTAAAACAGACAAGAGCATGTACATTTTTAAGACTTAAAATATCTGGCCAATGTATACTCCTGTATAATGTTCAGGATGTTAACAAATAATTCTTATATATACTCTGAGTAAACCCAGGTTAAAGTTTTTATTTTAATTCATTAATGAAGAAACCAGAATAACACGCTGGTTCAAAGAAAGTTTTGAGAAAGTATAAGGAAAAAGAGAATGCTGTGATTATTCTAAACCATTGTTAAATTAGATGTAAACCTGGTTAATGTCCTACAGGACAATAAACTATAGTCTTTGACACTATCTTCTTTGCCGAGCAGAAAAAATTTTCATCTATGTAAGGCTAGAATTATTTACATTTTATTGAACAAAAATATTATCATCTTACCATTTTTATACTTTTACATTAAAAATTTTATACATTTTAAGTTAATATCTACATTTACACTAGTAAACTATGAAAATCAATAATAACAAGTGGAAGTTTTATTTACCTAGGGTCAATTGACCCTTAGGTGTACTTGTTAGGTAGTGTCCTACCGTGAAAACAAAAGCTACGCAGTTATATTTTTGGTTTGCCAAGGTTTGGGTCACTTTTTCTTATAGAAGTTTATTCAATTTACAGTCCTTACCAGTGATATCTGAAAGTGCCTGTTTGGTTCCTCACCATCCCTATTTTCTCTTTTTAAAAATTTGTCAATTTCATAGATGACAAATAGAATCTCATAATTTTAAAACTGAATTCTCTCAAATGTATATTGACCATTTGTGGCTCCTCTTTTAAAAAATAGTCTATTAGTGTCTTTTGCTCATTTTTGTAGCAGTGTATAGTTTCTTCCTTCTTGTGTTATAGTTTTAAAATGTATTTTATAAATTTCATTATTATTAAATTATGCATTTATTAATCTATATTTCCTTCTAGTTCTTTGATATTATGTTTCACGTTTAATCCCCCTCAACTTCTGTGTATCTTTTTTTCTTTTTTTTTTTGTGGTGCTGGGGATTGAACCCAGGGCCTTGTGCTTGCAAGGCAAGCACTTTACCAACTGAGCTACATCCCCAGCCCCTGTGTATCATTTTTTAAGTTAACTTTTTTCCCCGGTAATTATCAACTTTATCTTTATACCCTAACATTGAACTGTTTGGAGGAAAATGCAGACATATTTTCTATGCCAAGGAGATATTTTTAAAAATTTATTTGTATTTTTGCAGACTGCATTTTTGCACAACCTCGTGGCTTTATTGTTTTGTTAGGGTCGACACAAACTATTTCACTTTGATTTTGACAGTTTTCACACTACACACACAAGATTCATTTATACAATGAAATAGAAAATTAAAACAGATCCTCTTCCTGAATCTTTTTTGGGTCATAGACTTACCAGAGAATCTGTACCAGCAAAACAATTTTGCATACAATATTAAAGGCTGTTCACTAAGCCTGAGGAATTAAACCACAATCCCACTAATTGTCAGTGATTTTCACAGGTAAGTTCTGACTTAGGAAATAATTGCTAAGACATCTTACAGTGTTCACAAAGACATCTAGTTTCTCTAATATCCAGGAAGCTTGAGGAGCACCTGCTGGCCAAGGTTCCTATTAATTCTAAGTTGTTCGGGGCCATAGAGTTCCACTCTTTGCAGAATGGTGCTGAAGGTTCCTAAGCATTTCAAAGTGCAGCAGTTCTCTGGATGTGGAGACTTAGAGGAAGGTTGGGCATTTGGATACACAAGGGAGGGTCGCCACTGGATCAGGATCAGGAACCTGGGCAATATGCAGAGCACATGTGCACCAGATGAGTTCAGCACTGCCTGAGTCTTTCCCCTGTGTAGAGAAAACTTAATGCCTGAGGGATAGACTTGAGCTGGACTGCCCAGGGTGAAATCCCACCTCTGTCCCTAACCAGCTGGTGCTCTGGGGCATCTGCTTGGCTTCTCTGTGCCTGATGTGCAGACAGCCTCCCAGGAGGCTGGAGATGAGGGTAGCATGCACCTTGGATCATTGAGGTAAGTGGGTGAGAGTGCGTGGTGAGGCAGCTTAGAAGAGTGCCTCTCACGTGCCAAGTTCTTTGTTACCATTACTGTGATTGTTAATATCATCACCCCTCCCACATGTCACTTGTCACTTAGTTTACATGTGCTTCTTGCTTCCTCAGTTCTCACTTGCCTTCCATTCATGCATGTTTTTCCCTTTTGCCTAAGTCAGACTGCATTTGGATTCATTGGACACAAATGGGGTACAACTTTTCATTTCTCTGGTTGTACACGATGTAGAGTCACACCATTCGTGTAATCATACATGTACATAGGGTAATGATGTTTGTCTCATTACACTGTCTTTCCTTCCCCCATTTCCCTCTACACAATCCAAAGTTCCTCCATTAGTAGACTGAGATAGACAGTATTACCCTATGTATATATAAGATTTTATGAATCATGTGAATCTACATTGTGAAAAAAAGATATATTCCCTGCTGTATAATTATATCAAAATGGGCTCTACTGTCAAGTATAATTAAAAAGAATCACTTAAAAGAAAAAAGGAAAAAAGTTCCTCCATTCTTCTCTTACCTCCTTGCCTCCCCCAGGAGATATTTTAAATCTTCATTTTTTCTAATTCTGCTTTCTTATAACAATATAAACTTGTGATGATATTTGCTTAAAAATTAACTTTTTAAGAGCAGCTTTAAGTTTGCAGAAAAAATGAGTGAAAAATACAGAGTTCCCATATACCCCTTTGCCAACCCCATCCTCACATACTGGTTCTACTATTTTTAACATTTTGAATTGGTGTGGTACATTTGTTATAATGGATGGGCCCATATTGATCCATTATTATTGTATTAGGGTTCTATATAGGAACAGAACCACAGGATTATATATATGTGATTATAAAAAGGGTATTAGTAGATTGGCTTACACAACCAGATGCTGTATGTTCACAGTGGCCCTTTGCAGGCTGAAGAGCTGGAGGAACCCGTAGCTGTGCAGTGCAATATGCTGAAGCCTCAGAAAAAGAGGGATCAATGGTGCTACCCCAGTCCAGGACCAAAGGCTTCCAGAAACTCCCTGGAGAATCACTGGAAAAGTCCATTTTGGAAGAATGAAGGTGTTGGAGTCTGATGTCCTGAGACAACCACAGCAGCAATCAAGAACCCTTTCAAATTATGGCATTTTCTGGTAAATGGATGGAACTGGATGGAGACTATCATGCTGAGAGAAATAAGTTAATCCCCCCAAACCAAAGGCTGAATGTCTCTCTGATTGGTGGATGTGACTCACAATGCTGGGGGTGCGGGGTGGGAGGGAGTAGAGATTCACTGGATTGGACAGAGGGGAATGGGAGGAAGGGAGGAATGGAAAGACAGTAGAATGAATCAGACATAACTTTCTTATGTTCATATATGAATACACAACCAGTGTAACTCCACATCATGTACGACCACAAGAATGGGAAGTTATACTCCATGTATGCATGATATGTCAAAATACCTTCTACTGTCATGTGTAACTAAAAAGAACAAAAAATAAATGAGCTAAGCATATATATATAACTTTATATATATATATATTTATAAAGTGTGTGTGTATGTACTTTCTCTATAGTAAATACCTACATGCAAGCGTAAGTACTGTAGTTTACCCACTAACATGATTTGAAGTCGCAAAACAAAATATATTGGATACAATTCCATTCCTAAAATTCTTTGCATGTTTTATTCTCTTTTATGTAAAATAAAGCTACAATTCCCCACCCCCCAGAAAAGAACCTTTTCAAGAAGAATTGAGCTTGCATATGCTGCTGCTTCCTTGTTCTTTTAACTTTCATTCCATCCAAGCCTACGACCTACTGGATGATGCTGCCCACACTTAGGGAGGGTCTCCACTGCAGTTCACTCTCTCACTTGCCAGTCCTAGACACACCCTCATTGACACACCCAGAAGCCTCTTAATCTTCAGCATCTCTTAATTCAGTCAAGTCGACAATTCAGAAAACCATTAGTTATTTACTAAATCCATAATTTAGGGTTAAGTTTTTATTATACAAGCTATTGGTTTTGGTTAATATATAATGACATATATTCTCCATTATAATATCATACAGAATAATTTCACTTCCCCCAAAAATCCCCTGTGCTCTACCTGCTCATCTTTCTCTCCCTCCCCCACATTTATTTATATGTTTATTTTTTGAAATAGGGTCTCACTATGTTGCTCAGACTAGCCATAAACTCCTAGACGTAAGCAATCCTCCTACCTCAGAGTTCCAAGAGACTAGAACTACAAGTGTACCCGGCTACATTTATATTATTCATCCATTTAGAATTCATTTTCATGTTGTGGGTAAGGTATATGTTAATTGTGTGATGACACTGTTCTGTTGGGAGACAGGATTCCACACCCTTGACCCTTATCCACTAAAGGTTGTCCTGAGAACATGTTCCAGAGCACCAGGCAAGGTGCTCTTATTACCAGTGAGGCTTTACTCTCCAAACCCTCAAGTGGACCATTCTCCAAATGAGCAGTGCTGGGGGACTTCGCATTCTGAGGTTCCTCTTAAGAAGAGGTTTCAAGACACTAACTAAGACTGACACTTTTAGTAGATTTCAATGAAATAAGAAGAGACCACTTTAATACTGTGTTGGAGTTGGATTGCAAATTGTTCTCAGAAAAGGTTGCTCTATATTCTGAGAGCATACCTTTCTTATATTGTTTTTAAATTATTGCGGCATAAAATATATAAAATTTACCTTCTTAACACTACAATAGTGTTAACTGTATGCACATTGTTTGAAATAGAGCTCCAGAACTTTTTCACCTTTTGCAAAACTGAAACTCTGTGCCCATTGAAAGACAACTTCCTCTTTTCCCCTTCCCCCACCCCGTACCTAGTAACCACCATTCTGCTTTCTGTTCCTAAGAGTTTAATGACTTTATATACCTAACATAAATGGAATCATGCAGTATTTGTCTTTTGGGGACAAATATTTTGCTTAGGATAATGTCCTGAAGACTCATTCATGTTGCAGCATTTGACAGGATTTCCTTTTTTAAAAATCTGGATGTTATTCCATTGTATGTATATACCACATTTTCTTTATCCATTTATCCACCAGTGGACATTTAGGTTGCTTCTACCTCTTGACAATTGTGACTCATGTTTCAATGAACATACAAGATCCTCTTTTCAACTCTTTGGGATACATACCTAAAGTGGGATTGTTGAATCATATGATAATTTTATTCTTAGTTATGTGAAGACATTCCATGCTGTTTTGCATAATAGCTGTACCACTTTACATTTCTACCAGCAGTACCTAAGGGTTCCAAATTCTCCAGATCCTCACCAACAAGTGTTATTTTCTGTTTCTTTGTTTTTGTTTTCTAATACTGGCCATCCTAATGGCTAAGAGATAATATCTCATTATGGTTTTGGTTTGCATTTTCCCAATAGTTAGTTATGTTGAAGTGGTATGACATTAGATGCCTTTAAAATTGCAGCTCTTTTTGGATCTCCCAAAGTGTATCTGCACTCTTCAAACATGCCTCTTCCTCAGGAGGCAGATTTATCTTCACAACATTTGAGATTCCACTTTGTCCCAAGATGCAAGGCACACTTAGGAAAACATCATCCTTTATTCCATAGAGACCCTTAATCATGGTGGAAATCGGATGCACCCGCCTAAGATTCTTGACTATATTTTCTGCCGAATCTGCCACAGACAGTCCAGTGGTCCAGGATGTATAGCCTTTTAGTTTGATCACCTCATAAGCACTGTCAACCACCTGCTTATGAACCTCTTTCCAATATTCCTTATCTGCATCAGTGCCTAAATCTGAGTGCAGATTCTTCAAGAAGACACCAGCAACATTCACTCCACTCCATACAGGTACAATAGAGGCTCCAAGCTCCCCAAGGACCCACCCATGACAGCTTAAAGGGTGAACTCTCAGCCTTTCCCCCATCTGGTAATGGAACCAGGCTGAATCCAGATTAAAACACTTCCAATTACACGGTTTTTGGGAAAGCCACTTATCTTCCAAGCCACATAGGTCAAGATATACACTGGATTGGAAACAGCAATGTGGGCTGTATTTTACAACATTAAGGAATGAGGAATTTAAAGATGTTCACATTATGCTGGACCAAATTGAGACAACTTTCTCCCTTTTGCTGACATGCCCAGCTGTGGTAATAACAAGCTTGGAGTTTGCAGTCACACTTTAGTTTTTGCCAGAGACAATTTTTGGTGTTCTAAGGAAAAGGCTACCATGCTGGAGATCCATCATCTCTCCCTTCAATTTATCTTCCACGACATCAACAAGAGCCAGTTCATCTGCCAAGTCCTTCATTAAGATACTGACGGCACAGGCCATGCCATCTGCACCAACCCCAACAACTGTAATCTTATTCTGGGGGACCTGTTCTTCCTTAAGAAGATTCACAATCAGCTGATCCTTGAGACTTGTCATCTTGGACTTGCAATCAAAAAGAATGGGGAGTACCTGTTGGGAAAGCATCAGGGGCACACAGTGATGGAATCCGCACTCAGCGACAGCGTCTCCAGCACATTATTTCCCTTCTTTTGATGAGAAAAGTGAAGCTCAGAGAGCTTCAATAACTTGCTGGTGGTCCCTCAGTTAGAAAATGGTAGTCAGGACGGAGACCCAGGCTTGTCCAACTTTAAAGCCTGTTGCTCAGGAATAATTCATTCAATAAGGCCAGAAAAAATTTTTCAGTAGTATTTTCCTGTTTTTTAGTTGAAATTTAACATGCAGAACACAATGCCTATAGTGTTGCTCAATGATTCTATCACCTGTGGCTTCCACATATGCGGGAGGCACTGGGTATTTATCTTAAGCCTGTCTCACCTGGTCCCACCCTCACTACCATATCTACTTCCTCCAAACTAGTTTTCCTAAATCAGATCTATATCTCCACCAAAACTGGATTTGTTAGTTCTTGATAAAAATGAAAGAAGAGATTGACTTCATAATGCTATAGAATGGAAAGACAGCTATTTTTAGCCAGGGGTAAGGAAATTGTTAGTGAAAAGCTACGTGTTTTTCATTAAGGCCCAAGATTCTATCCTTGACTATCCCAGAGTGATATCTAAGCAGTGGAACCCAGAAATTTAAAGAACATAGTTCAACTCAAGCACTCTTTGTTTAAAAAAAGGACTCTGTGGTCTGTTTTATGTCTTTTAAAAAATTGTCCTTTTTTAAAAAAAATTAATAGTCCTTGTTTCTTAGAACTGTGTGTCTTTTTCATAAGCATTTCTTTAGAAATTGTGACTGTATTTTCTGTTTGTTTTGCAAGCTGTCCAACAAAATCCAAACAGAATAGTTCTTTTATTTTGGATGTACAACTATAAACATGTTAGCATTCCATTGGGGGATTCATAAAGGATTTGTGGACACACAAATTTGTGTTCTTGATGAACTAAATCCTAGAATTTTTGATAGCACACAGGAAGAATTAAAAGGGATAAAATAAAATGCTACCTAAGCCATCAAAAGGCACAACATTGTTCCTGGAAGAAAATAACAATATATAGCAGTGACTTTAAAAGTAACTGTCATTTTGACTTTTTCTGTTATCCCTCTTCTGTGCTGTGTCACTGTGGGAGTAATGCTGTTTCTGCTGCGCCCCACTCTTATTTTTCATCCGTCCATTCACCAGTTATTTATTGCTTACTCTGTCCCAGGGACTGCACTAGCTCAGAGGGGACTGTGCAACTGTGAGCAAAAAAGGCCAAACCCCTGCCCTCACATGGTTTACAGTCTCCAAGAGACAAAATTCTCCACTGGAGAATCTCACATGTTCTAAGACATCTGCCATCTTTTTTGTGGCGAGAGCACTCATACAACATGACCTTCTGCCTCTTACGTCTGTTCTCAGTGGTTTGTACCACATTTCAGACGGCCTTGCATGACCTTGATTCAACATTCTATCTACTGATGGTGACGCAAAATTGATGTTTTAACCAGGTCCAAGTGTGATCTGACAGTCCTAAAGCATCAGCTGAGAACCACTGCCAGGAAAAATCTAAACAAATCTGAAATTTGATTTAGTTCAGGAAGATGTCCCAAACTGAGCGAGGCATCACATTATATTGTTGTTTCCCCCAGGACCTCTAGGTCAGATCTTGCTAGTTTATACTTGTTACTATAGGAAGGATATAGCATGGATATTAAGAGTGCTATTCAACCTGAGGGCTGCAAACATCCCAGGCATAGTGTTTACCGATCTCTAAGAAGAACTTGGAGGACTCAGTGGAGAGTTTTAGACATTTGAGTACTTACTCCTCAGTGGTAGTGGGCCTAGATACAATGGACGGCCACACTCTACCTACACGCTGGGGGAATATAGTTTGCATGCCCACTGCGCAGGTGGATTTCCTCAGATGTTTTATGAGCACATTCTTTTGCTTTACAACCAAGGTCACTCTGTTTAGATCCTCCTCTACAGATTGGAGATAAGGGAAGTACCCAGCTCCCACTCTCCATTTCCTTCATTATCACATTCTTTTAGAGTCCTCTTATCTCACTGCAGACTTTCCTCGGCACTGATTAATGTTTAAGCCAAGAAGCACATTACTAAAAAATTGTTACTCTAGGAAGGATGTGGCTTCAATGGATTACACATAATAACCAAAGTAGAACATCGCTAGCAGCAAAATCTATGGATCCACACTGCCATAGTTTAAACCCCACCTGTCACTCACAGGGGGCCTTGAGCAAGTTACATGTCTCTCTGTGCTTTCATGCCCTTATCCAGAAAATAGGACTAAATCTTGGCATAGATGTATAGAGTTGAAGGAATCATATAGGGCCTGATATATGAGTTAATATATGCAAAGAACCCAGAACATATAGTGTCTGGCATATTGTTAATGTTTTATAAGTCCTCCAAACTGAAGAAATCATTATTATTTTTACCACAACATAGTGAAAATGAGCAAGACAGAAAGGGGTACAATTGATGGCATATGCTTCTTTTTATTTTATTTCTACATTCTAGCTCCTTCCAATATATTCCCAATGTGGAACAGACGATTATTGATAATAAATTGTGATAAGTTACCACTAGGAAGCAATAGTTAAAACAGCGACTTTTTCTCTTTTTTTTAATTGATTCTTTTTAATTATACATGACAGTATAACCCATTTTGATATAATTATACATCAGGGAATATATATATTTTTCACAATATAGATTCACATGATTCATACAATCTTACATATACATAGGGTAATACTGTCTCAGTTTACCATCTTTCCTTCCCCCACCCCCTCACATTCCATTTTCCTCGACGCCATCCATACTTCCTCCATTCTTTTCTTATCCCCCATTAAACCCCCCCCCCCCCAATGTATCAGCATCCACTGATCAGAGAAAACATTCGACCTTTGATTTTTTGGGCTTGGCTTATTTCACTTAGCATGATATTCTCAAATTCCACCCAGTTACCAACAAATGCCATAGTTTTATTCTTCTTTATGGCTGAGTAATATTCCATTGTGTATATATACCACAGTTTCTTTATCCATTCTTCAATTGAAGGGCATCTAGATTGGTTCCACAATCTGACTATTGTGAATTGAGTAGCTATGAACATAGATGTGCCCGCATCCCTATTCTTTGCTGATTTTAAGACCTTTGGGTATAAACCAATGAGTGGGATAGCTGGGTCAAATGGTGGGTTCATTCCAAGTTTTTTGAGGGATCTCCATACTGCTTTTTAGAGTGACTGAACCAATTTGCAACTCCACCAGCAATGTACAAGTGTGCCTTTTCCCCCACATCCACACCAACACTTATTATTGCTTGTTTTCCTGATAATAGCCATTCTAATTGGAGTTAGATGAAATCTTAGGGTGGTTTTAATTTTCATTTCTCTAATTACTAGAGATGATGAGCACTTTTTCATATATTTGTTGATCACCTGTATATCATCTTCTGTGAAGTGTCTGCCCAGTTCCTTAGCCCATTTATTGATTGGGTTCTTTGCATTTTTGGTGTAAAGTTTTGTAAGTTCTTTATAAACTTTGGAGATCAATGCCGTGTCTGAAGTGTGTGTGGAAAGGATTTTTTCCCACTCTGTAGGCTCTCTTTTCACATTCTTGATTGTTTCTTTTGCTGAGAGAAAGCTTTTTAGTTTGAATTTGTCTCATTTATTGATTCTTCCTTTTATTTCTTGCGCTCTGTTGGGACTTTTTCTCTTAATACATGGTCTTCCAGTGTAAAAGTGATTCCCACTTTTCCTGCTGTACATTGAGAGCTCCCTGGACTTAAAAAAGGCAAATCTGCAAAGTCGAGGCAGTCATGTTTAGCAGCATTATAATGGGGTCACTAGATCATGCAGACATCAACTCATTAGGATTAAGAGTATGAAAAATGTACTCTTGTCTCTTTAGCAAACAAGTAATCGCTGAATTCAGTTTCTTCTCTAGTTTTGTTTTAAATGATGAGAAATGGAAAATTTGGCTTTTTAAAAAACCTCTCTATTTGAAAAAGGGTCTACTATCCCATACCTACAGCAAGAGGAAATAGGGTAGGAATGAAGGAAAGGAAAAGATGTACATGTAGCAGAATGACAAGGAACAGACTCTTTGAATATTGTTGATATTTGTAAATTCGTCTAATCATTTACATTTTATGTGTGTGTGTGGTGCTGGGGATTAAACCCAGGGCCCTTGCTCATGTTAGGGGAGTGCTCTTCCATTGATTTATACCCCCAGTCCTTGGCCTCACTAAGTTGCCAAGTCTGGCCTCAAACTTGCAATCCTCCTGCCTCAGACTCCTGAGTAGCTGGGATTACAGGACTATGCTATTGAACCCAGCTAATCATTTACTTTTCAATGACCCTTTCGAAAACAGCCTAAATCATTTAACATTTGATCATTTAACAAACCTCCATTGTTGTCAATATCCTTATGTATTGATTGTAAATATACTTAGACAATGCTCAAAAATTCTCTGGTTTCCTCATGATCCATCAATTCATTCAATCTGTTCATAATTATTTATTGAGCATCTAGTAATATACTAAGCACTGTGGGTAGCATGGTGAAAAGGAGAAACATAGTCATCATTCTAATAGAGTTTGTATTCTATGAGGAAGACTGAGATAAACAAGCATTCAGGTATCATTTTGATGTACATTACAGAAAAAGGAATTTCAGGACATCAGGAGACACACTAACAGAAGGCACTCAGGGAATTGGGCAGGCATAAGAGTAGGTCACAGAAGCTTCCTGAAGATGTGTCCATTGAAAGTGAAAACTTAAAGGATGGAGAAATGGAGGTTCTAGGCAGAGAGGATAGTATGCTTTATTTTATACGTTCAAGCAATTTTTGTTGTATTTCTTCATACACCTTAGATACAACATCAAGGTAATGGCTAATTTCATTTTAAAACAGATTTATACTAATGCCATATTTTTAGTCAGTTTCTAAACATTCTCATTTTCCAAACAAATCTTGTGGCTGTTCTCCCATTCCAAAGTGTTAATAGACCAACCGCTCCAGGGACTCTGAGCTTTGTGAGGTGGGCCTTAATTTGACTCCTGCTGGGGAAAATCATCAGACAAGAGATGAGCCATTTCAGTTTCATCGCCCCAAAATCAACAGAAACTTTGAAACTTAAGTTTATGATTTCGTGCTTGATCTGTGCTTCTAAGAACCCTGGATTTTATTATCTGTCTATAACAATTAGAATATAGGGATCACATACGTACTTGTAAGGATTTGTTCCCTCGAATTTACACAGAAAGTGTGAAACTGTTTTATGACCGTGTTTGATCCTTCACTGGGGAACATGGAAGTAGCCAGGTGTGGGGGATGGAAGAGGACCCAGTGGGGGTCATTTTGTGGGTTTTAGGGAGATGAGAATTTAAGGTTTTCTTTTTTTTTACTTTTTAGACAGGGTCTTGCCATATTGCCTAGGCCAGACTTGAATTCTGGGGCTCAAGGGATCCTTCTGCTTTGGCCCCCCAAGTAGCTGGAACTACAGGTGCTCACCACTACACCTGGAGAGGATTTTGACATGAAAGGCTAGCACAAGAAAGGAACTGAAAAATATTCAGGATATAATACCCGTGGATTATTGATCAAGCTGACCCAAATTATTTAGTTTCCAATGACTATCTTTTAGGGTATGCAGAGAATTGGGAAATTTTCCTTGTTTGGGAATGTGTGTGTGTGTGTGTGTGTGTGTGTGTGTGTATGTGGGTGTGTGGGTCCTCTACCAGGTTTACTTTCTCTCTTGAACTCCAGAATTTGGCTTTGAAATTTGAGGAAGTGTGTAATTCCCAACCTAAATAAAGTTTTGTTTCCCAGCATGCAGCTGCAGAGCTGGTAGCGAACAGCCTGAGTGATTAATTAGACTCTCAACATCTCAGTAACAAGAGGAATTGCAATGCAGGGTGATTCAGGAAGGAGTGGGAAGCCTGGAGTTGCTCCAGAAGTAAACAGTATTGCCTGAATCCCGCATCTTTTGGTTCAGGGGCCATTCATGGCTGCCACACAACTCGGTAAGTTGCTGGTGGACATTAGGGTCAAACATGACGCTCTAACCTTGGAGGCATTGCTCAGCAGCCAGAGGCAGGTTGGAGGGGAGGTAAAAGCACACAACTTGGTACCCATACTGGAAGCCATGATGGGCGTCGTGAGAACAGGTTCTAGAGTCAAAGAGGTAAGGGTTCAAATCCTGAGACCTGGACATGACCATGGGTTTAGTATGTAGAGTTGAAATTACATATTTACCACTTACCACATATTCCACCTTCATTTGGTACCTTGATTTTAATCTTCTATTTCAGTTTTCTCCTGGAGAAAGGGAGATAATTGAGAGCATCTGTCTCATAAGGATGTTGTGAGGATTAAATGCAATTGTCCACATGAAGCCCTTAACAGTGTGCCTGGCTATTATTAGTGGGGGTTGTGCAGTAGGTGCTCAAGAAAAGTGTATTCACTTGTTTATTATTGAACATGCTGCTGGAGCTCAGGTGAGAGAACTCAGGTAAGCACAGCAGCTGAGAATTCTGGGTAAGGCTGGCTCAGGATGGCATAACCAGGGGCTCAGCTGATCTTTCTTTTATTTCCTGTCCTGGCTCTGCCTTCAGTATGGTAGCTTTATTCTTAGGCAAGCTGTCCTCTCCAGGCCCAACACCTGGATGAAAAGGTTTGCTTCCCTCCAAAGTCAATTCAGTGTTTGGGAGCAGTGTCTTACTGGCTTGAATACTGGGGACCCTGTGCCTGAACCTGAGCCTATCACTGTGGCTGTGGGGGCACTGCACTCCCTGGCTTGGGTTTTGTCCATGTGCTCACCCCTAGAGTGGGTGGAGGAGGGGACAGTTATTCCCAAACTAGATGGACTAAGAGTGGAGGAAGGGCACACTGAAGAACAAGTTATAGAAAAGGGGAATAACTGTAGAAAAAGATAGCAGCCTGTTATATCCCTCTAGCTCTTTGGTCCAAGTTCCTGATTGCAATGCTGTGAGGGAGAGCATGTTCCTCTTTGATAAGATCCAAGTTCTGAAAGACATAGAGAACCACTCTGGGATAGCCAATTCAGTTGGAACTCCTCCAAGTTGTTTTTTCAGGGAAGAGGTCCCAGAAAAATCAGACATAAGATCAGAACTGACCTAGGTAAAACCGCTTCTCTTTAGATTTATGGGAAGCAATTGGTAATGGAAATAATTCTCAAGGGTATTAATATATTCCAACATGCCCTAAGTTAATGTTATAAACACTGGGTTTTAGGGAATGGGAATATTATTTTGTAACTTGTAACAGTAAAACAACTGGGAGCAGGAGCCAAGTAGATTTACATTGTATCCATTTAGCTAAGCTGAAACTGGGTTTCCCAGAATTCCTTTCCCTGCATAGCAGTGGGTTGGCTGGGTCAGGAGAGACACTCTGCCCAGGGTTTGGGAGAGGGGAGAGAAGCACTTATTCTATTTATGCTCAGAAGGTCAGTGCAGGGCACCAGAGCCATTGCAGCTGGGTCCATTGTCACTTCTCTGCTGGCTCATCTGGTGAGCATGGGGCAGCAGCCCCTTCAGATCCTGCCCGACCTCCTTCAGTACTTGTGATCCCTGGGCCTCTCTCTGGGCATTTGGTCACATTCTATCTTGACCCAATTTGTCATGTGTGAATGTGTGACTCCCAGTGGACTCTGGGACTCTGGAGGACAGAAATAACTTATTCTAATTCTCTGGGTTTCCTGTCCTGCCAAACCCAGGGATGCCAAACCTGAAGGTCTTTGACCATGAAGAATCATCTGACTATAATGCCACCTACCCTATGCATAGGCTGATGACAGGCTCATGGTCTTCATTTTTCTTTTTTTTTTTCAGCAGGGATTGAACCCAGGTGTGCTTAACCATTGAGCCACATCCTTAGCCTTTTTTTTTTTTTTTTTTTTTTTTTTAAGACAGGGTATCGCTAAGTTGCTTAGGGCCTCTCTAAGTTGCTGAGGCAACTCGTGATCCTCCTGTCTCAGCCTCCCAAACTGCTGGGCTTTCAGGTGTGTGTCACCATGCCTGGCACAGTCCTCATCTTATATCCCTTTGTTCATGATTTTCCTATTTGGAAACTATTTTAAAATGTTAGAATAGAATCTACTATGTGTTTGATAAACTTATCTTTCTCTATTTTGAATTGATTCATTTGTTCACTGGTACTGACCGAGTACCTTTTACGTCTAGATGTAGGTTAACAGTGGTTATCCACACAGACTGACTTGTTAGCTTTTTGAGGACAAGGATAGCTTATAACTCTGCTGCTCTTTAGGACAAGTCTGTTTTCTGTCTCTATGCATTTGGCTCTTCCAGACATTTCATACAAATGGAATCATTCATATGTGGCCTTTTGTGTCTGGGACCTGAGGACAGGTGGGAGTCTTCCTCCATCATTATAGGAAGAGGGCATTGTGCAATCAGACCTGAGAGGTAAGAGACCCTGATGTTTCTCATGGTTGTCAGAGTTCAGGTAGCATAGTATTTGTACCAGCAAATCCTGGCCATGCCAGCTCCCACCACGAATGGATCTTATGTTCAGACCTGGGAGGAGTGGTGGTGATGGAAGACGGCAAAGCCTGGGAGAGCAGAGCACCAACAGGAGCCAGGAGGCCTCACCAGAAGCCAGCCAGATTTTCCATGAGAACATCCCTAGGCTGGGAGTGCAAATAGGAACCTACTTTTGGGCTGAGTTCTAGCAAGTCAATGTGACTTTATAAGAAAGGAGAAGGAAGAAGAGTAGGAAAAAAAAAAAAAAAAAAAGGAGCTGAGTGCCATGACTTACATAATGTGCCAGGGAACACCATGGGGGTACCATGTGAGGAGAGAGAGGAAGTTGAAATCCCTTGAGTATTTGCTGACCTGGACCTTCCTCCCCGCATCTCCCTCCCCACCTCCCACTGCTGCAGCATTTGAGGTTACTTTGGGGGCGCAAGCTTTTAGTGGAAAAGCCTGTCTTATTTTGAAAATATAACCAACAGTTATATCTTAGAACAGAATGCAAATATTATGATTTTTTTTTTTTTTACATTAAACTCTGATTCTTCAAAGGAATGTCTTAGTTGGGGAGAGCTACTTCCTGCTTCTTCCTCAGATCCAGGTTAGTAAGTTTGAGGTCCCCTTTGTTCTGACAGTGGTTCTACTTGGGAGGAGAAGGTCAAGCAGCACCAGTTTAAGACCCAGAGAGTCAGGCCTGAGTGTGCTTTCTATGAAAGCTGGTTGTTGCTAACATCCACCCCAGAACTGGTCCAGAGCAAAATGAAATTAGTAACAATTTCAAGATCATGGAAGCAGAGCATTAAACCAAGTATGAAGTCTGTGGAAGTCCAGGGCCCCGAACGACTGTGCAGCTCCCACACCTATGATGCCGACTCTCCCCTCTTCTTTCCAACATGTGTCTGTCTGGGGAATTTTTAAGGCAGAGTACCAGCTGAAAGGAGGAGGGATAGATGTTTTTCTGTAGATTGTCTCATGTATCATCTTTTCATGTGTCCCCCAGAGTCTGCCTTCTCCCAATTGCTGGGAACAGGGTAGACAGGGCAAGATTCCATGGAGCAGCCATCTTGTCCGTTAGTCCTGCAGGTGTCCTTGATGCCTGCCTTGGTTTCTTCATGAAAGCTAAGTAGAGAGGGAGGCCATCTATGGCTAACCATGGTACCTCCTCCATACTTACAGCAGCTCAGGAAAGCATGGTGCTTGAACTCTGCGGCCTACATTATATCCTGGTCTATTGCAGGGTTCTTGCTGAGGGTGGAGGGCAGATTATCTTCACTCCAAATTTACAGATGACCTAACCAAAACTGCCTCTATTTTTCAAGAAGGTAACATCAGACAAGGGAGGAAGTAGGAACCAACCAGCTCATAGTAAATAATACTGTTTTCGTCAGCTTTTTTGCTGCTGTGACTAAATTATCTGACCAGCACATTACAAAGGAGGAGAGGTTTACTGAGGGTGCACAGTTTCAGAGGTCTTAGTTCATAGAAGGCTGGGTCCATTCGTTGGGGCTCAAAGTGAGGCAGAACATCATGGCGGAAAAGCATGGCAGAGAGAAGAAGCTCACATCATCAGGAAGCAGAGAGGGAGAGTCTCCACTCTCCAGAGACAAACTAGATATCCCAAAGTCATGCCCCAATTCCAATTTTCTCCAGCCACTACTTCAATTAGTCCCATCAGGGATTAATTCACTGATTGGGTTATGACTCTTACAACCAAATCATTTCTCCTCTGAACCTTCTTGCATTGTCCTACATGTTAGCTTTTGGGAGACACGCCTCATCCAAACCATAACAAACACTCTCTGGGCATTATTACTGTCGACCCAGTCAAGATATTCACAGGTACATTGCTCCTACAGAATATTGGGCCCAATATTAGAAAATGAACTCAAAACAGCACACGCAAGAAGCCTAGTTAAAAGGGACCTTCAGCATGTAGAACTTCTCTCCTTTATTAAGCAATAATATTTATTTAATATTTAATATTTATTGAGCACTTCCTTTCATGGTTAAAAATCTTATAGAAGCAGTTCTTTCTCCAGGCTGGAGATAACTTTCCTTATTTTTACCTGTTGGAATTCTATCTAAATTTCAAGGCCTATTTCAGAAGTGGCAAGAGTTTTGTACTCTTTTCTGACAGTCTGTATCTGCTATCCCTTTGTTTATGATTTTTCTGCTTATTTGATACCATATATGTATTAGTCAGATTTGTGTCAATGTGACCAAAATACCTGATAAGAATAACTTAAAGAAGGAAAAGTTTATTTTGGCTTACAGTTTCAGAGATTTAGTTCATGGTGGGCTGACTCCACTGCCCTGGGCCCAAGGTGAGGCAGCACATCATGGCAGAGGGTCTGGGAGAGGAAGGCTGCTCACTTCCTGTGGGCTAGGAGCAGAGAGAGAGAGAGATTGAGAGAGGGGAAGGGCAGATGCACCTTTCCAGGGCACACTCCTGGTGAGCCACCTCCTCCAGCCATGCCCTACTCACCCACAGTGACCACCTGGTCAGATCATTCAAACTACGATGGACAGATTAGGTTTCAGGTCCTACAATCCAACCTTTTCACCTCTGAACACTCCTGCATTTAACATAGGAGCTTTTGGGGGACACCTCACATCTAAATCATAACAATATTCTAAGATTTTTTTTCAGTAATTTATAGGCATCTACTATGTACTAGGTAAACTTATCTTTCTCTATTTTGAATTAATTAATTTATTCACTATTTATTGACTGAGTCCCTTTTATATCCAGGTATTGAGTGACAGTGGTAATTTATAGAGTCCCTACCTTATTGTGGTAGCAGACTGATGGTAGAGGAATTCTTTATTTCTTTTTCTTTTTCTTTTTCTTTTTTTCTTTTCCTTCTTTTTCTTTTTCTTTTCTTTTCTTTCTTTTTTCTTTTTTCTTCAGTACTAGGAATTGAACCCAGGGGCCCTTTACCACTGAGTCACATCACCAGCATCCCCCCACACCTTTTTAAAAGATATGCATTTTATTTAGATATAGGGTATTGCTGAGTTGCTTAGGGTCTCACTAAGTTGCTGAGGCTGGCTTTGAACTCAAGGTTCTTCTACCCAACCTTCCTGAGCCACTGGGATTATAGGCATGCACCACTGTGCCCAGCAAGAGGGAATTCTTGTTTGCATTTTGAAGACAAGGTCCATTTGTGACTCATCTTTGGGTCTCCCTCAGCAGCAAGCTTCTTCCTTCTGCTCAACAAAAATATTTGTTGAGCTATGTCCAGAGATTCAGGATGGCAAGAAGATCACAAGTCCAAGGCCAGTCTCAACAACTTAGCAAGACCCTGTCTCAAAATAAAAAATAAAAAGAGCTGGGGATGTAGCTCAGTGATAGAGTATCCCTGGGTTCAACACCCAGGACTGAAAAACATTTTTTGTTGAATGAAATGATACCATTTCAGTAGCACTTTGTGAACAAGTGAAAGAGAAATCTGTCACAAATCTAAACAAATGTTCCACCAGTTGTGGAATTTGTTGTAATGCCTTAACCACAAAAGCCATTGTCCTGTGTTTATGATTGCTTTGATAGCATTACAACACAGAAATTCATCAAGCATGAGTTATTCACAACCAGTTTTTCCATTTTTTGTTTGGCTTTTTACAGTTGCTTTTATTAGTTATTCCTTCATGATGTCTTGGAGAGTTACCCCATAAAATTATTAATGCTTGTTATTTAGGAGCTGTTTCATGGCATTTCAAGATTTATGAGCTATATGGATGGCAATGAAAATTTTACAGCATTTTTTTGTTGTTGTTGTATATTTTCTGTGTGCCATTTTTTTAAAAGAAAAAGCTAAAAGCCTTTAAGATCATCTTATGCTGCAGGTCTAGCACAGCTTTGGGGTAATGCCCAATCTGGAGAGTATGGTGTCTATTCCTTCAACCCCCTTCCCATCATTTAAAACTGCCCTGTTAAGATGGCCAAAGACCTCCAGGGCCACTATCTGCCTCCTGTGAAACCTCTCATGGGTACTGGACAGGACACTTCAAAGTACTCTCTCACCTTGAAGTAATACCCTCTTTTGGCATCTGAGACACACAGTCTGAATTATTATTATTATTATTATTATTATTATTATTACTATTTTTGGTACCAGGGATTGAACACAGGGGTGCACAAACACTGAGTCATATCCCAAGCCCTTTTCATTTTTGATTTTGAGACAGGGTCTCACTAAATTGCTGAGTCTAGGCTTGAACTTGTGACCCTCCTGCCTCAGACTCCTGAGCTGCTGGGATTACAGGTGTGCACCACCAGGCCTGGATACACAGTCTTAATTTATTTTTCCTTCTTAATAGCCTTCTCCAGCTCCCTTGCTGACTTCTCTGTGACGAGATGGTGTTTTTGATTCTTTGTCTTCTCCATTCACTCTCTCTTTAGATAACAGCTTGAACTTCCATCAATATGCCAGTGATTCTCAGGTTTAAACATTTACCCCCCACCTCTCCTCTGTGCTCTGGGCAGACATATTTAATGCTCGCTTGACAATTCTCCTTGGATGTCTAGCAAGGATCTCAAACACAACATTTAAAAAAAATGTAACTCTCTTAAAGCATAAAAATAAATAAATAAACAAATGGGTTGGAGATGTGGCTCAGTGGCTAACCAACCCTAGATTCAATCCCTGGTACCAAAAATTAAAGTTATAATAAATAAAAAATTTAAAAAATGTAACTCTTGCTCCCCTCAACCCCACACCAGTTCCATCTGACTCCCAGCCCCCAGCCTTTCCCTCTCAGGAATAACACCATCATACATCCAGTTACTCAAAACAGAATCCCGGAGTCCTCTGACAGCTCTTTCCTGCCCTCCCCACCTCCCTCCATGGGTAATACATTAGTAGGTCCTGATGACTCTCTCCCTGGTGGGTCCCATCTCTGCTGACTGCTGACTTCCACTGGTGCCGTCCTGCCCTAAGTCACCATCCTGTTTGTCCTAATCCCCTCCCTGCTTCCTCTCTGTCACCCATAGTCTAGTCACAACTCAAATGCTGGCAGGTTGTTTTTAAACATGAGCGGCATGTGCCATTCCCACTCCAGTGGCTCCTAGTCACACTCAGCAAACAAACCCAAAGCCTCTTCCGGCCTCTCAGACCCCACAGGAACCAGGCACCGCCTTCTCCTCAGCCCCACCTCCCTGGCAATGCAGCATTCCACCCACAGTGCACCCTGAGCACGGGAGCTGCCCTCTCCTGAGGGCCTTGCATGAGCTCCGCCCTGTGCAGGATGTGTTCTTCCTCAGGACAGGCCCATGGAGGTCTGGTTCCTTCTTGTCCCTTGGGTTTCACCTTCTCAGAGGGACTTCTTTGCCGCTCAGCTGTAGCCCTAGGCTGGCCTCCAGCAGTCTGTACATCCATGTCTTATCTTCATCACAGAACTTACTACTAAATACAGTATCATTATCTGTTTATACACTCTACCCCCTTCCCTAGAATGAGAGTAAGGACCTGGTCATCTTGTTCAACATCGTGTTTCCAGCACCTAGAGCAAGGATTCCCTGGCACAAGGTAAGTCCTCAGGACCTGTTTGACAATTGAATAAAAGAAGGCATGAATATCTCATAGGCTGCCACTTAATAATGAGACTCAGAGGTGTTTCAAAATCCCCATTGCCTGGTGAGAAATTCCAGATTTTAGACTCATTCTATTGGCTGCTGTCTTAAAATATCATTGTTATTGTACAAAATATTACTTTAGGGTGAAGAGAGGGTTTGCTGAGTCCCTTCTGCATGCTAGCTTTGTGTTTGGTGTCTTGGGATAAGGAGGAAGTGAAACAACTCCGCATCTTAGAACATTCTGAGAAGACTGGTGATTTTTAGTAAGAGCAAAGATATTTAATAAATAAAGCACAAACATTTTAACTCTACTATATCCCCAGTCTTTTAATATCAGTTTGTTTCTCTATAAGCAAAAGTCTTTTAACTTTAGGGTTTATAAAATTCACTAAAACATCTAAATGTAAAAGCAAATGTTACTTTGCTGATTTGAAATGGATTCTGACAAGAATTCTTAGATAAAGATACAAATACATTCTTTGTTCTTTTCCATGAACGGTCTTTTTATGACTTTTGAGACCTAGACTAAATCAGTAAAAGTAAGAATTCCTGTTTCTGATAGGTGTTGGGCTTGTAAAACTGGAAAAAAAAGGAATCACATTTTCTATAACTCGTGAATGCACAAGCGATTCATTCTTTGGCTCAGGATGGAAACATTTATTTTTGGCACTCTTGGTTCTTCTTTCTGCATTAGCTTCACAGATTTTTCTCAATCAGATGTAGACATTGGATGAGCTTCATTCATAAGGAAACTGCAAGATAAACAGAGTGACTAATGCCCAACTATTTGAAACTTGTAAATATTTATGAGAAAATGAGATCCATCTTTGTGAAGATTTTTCCCCAAATACTGGATATAACTATAGTGTACTCCAGCTTCTCTTTAAATGGTGGGTGTTAGTGTTGCAAAACTAGGAGGAAAAAATTTATATGAAATAGCTACTTAGAATCTTGCATAAAAGAGATAATGTTGCTTCTTTATTCATATGACCCTTCTGCTGAGCCTAGAACATCATATTGTGGAACTAGTGACCCAAATCCCAGACCACAGAGATAATTTGCAGGGCCCAGTGCAAAATGCAGATATGAGATCTCGCTATGGTTTGAAGATGGTTTGTCCCTTCTAGAACTCATTGAAATTTACTCTCCTTTATGAGATATTATGGACTAAACTACTCATCATTCATGAGATTAATGGGGTAATAGGCTAATGGGTGACCCTTAGAGTGGGTCTGTATAGAATAGAGTTTGGCCAGGTTTCTCGCATACTCTGCTCTCTCTCACCATATAATATATCCTGCACAACCTTGGGATTTTGCCAGCAAGAGGGCCACCCCAAGATGAAGTCCCTCAACCTTGGACCTCTAGAACTATGACCCCCCCAATTTTTTTCTTTATAATTTACCCAGTCTGTGGTAGTGTGTTGTTAGCAATAGAAAATGGAATAAGACAGGCTCCTTGTTAAATAAATATTCAGAACTTCAAAATGGCAACAGCAGAACATTTAACCAAGTGTGGCACTCTTTTCTAAGCAGGAGCCCTGTGCTGCAGGTCCCATGGCACAGGTCTCAAGCCCAGGGAGCTCACCCCGCTGAGTCCTTGTTCCAGATCATATGACTTGTTCAGGTGATTAGCCATCATGAACTTTGCTTTCCCTATCTGCAGAATGGATAAAAAGACCAATACATTTTCAATTAATTGTGCTATGTACTATGACAATTAGAGAAGGAAATCAAGTTTTTATATAATTTTGATCTTCAAGTAAGAGAAAATAAAACTTTAAAACAAGTTTCTAATGTAAAGGATAGTGAAAGCTTTTTAGTTTAAACTTGGAACTCTTTTGGTAGGACCTCCAGAAACACTTCCAAATATCAGTCCCAAATAGTTCTAGATATTTAATATCCATGCAAATATTTTAATACTTCCCATCTAGTCTGGTCATTCTCTTTCCTTGAAGATCATCATAAATGCCTGGGAACAAGTTAAAAAGTAGAGATTCTTGGGCTTACTGAAGATGTATGTAACAGGAATTTCCTGGGCCCAGGTTCCTAGTGGGAAAGTATACAGAAAGAGAGAGAGAGAGAGAGAGAGAGAGAGAGAAGGAGAGACAGAGAAACAGAGAGAGACAGAGACTGAGAGACAGAAAGAGGTGATGGATAAAATACTTACCTTGGCTTTTTAAAAAGAATTTTATTTTTTTAGATGTTGATATACCTTTATTTTATTCATTTATTTACATGTGGTGCTGAGAATCAAACCCAGTGCCTCACACATGCTAAGCAAGCGCTCTACCACTGGGCCCAACCTTGACTTTTTGCTATACCCAGTCAGATGGATGAAGGTCATACAACTTATTATTGAGAACTATCATCTTTGGCAAAAATTTGGAAAGTTTGTTAATGTCAGCTTGGTAGGTTGATAACAGTCATTTTCAAACAGAATGCTCTAGGACAGTGGTCAGGAGGACTGGGATACAAAGGTCAGAAGTTCAGGAACAGTCCTAAGGGGGTGGGAGAAACATCCTTTGACCAAACAAAGGATAATGGGAGGTTTCTAGAAGTGGTAAATTGTGGGAAGGGAAGTATGTGGGAAAAGTCAAGGAAGAAGAGGGCGGGTTAGTCAGATTGGTCAGTTTCTTCCTCTCAGTGAGGTCTGTTGCCCTCTTGGTGACTGAGAGATGTCCTAGAGAGGGAGAGGGTTTTCCATCGACAAATGGAGATCATTTCCTGCTTTGGGCCAGATAGTGCGAAGTCAGAGAGTTTTCTTCTGCATCTATTTCTTGATTGTCTTCAGCTCAAAAAAGTGACATATTTTGTGATGGCATGTTCTTGTCCCTGTCATCATATTTTGTTTATTTGTTCATTCATTGATGAACCCTTGGGTTGCTATTTTTTTGTTTTGTACTTTCAAAATGGCTTATAGAGACTTTTTTTTTTTTTTAACAAGTGTGCTTTTCTCAAATGGAATTCTACTGAATAAAATTTCTCTATTGTTATGAACAGCAGATTGTGTTGACTGCAAGATTAGAAAAAAGGCAATCCCATTCCTGGGTTTATACTCAAAGGACTTAAAATCAGCATACTACCATGATGCAGCCACATCAATTTTATAGCAGCCCAATTCACAATAGCTAAATATGGAACCAACCTAGATGCCCTTCAACAAATGAATGGGTAAAGAAAAGGTGGTATAAAGACACAATGGAATATTACTCAGCCTTTAAAAGAATGAAATTGTGACATTTGCAGGTAAATGGATGGAGGTGGAGAATATCATGCTAAGTGAAATAAACCAATTTCAAAAAACCAAAGGCTCAGGCCTGAGGATATAGCTCAGTTAGTAGAGGGGCAAGCACAAGGCCCTGGGTTCAATCCCCAGCATCATGCAAAAAAACTAAAACAAAAACCAAAGACTGAATGCTTTCTCTGATAAGTGACTGTTGATCCATAATGGGGTGGGGGTAGGGAAGAATGTAGGAACTTTGGGTTGGGCAGAAGGGAGTGAGGGAAGGGGAGGGAGTATGGGAATGGGAAGGATGGTGGAATGAGACGGACATTATTACCCTATATACATATATTATTATATCACCTGTGTGATTCTGCACCATACACAGCCAGAGGATTGAGAAGTTGTGCTCTATTTGTGTACAATGTATCAAAATGCATTCCACTGTCATGCATAACTAATTAAAACTAATTTAATTTTTTAAAAATCAAAAATAAAAATAATTTTATAAAAAATAAGACAAACCATCATTAGGTAAAAAATGAGCTATTGTTTGAGACAGATGTCATCATTTCTCTAAGTGTTCCAGGGACTTCCTTCTAACTATCCATCTAACTACTGGCTAAATAGTGCTCTTGACTTGTTTTTACAACTTGGAACCAGTAGAATTAACAGAAGGTTCAGCAAAGAAGGACTTGATTTTGAAGACCATTTTTCTTGCTAATTTGACTTCATGGAGTTTGATCAAGTTCATCAAACTCAGATGGACTCTTTATTGTACATGCAATAGAGTCAAGGAAATTCAAGAACTTTCCATAAATATCCTGGATATGCTATTTATGGAACTCCCAGCCTTCCAGTCCATTCCTTTGTTTCCCTTTACCTTCACCTCATCCTCTTTAGTCAGAAATACATGTGACTTCAATGATTTTGCTTCTGTCTTGAGCTGAGTTAGCTTGGACATGAGTTTGCTCCCATGGGTCTGGAAAGCATTGTGGAGAAGTTGACAATAATACACTGAATGCTAATGAGTAGGATTCTGGGTTCTGCTACTTCTCTGGGCATGTAGGGGTGGTGCAGTGAGGCAGGCATCGCGTGGACTGTACTGTGATGGGAAACGCAGCGACATTAAGATCTACTGGTTTGGAAAGCTTTTCCAAAAGACATTGGACCCTTTTCTCCAGCTGCAGCTGTGAATATTTTCACCTTATAACCAAGGTGCTGGATTTTAAGCAGTGGGAGATTCTGGCTAAAGAATCAAGTAGCCTTATAGTTTAAATGGTGGGTGACTGGGGTTGTAGCTCACTGGTAGAGTGCTTGCCCAGCAAGTGTGAGGCACTGGGTTCAATCCTCAGCACCACATAATAAATGAAATAAGCTATTGTGTCCATCTACAACTAAAAAAAATAATTTTTTTTTTTTTTTAAAGAAAAGAGACATTAGGACCAGGACTGAGAAAAGGTTGAGGCTGTTCAGAAATATCCCCAGGCAAATTATTAAGTGGGTGGCTTTATTTTTTAATTCCTTTGTGCTCCCCAGAGGATAGGAAACATTGGTTAACAAGAGCAATTCACAAATATTTCCTAAACGCAGATAATAGAATTTTTTCATTGTGCCATCAGACATATAATTACTATAATTATCAATTTTGTACAAATGGAAGATGTCAAACAAACATTTAAACCAAACCCTTCACCTCCCATTGTGTTTATGGGTTCAAGCTTTAGTGAAATGCTTAGCTTAGTATTTAATGTCTCACGATGGGCCTCTTATTTATTATGCCCTAAAAAGTACATCAAAAGAAGCAAATGTTTATGAAGGCAGCTGGAGTTCTTCTCTCTTAATGGATGTTCAAGCAATGGCTTCCCTGGGTTTCATTGGCTTTGGTTAATGTGGCAAGGTGTCCATGAATTTAAAGTAGAAATACACGTGGAACTGGTTTCCTTTTGGGTTAGATTCATTGTGGAAGAAGGAAAAAGGTGATTCCCCCTGCCGCCCCCCACTGCACCCCACTGTGTTTCACACTATCCTTTGCCCCACTCCAGACCTCTGGGTGGCCCAGGCCCCTTGAAGACTGGAGATTTGTTTTCTGTGGAGATCCCAGGCACAGTTGAAGGAACAGCACCCTCTATGGAAAGCTTACACTCCGTTGCCCATGAGGCAGAATCTTCCAGAACTCTCTCTCTCTTAACCCCCAGAATATGACAGTTTGTTGGATCTCACCCTCCAGGCAGGAGGTTGGAAAATTCTTCTTTGAAAAATTCCTAAAAAGTTTGAAATTCTAAGCCCAAATGGGATTAGAGGTGGGAAGGAGGAGAGTCTGTAGAGTCCACCCATGTCATTCTGGACCTAAAACGAAGACCAAAATTAATAGACCAAACCTTTGAAGTTCCAATCAGTGTTTAGTCTTCAACCCTTAGCTGGGAGTATTAGTAAGGAAGATAGACAAATTATTTATCTTCATGAGCTTACATTCTAATGGGGGGTGTCAGAAAATAAAATACATAGTATGTTAGAAAGTAATAAACACTTTGGATAAAAACTGGGTTGTGGTGGTTATGAAATGTATTTCAGGAGAGTATTGTGTGAGTGTGTTAATTTTGGATGGGAGGAAGATAACATGTGTCTATTTCGTCCACCCTCTTCACCTGGAAGCTTTCCATCTGAACTACTTTCAGTTCCTGAAACTAACTAACCTCCTGGTTCTGGCCTTCAGGCATTGACTGTATCCAGTTCCCTTGATCTGGAACATTAGTCTCTTGGCTCCACCATTCCAATTAATGTCTATGGAGGAACAAGATTTGGGGTCATGCTTAACATTAATTGGTTTTGCTTAACCTGTTTATTCTTTTTTGCATGTACTATGCAAGAAGGAAAAAGCTTTAGCTATTTTCCTCTCCCCACAAAAACTTGGTCTTTTATACTGGTTGAGTTCAATGGAGACCCAGTGAGTCTTACTGAATAAGAGAGTAAAAGGACCCAGTTAAAGTCTTTTTTTTTTTTTTAATATAAAGACCACTTTATGAAAATAGTCTGTAGAAATGTTGTCCATGGATTTCATTCTTTGAATTTGCAAGACAGGAGCCCAGAAGGAAATCTGCAGTGAGCTGCTGGGTTCTGCTGTGACACTGGAGGACATAGCCTGTCATTAAGAGCTGCAACATGTTATTCTGTAGCACTGGAGAAGAATTTGCCATCTGTGACCCTTGGAACTAACACCAGCAGTTCTGCTCTGATTAGCTGCTAACACTAAAATGGGCTTTCTCAGCTGCATAGACCTGCAGCTTACACAGACCCCACCTGCCAGCAGAGGCAGAGTCTCTAGTTTCATCCCAAACTCCAGTTCCATTAGTGGTCGATTTTCACAAAGTTGGTGAGCAAGCTTGGCCTCGTATGACAAGCACAACTTGCAACCTCAAGTGAGCAAACGTGATTCTCTACAACACTCTAGCAGGCAGATGCAGTTCTGCAATACAGGCACTCTTGTCTCTAGGTTACAGCACAACAGTCTTCCGACCACAAAAACACACCTTAGAACATTATAGCAACTCTTTGCCCTTCTTATTGAACAGACAGAGGAAAATCTAATTTTATGACTACAAGATACAGAATCATTATAGATGTAACTTAAATTTAATGGCAACAGGTGTGCAAACATTTTCGAACCTCCTTCTGTCAATTTTTTTTTTCTGTCAAAGAGTGATGACTAACTCAGTGATGTTAAAAGCATTTCTGTCACAACCCCAGTTTTCTTACTAAGCACTGTTGAAACACCTGTGCTCTTAACTACAATTTACAATGAGAATGTGTCCAAAAATATCTAAGTTTTATATCATTTCTGCAGGAAGCCTGTCCTGATCTCCTAGGGAAGGGAATTGCAAACTGTACTCCCCCATCTTAAACTTCCCACATGGGAATTACCTCTTTCCTTCTTTCCTTCCTTCCTTCCTTCCTTCCTTCCTTCCTTCCTTCCTTCCTTCCCTCCCTTTCTCTCTCTCTCTCTCTCTCTCTCTCTCTCTCTCTCTCTCTCTCTCTGTACTCCCCAGTAGACTGGACACTTTTGAGAGCAGGAACTAAGTTTGTCTTTTTCTCATTTCAGTCTCCAGAACCCAGGACAGAGGCCAGCCCTGAGTAAGCATAAAATAAATATATGTTGGGTAAATGACTTAAATAAGTGAACAAAAAGTTAAGCATCATAATAGGGCTTTATATAGTTTGTAGATTTTTAAAGTTTCAGCAATTGATATTATTTATTATTCATTTAAATTTAAAATAATATTTCAAATGCTTGCCTACAAAATGTTGAACTCTATTCAAATGTCACTTTCTCTGTGATGCCTTCTTGGGACATCCTATATAGAATGGCACCCAAGTCCCTGGCCCTTGATTCTCCCTGCTTTGGGTGGTGTTCACAAGTCTGGCATGTATTTCATCTGAGTTCCACTCTATGGATGCTCTAGGAGAGCAGGGATCTTGGTTTATTTGCAGTGTCTTTAGTGCCTAGAATTGCTCCAAGCTTGTGGTAGAAGCAAATGAATAATCCTTTGTAAAACAAATTTGAGTTATTAAAGGTCGATGATAATGGAGAGTAACTGTTGGGGTGAGGATAGAATTAATGTGGGATTTTTTTTTCTTTCTTTTTTTTTTTAAGAGCACAAGCTATTAAGTTTAGTGCTTTCAAAACCTGCCTGACCACAGCCCATGTATGGATACATTTTACATAGCAACCTGGTTCATCCACATAAAATAATATCTTTATTATATACAATGCTGTTTTCTTTTTTACCCCCCTTTCTTTCCCCTTTCATTTTATTTCATTTTTTTAAAAAAGAGTCAATCTGATCCACTTCACTGATTCCATGACTCACTTATAGGTCATGACTCACAGTTTGAAAAATACTGATTATTCAGTAAAATATCCAGCTCATGGAAACAAAATAATGCCTTCACCATGGCACTGCGAGTATGTTCTGAGGGTTTCATGGTAGCTCTGTCCATGACTGAAAATAAATCAAGAGTTAGTTCCAGCTTCCTCAGCTTGTTATGTTTTATTTTATTCAATTTTTTTCTGAAACAAATTTGTGTATTCAGTGTTGTTCATAAAAAAATTTTTATGCTGTGTAAATAAAAGTTCTTAAAACATACCAGTTAAAATTACTTTACAAGGACATTTAGAGTAAAACAGGAAATTTAAAACTCCTTAAATTTGAAGTATCAGCATAAAAATATTTTTGGCAATAAATGATTTCAATAAATTTGTAGGGTAGGATAAGGTAGCACTTTAGATAAGAGAAGATTCTAGACCCTGAATCTTTTTAAAAATTATTTTTATTTTTGTAGTTATAGATGGATAGAATACCTTTATTTTATTTGTTTATTTTTATGTGGTGCTAAGGATTGAACCCAGTTCCTCACACATGCTAGGCAAGTGCTCTGCCACTGAGCTGCATCCCCAGCCCTAGACCCTGAATCTTGATATGAGATTATAGAAAAATATATTATCTGGGAGTGAAAAGAATTATGTCATAGTAATTGTGCTAGTTCATTAGTTAATGTTCATTATTACTGAAAAGGAAATAGTCCAGGCAAAATGCATGTACAACAATACATAAAAGAGGAAATACGGATGACTAAGTAGCATATGGAAAAGTGTTCAATCTTACTGTAAATAGGAAGAAATATGAATTAGAACAACAGTGAACAAAATTTTTAACCTATCAAAATAGCAAATACTTTTTTTTTAAAAAAGTGTTATATCTATACATGTTTTTAAAATGAGATGCTGAAAATAAGTGATAGTACAAGGAAGTGGTCATTTATACATTGCTGGTAGAAATGAACAGTTACAACTATTTTAGAGAATAGTTCTGCAATGTAGCATTAAAATGTTTATTATGATAATTCCATTTCTGGGACTCTATCTTAGGGTTTTCATGTAAAATTGGGGGAAAATTTATGACATTAGTAATCATTATACCATCAATAATATAAAAAATTAGAAACAAGATTTACATAATAATTGCACAATTACATTTTGGAATGACATGCTGCTGTTCAGAAGAGGTTGTCAAGACATTGATATTATGAGTACTGCATACTGTTACAATGTAAAGCAAAAAAAAGGGACACAAACTATCTGTAGAGAATCTTCCCAACTTATCTACAGAGAATCTTCCCATCTCTCTTAACTTCCCCTAAGGCAGACAATGTGCCAGACAATGTCCTAACTCAGTGCCTCCATAGAAAACCTCATATATATGCATAAAATTTGTTTCCAGTTGAATTCTGAATACAGTGAAATTGTAACATTTAGAAACATGATCTATGAGACTCATTCACAAATCAACTTTTACCCTTGGAAATGTCATTAATTTAAGACCGCGTAAAATTGACCTCATATTGCTAATCAACTCTTTTCCAGACTCTGTTGAGCTTAAGACAAATGATTTGAAGGAAAGATAATAGAATGAGACAAACATCTATACTGTATGTATATGTATAAATATGCAAGTTGTATGATTCTATTTTGTGTACAGCCAGAAAAATGATAGTTGTACTCCATTTGTGTACAATGACCTAAAATTAAAAAATAAATAAATTAAAAAAAAAGACAAATGATTTGGTGGTGATCAATAGCCTGTTATTCTAGAGAGCACACAAATGGGTGAAATTCAGGGCAGCAGTGAGAGAGGGCAAGATCAGTAACATAGGTGACTTAATCATCCACCGCTAAAGATGTGCATTGGAAGCCTGCAACCAGTCTTCTTTCCCAGTGTCTGTTCTCCTGAGATAAACGCACAGCTCCAGACTGTCTGTCTGTGACTTCTTCCCATTGCCTTGGGAATACTTGTCCTGGGGTAAAAATGTCCCCATGAGTAAGTGCTTTTTTCAGCAGCCCTGGCATAAATAAATCTTGAGTTCTACCAGCTGAGGTTAGAGCCAGTCGTAAGCCTGGACCACTGCAGCAAGGCAGCATGACAGGAGCACAGTGCTGCATAGCAGCAGCTGGACTTGAATATACAGGCAAAGCAGCAGTTGAATGATGATATTTTTCCCTTAAAGCAGGAGTAGCTCAGCAGCTGTATTATTCTTAGAGAAGTTCTGTGGCAGGAATTGGAAAAAGTGCTTTCTATTTTGCAACTAGAAGTATGTTTATCTTGGTTACAAATTGCTTACTGCTATACATTTGATGTTAAAGAAAGTCAGGAGAGCTTGACTTCATTAAATTTGTTGCCGAAGCTATATCTTTGATAGGGGATCATGTGATAAGTATTAATTATGTTTTAAGGGCCAAATCTGCATTTCTTCCTGAAAATTAGACTAAAAAGGATAAACAGAATTTGTATATTACATAGCAATCTAAAATGTTTAAAATTTGTATTTGAATTATTAATACATATTCAGTACAGACAGGTAAAAAGATTTCACTCATTCATGTACTTAGCATCTAGAGACAAATGGGCTATAACCATTGTTAATATTTTGGAAGTTATATGTCTATATTCTTTTTCTCTGCATGTATAAGCATATATTATATTTTGTTCTTTCAAAATAGGCAATTCTTATAAATTATTTAGTTACTAACACATTGTCCACATCTTTGCATTCCAATAAATATATTCTACCACATTATTTTTTAATAGTTACATATATTCTGCATTGTGACTATACTATAATATATAAAACCAAATTGTTCATTTGGGGCTGTTTACAAACCATTGTTTTTCAAACTTCAGTTCATAGCCCTCAGCAGGCTATAAAATAAACTGAAGAGGGTTATGATTACCAATCTTAATTATTATACTTTCAAGTATCACAGCTTTATAATTTGTTTTACTAAACAATTGATAGGACAAATTCTCCTTTAACCTTATTCTTCTAATTATTAAAAGTAATATTGGTTGTTCTTATAAGTTCAGTCTTTTAATGAGGCTTAAAATTGCTTTGAATAGGTCCAAAAAAATGCTGTGGAAATTATCACATTATTATATAATTTGGCAATTGATGCCTTTACAAATAATGATTTTTTTTTTAATCCAGAATAAAAAGTGTGTCTTTTCATTGTTTTCTTTTATGTCTTTCAGCAAAGTTTCATCCTTTACACATGCTTTTATATTCCTTGTTAAGTTTATCCACTAGGGTTTAATATTTAGTTATGGCATTGCAAAACTACGTCCATTATTTTTTTCCTACTGAACACAGTCATATGTAGGAAAGATGCCAATGTTTCTACACTTAGTTTATAACTGAGCCTACTGTATTCTAAAAATATTTTCCTGCCCAAATTGTTAGGTCAAATGTAAAGGAAACCTTTGAGTGGTAGCTGGAAAGTTTTGCTCCTTCCTTCCTTCTTCAATCTCATATTATTTGAATCATTTTTCACTTCATTAAATACAAATGAGTGTTTCATGAGAACAAAAATAAGAGCACAACCTAAGGACGTCTGTATGACCCAATCCTCTCCATTGAAAGGCCAGAGTGAATTTCCGAGAAGCCACAATTAGAAGATGCCTAACAGGAGCCACCTGCATTTGCTTTGACCTTTGCTCTTTTGTTAGTAGCTACACATCTGGAAACCATGTTCTCCCAAAACAGGAAGAACATAAAGGACTGCTTGCTAGGTAAACCCGTTCCTGCATTCTGACACCGGTTGCTACCTGTGCTGATGTCATATTGGATGCTAGTATTGTTTTCATTTTACAAACAAGAAAGCTAGACCTGAAGAGATTAAGCACTTCATCCTTCCATCTCATTCACTTATTGTTCATGTATTCTTTCGAGTAATAAGTATTAAGCATCCACCATGCAGGAAGCTCTCTTATAGCTCTGAACAGAAGTCCTCATAAAATTACACTTTAATGGGACTGGCATGCATAAACAAGCAAAAACATAAATAAATAAATAAGTAAATAAATAAATAATGTGTCTCATCTAGGGTCATAGAGCCGAAATTGTGACTGAGGACTAAACCTCAGTCTGGCTGCAGAGTCCATGGGTTTGGCCGCTATAATAATCACATTGAAAAAGAAGGAAACACAGGCCCTGGAGAAGGGTATCTGTCATCTCCTGAAAAGCCTTCGGGGATGACCTGACTTGTGTAAGTTTATCCCAGGCTGGGTGGTCATTCAGGACCCCCTCATTCTATAAGTTCCACGCAGGGAGGGGATATCTCTTTCCTAGAGACAGTAACTTTTACGGGTCTTAGGACACCATTGGTTGTGTCCCCTTTCCTGACCCTGTAGCCCACCTGCCAACATGCTGTTCTTTCCTTCACATCCTTCCCAGTGCAAATGTCAACCTAAGGTGTCAGTGATTGATAAAAGCTAATGTATTTTAGCAGAGCCCAAAAATGAGGTAGACTAGTGGGCAGAAATAGTTAAGGGGAATTAGACAAAAACTTCCAATGTCACTCAAAATTATCCTTAGAAATAGGGCAGCGAGTGAGAGCATCTTTACCTGAAACTGTATGAATTGACCTTGATTTTTTTTGGTTGGATTAGTATTTTAATAACAAAACCATCACAGAAAAAAATGGTTGTTTTCAAAGAATTTATTTTTTTGTTATATTTAGAGTGTATTTTGACATATTATACTACATGGAGTATAACTTACTCCAATTAGGATATTCTTGTGCTTGTACATGATGTGGTTTCACTGGTGGTATATTTATATATGAACATAGGAAAGTTATGTCTGATTCATTCTACTGTCTTTTCTATTCCCATCCCCACTCCCTTGACCTTGATTTAATAAAGTTAAATTATCAGCCCTTATTATTCATTCATTAATAAAAGTAAGGTTTGCTGAGCACCGTGGCTCTCACCTGTAATCTCAGTGGCTCTGAAGGCTGAGGCAGGAGGATCACAAGTTCGAAGCCAGACTCAGCAACTTAGCAAGGCCCTAAGCAACTTAAAGAGGCCCTGTCTATAAATAAAAAATAAAAAGGGCTGGGGATGTGGGTCAGAGGTTAAATGCCCCTGGGTTCAATCCCTGGTACCAGAATGAATGAATGAATGAATAAATAAATAAATAAATAAATACAGTAAGGCTTTTCTTGTCTTACAAACATAGATGTTTGACAGGTATTGATCTTTTCCAAATATCCAGAGTTAATCTTCATTTACTAGTTTTAGGATTTGTCTAGATTTTATTAAAGAAATATTTATATTGCTTCACTCCTTTAACATATTTGGAGTTAGGTAGACTTTTATCTTAGTCTATCATTTGAGTGATTATTTGAGGATCCTGGAGACTTTATAAAGGATTTAAGTTGCTGTTGCTAAACACGATTGGTAGTTTAAACACCAGAAAAATATTTTCCCTACTACTAATTTAGCCTGATATCAGATATTGTTAGTCCCTTGGAAGTCAGCTTTAAATTTTCAGCTTTAATTTAAAAATAAGGGAATTAAATCTATGAAAGCTGGAGAGAAAAGAGGTAACCCAGAGGAAAAAACACAGACATCTGTGACCTTTCTGATAGTACTGCACGTGAGTGGGTTGCCCCTGAATCTCAGTAATTAGGAGGTTTAAGCAAATTCAGCAAGTACACTTGCTCTGAAAAAACTTTACATGCCTTTTTTCATTTTCTTTTTTTTTATAGTACATCATGTGAAATCCTTGCAAACACAAGGACCTTTTATTTATTGACAAAGGGAACAGTGATTCTGCACAAGCAGCTCTCTTGTCCTTCTCAAAAATAAGAAAGAGAATCTGTCCCATATTTCAGTGCAGTGTAATCAGGATTAAAACTGCATATTGTACGTTATTTCTCCTTTATTTTGTGAATGCGGCTATGAGACAACGACAATTATTTATGTAAACTTGCTCATGCTTTCTGCAGATGACCTGAAAACCAGAAATATTCTTAATTAATTCAGAGTCAAGCGTTATATTATTGACCAAATTGAATAAAGCATGAATTTACCTATTCTTGGGAATCCGAGATAAAATAAAGAAACTAGTAGAGTTATTTTTTTCCTTCTTTACTATGCTCCTGAATGGACAGTTATGTGTTTATCTTGCAGCTTGGATCTACTGCTGTCTATCTGCTGGGCTGTGTGTAGCCCTGAGGATGCAAACAGAAATGAGACAGGGCCCCTGCCTCGACACAGCTCATTTTTGCAAATGAGATAGGCAGGCAAACAAATAACGACAAGGCTGGGAGAATTGTGCTCTAATCAAGAACACCTGGCAGGCACAAGGGACTCCCTCACCCAGAGACCCAGAGCTAGTTCAAGAAGAAAAAGACTTCAAATCACTGCCGAGCAATGCACTGATTTTAAATCTTTACTAATTCCAACAGTGCTGCAGAGGCCCTTTGTTACCATTTCATCACCTTTGTGCATGAGTGGTCAGTGACCATAGGATAATTTGGGGGGCAGGGGGTGCTGACGCAGGCAACTTCTATTTAGAGATCTTCCTGGGGAAGTACTACATTCCTGTCCTTTCCTAAGTTGGTTTGAGTCTCAAGATGGAGCCAGTGGTCTCTGCCTTCAAGGACCATAGTGGATTCACCATGAGTCTCCATTAGTACTGAGTGTCATCTAAGTGCTCTCAGCTTATCTATCTGCCCTCAGAGAGTGGCTCACTGACAGAGGTGGATTTATGAAGTTCAAGAAGCTTACGTTTCAGAGTCCCTTACTGGCACTGGTCCCTTCTAAGTCCTGGGAGGGCTCCTCATAATCTAGTCACTTGCCTGTGAGTTTTTGGAAATACTGTAGTAGCAAAATTCATTAACCACAATCAGCTAAAATTAAAAGGTACAGCATCTTTTCAATCCAATTTCCCTCCCTCATGCTTCTTGTCTTCAGGTGGCAGTAGAGGGCAATAGGCATTTTGTGGACCTGGATGGGGGAGGGGTTGTTGATTTAGGGATTATTTAGTTTGAGTTGAGAGGAATCATTTAGGAGGTTTGCAGTCACTCGTTTGTATGTGATGTTGTTGTGAGGCGCCCTGGGGCAACCACCATTCCCTGGAATGCTTTGATCACTCACTGCCCATCCCTGTTTGATTCTCATCGTGTGCAGACATCTCAATGTGAACATGGCTCTTGACACCCAGCAACAGAAGACACAGAACATGTGGGAGGAAAGTGAGTTTGAAATGTGAGGAGTCAGAAGCTAGCTCATGGGGCTTCTTTTCAAAGCTTCTGGTTCATACAGAAGAGAAATTTAGAGGTTCCCTCCAAACTTGACAATGATCCTAAAAAGTTGCATGATGTTTATCAGATAACAAGTTGTGAAGCTGGAAAATACTTTTTAAAAGTTTCTATCTGGCAGGTGTGGTGGTTCAGGCCTATAATCCAAGACTTGGGAAGCTGAGGCAGGAGGATCCTAAGTTCAAGGCCAATCTGGGAGACTTGGTAGGAGGTGAGACCCTATCTTAAAATAAAGAATAAAAGGAGTGGGGATGTAGCTCAGTGGTGAAGCATCTCTGGGTTCAATCCCCAGTACCCAAACCCAAATACATATATAATAAAGAAAGAAAAAAAGAAAAAAAAATGTTTCTGTCTGTCCCACTGCCCAACAGAGCGTGACTAGTTAACTAGTTCCCTGATCTGTCTTGCTCACTGCTGTACTCCTTCTGCCTGACACTTCGCATATAGTGGTTACAACTATGTGGAATGAGGTGAACAAACATATAAAATTCTTGTTACTTTGCACATATTTGCACTAACCCTCATTACAAACCTGAGAGGTAGACATTGTTTCTTTTCATATTACCAATGGGGAAGTGAGACATGGTGCTCTGGTTAGGTGTCTTGCTCAAGGTAACCACAAGTGAGTGCTTTGGCAGCTGCCTAGCCCTGTTGCCCTCTGACCCCAAGGGAAGAGACCCAGCGTTTCCCTGTATCACTTTGACCTCACTTGGGTGTGGACCTTTCCCGGACCCAGTGTAGGACAGGATGTGCGGATGATGAAGGACACCCGTGGCACAGAGAGTGAGTCAGACCTACTGCATCAGGACCAGCCTGAGGCCCTTTCCTGGGCCTGCCCCTGCCTCCCTCCCAGGTTATCCTCCTGGGACCAGGAAAGCCACCTGACCAACAGATGTGTTCCAGGAAATTCCACAACAAGAGACTGCACCAAGGATTGACCAGATCTAGAACAAAGAAAGTATCCTTTCCACCCTGTTGAACTCCTTCCAGGGCCTCTAATCCCTACTCATACTGACCCTTCCCAGGGTAGCTGACAGGGGTCATTTCCTTCAAGGGTCACTCCCACCCTCACGGGACTTGTGAGATATTCTCATAATATCTGGCGATATATTTCTAAAATCTGTTATCCACTTTAAATAATTCTCTTCACCCCAACAACTATCTATGAGTGCCTATCCCAACCTCTGTGGGACATTTTCAGTTTCTTAGTAACATTTCAAGAAATTTAGTGGTGTTCTGATCTATGACTGCCTTCCTACAAAAGAGTATTCTAAAATGCACGTGATGAGTATTTCGTAGTCTGGTTTGGGAATCGGGGTAACCCATGTGAGACAACTCTGGGGAAGTATGAAAATAAACTGCAAACAGAGCTGGGAGTTAGAGTCTCCAAAGAAGGCTACAGTGCTTCCGCCTGAACTCCCCAAGGGGGAGGGTGAGATCAGTTGTTGTTAGTTGGAGTTGTCAGGAAACTGCCGAAGTGATGAATTTCCTCTTGGCACTGGCTCACTTGGCAGGGACACATCACCTGTGAAGATAAGGGTAAGTTCAGGGTGCTGGCTCACCACCAGCCACCACAGTGGATGGGACTGGAGGGCTGACACCCGGCTTCCTCCTGCTTGCTCGCTCTTTCTTTCTTTCTTTCTTTCTTTCTTTCTTTCTTTCTTTCTTTCTTTCTTTCTTTCCTTCTTTCTTTGATCTTTTCCTATTTTTTTGGTATGGGGGGTGCTTAACCACTGAGCCATATCCCCACCCCTTTTTATTTTTCTTATTTAGAGACAGGGTCTTGCTAAGTTGCTTAGGGCCTCACTAAGTTGCTGGGGCTGACTCTGAACTTGTGATCCTCCTGCCTCAGCCTCCAGAGTCACTGGAACTACAGATGTGCACCGCTGCTGTGCTGGGCTCCTGCTGCTTTCTTATCACTTCCTTAGCATTGATTCTTTTCCCCCTTCCTATTCTTCTCTCTCCCCTCTCTCCATCCCATTGGGCTCACCCTTTTATTCTCACCTTTTCCTTTACAATTTAATATGTGAACAATGTCAGGCATATATTCTACTTTTGAGGCACAGCAATTTATAGATGGGAAAGGGCTCTTGAATCACATGGACCTGGGTGCAAACTCAGATTTGTGCCTTATGGGCAAATTATATAACCTCTCAAAGCTCTGTGTCCTCATCTACAGAAGTGAGGACACTAATCTTTCTCATTAAGGTACTTGCAGGAATAACTAAGATAATATATATCAAAGGCTTGCACATGGATGGCTCTCAATAGTTGTTTGTTTATTCCCTAAATCCTTTTGTGGTTTTTTAAGTACTATGCATATAGTAGTCATTAAATAGATTCTTATTGAATCACTATTTGGAGTTCAATTTAATAGACCCTCATATACTTGGAACAGTTGAGATTGGGATTGAGCTACTAATAATTATTATGGCCATTTTGTACCAGGTCCTGAGATCAGGAAGTCCTTGTCATATAATATCTGATATGAACTTCCCCAAATGCACAAAGTAAATATTATTTTTATTATCCAACATGCAATCTTTATTATTCAGGGACCACACTTCATTTTACAGACTAAGAGATCTCAGTTTAGAGGGGTTGAGTTATTTACACCAGGTCACAAAACGGAATCTTGATAGCAGAACCAAACCCCTTCACCACTAGTTAGATTGCAGAATCATTCATTATTTATGATCCCCTACAGGCCCATAAGAAGGATAGAGCCCAGCAACTGGAAGATCATTTATTTCCTGAGCACAAAGTGAAATGATCCTTCTTAAGGATAGTATAACTAACAAGAAGTTATAAAAAATTGGGAGATTTGAGACAGAGCTCCATTGTTCTCACAGGAAAGGATGACTATTAAGGGATATGGAAAAGCTGGGGGTCTGGAGGGAAATGATTGAGAGAGAGCAACGTTCTAGGGCAACCCAGACCTGGGGGATAACAGAAAGGTCTGATGGGGAATTTTATTAGGTTGTTTGCAGTTTAAGATGAAATACAAGACTTTTGTTTTTTGTTGCCCACAAAATAATAATATAAATGTCGTTCTCTGAAGCTTTGAAGAGCCTCTGCTTGGAGCAGATGCTGTGTTGACTGAGCTGTTTGCAAAGCTGGAAGAAACACAAGGACCCTCGACACCTGGACCATTGATCAGTGAAATTCAGGCCACCTTTTCCTTTTTTCTTTCCCCTTTTCCCATCTTTTTCTTTCTCTTCTACCACTCCAGCCTTTTTTCCCCAAGCTTGAGCCTTTAGTAATTCAACTTCTGCTACCAAATACAGTTGTCCTTTGATGTCCTCAGAGCATTGGTTCCAGGGCTCCTGAAGATACACAATCCACAGATGTTCAAGTCCCTATGTAAAATGGCATTTTTGCATATTACTATATATATATCTTTCTGTATACTTTAAATCCTCTCTAGATTACTTATGATACCTACCGACAATGCAAATTGTATGTAAATAGTTGTCATTTGCTGTACTATATTGTTAGGGAATAATAACAAGAAAAATGTCTGTACATGTTCAGTACAGATGTCATTTATGTCAACTATATTTCATCTCCAGTTGTTCGAATCCATGGTTGCAGAACCCAATGATACAGAGGGTCAGCTGTACCTTTTGAGGTCCTATAGGCATCTAGATGTGAATATGATAGTGTACCTTGGCAGTTCACTGGAACTTCATGGATCCTTTGGATGAATCAGTCAGATACGTGTGAGTTCTACTATGTAGTATAACCAGTAAGGATACTGGCATTTCTCTGGGCATGGTAGCACATGCCCGTGATCTCAGTCACTTGGGAGGCTGAGGTAGGAGGATCACAAGTTCAAGGCCAGCCTGTGCAATTTAGTAAGAATCTGTCCCAAAATAAAAAAAGCTGGAGGTGTGCATCCCCAGTAACACACACACACACACACACACACACACACACACACACAAATGATATTGGCATTTTGGTCTTTGCAACACCATGAAGTTAGTGCTGCACTGTCATTCAGCAAGTCTCATTGGTTATTAATTGAACAGTTTTCTAACAAACACATCACAAATGAAACCTTTTAAAAATAAGCTGGTAAAATCCTAGCAATGTGCTTGCTTTCTCATCTTTCACAGAAAGTCATAACAGATCAGATTTTATAATCCTGCCAGCAAAGTGAAATAGTGGTCAGAGCAATAATTTTGGATCATGTTTAAAATGCCATTAACTGTTGCAAAGTAGAGACCAATTGACAGAGTCTGGATATCTGAGCTGTTTGGTGAGGGCCAAGTTGTATATTGCTCTGGAAAATATAGTACAGAATTCTTAAACATAATTGTGCATGCAAATAAACTGGAGATCTTGTTTGAATTCAGATTCTGATCAACACATCTTGGGGGTAACCCAAAATTATCCATTTTAAACAATTCTCAGGTGATGGTGGTGCTGCTGGTCCATGGGCCACAGTTTGAGCTACAAGAATTTAGTGGGTGACAACTTTCCTCTCTTGCCTTTTCTGCAATTCTGAAGAAGGGTAAAAACAGAGTCTGCAGGCATTAACTCCCAAATTGACATTCCCTCTCTTTAAAGAGTCCAGGGAATTTGCATTTCCTTATTTTGCAAATACAATCATCTACCACAACATTAATTAATCAACATCATTGATTAATGATGGACCTATATACAACAGTGGTCCTATAAGATTATAATGGAGCTGAAAAATCCCTATGACCTTTGGCATCAGATCCATCCTAACATCGTAGAGCAATGCATTACTCACATTTGTGGTGATGCTGTTATAAACAAATCCACAGCACCATCAGTCATATCAAAGTATAGCAATACAATTACATGTAGGATACAATACTTAATAATAAACAGTTGTTTCAGGTTTATGTATTTACTATCTATACTTTCATCATCAACTTTTTGTTTTGTTTTTATTTTTTAATAAACTTAAAAAATTTAGAAGAGTAGTTTTACAGAAAAGTTGAAACAATAGCACAAAGAGTTTTCAAATACCCAGTGCCAAGTTTCTCCTATTGATAATATCTTAAAGTGCTATGGTACACTTGTCACAAGTAAGGAACCCAATCTGAACACTACTACTAACCACACTCCATAGTTTATTCAGGCTTCACTAGTTTCCCCCTAAGTCTTTTTTTCTATTATTTTTATTTGTCATGTTTTCTTAGCATCCTCTGGGCTGTGACAGTGTCTGAGACTTTCCTTGGGTTTTGATAACCTTTTGAGGAGTACTGGTCAGGATTTTGTGGAACACTCTCTCAATTTGGGTTTTTCTGATACATTGCTTAGGATCAGAATACAGTTGTAGGCCCAGTGTAGCTTTTCTGAAGAAGGAAAAGAACCTCTTGAAAATACTTGTTTCTTTTGAGGATCAGAAAGTCATTTCCTTGGAGGTTTAAATGGACTATCCCATTTTTTTGTTTGTTTGTTTTAACGGAAGAGATCTGAATGACTATTCAGAGTTTGGGAGATGAGTTTGTAGACACAGTGTTTCTTCTTCACTGCTCTGTTTCTTAGTGTCTAGAACATAAGCTTCAGAGGCTCAGTCTATGGTTGGCCAACTCCACAGCTCTGGGCCTGAGGTGAGGTGAATGGGTGAACGCCTTGGTGAACAGGCGTGGCAGAGGAAAGCCACTTAGCTCACAGCAGCCAGGGAGCATAGAGAGCCTTTATTATCAATTTAGAGTGTACTCCTTCTATTTATAAGAGACATTTGCTGTGAAACAGTATGACACTACACCAACAGGAGTCTCATACATCTTGTGTTAACTGTGTCCCTTGACTGCATCAGAAGCCACGTTGAGCAGTTGACCTGTACCAGCTAGGGTGCTGTAAGTATACCCTAAGATGATTGCGTAATGATGAAATCACCTAACGGTGTGTTTCTCAGAACGTATCTCCATCATTGAGCCACACATGATTGTGTATGCTTTTCTGATTCCACAACTGTTCTCCAGGTATCTTTATAGGCCATACTTTTAGCAACCCCAGTGTTATTAAAAGAGAGCTGTTTGAACCATGATTTTAATATAGAAAACTCAATGGAAGTCAAAAGACACTAGGCTTGACCCACCAGTCATGATGATGTTATCCTGCTTATGATAATCCAGGCATCTGTTTCAGGTTGTTATCAGTTCATCAAGTCCAAGTTTGAGAAGAATTTTCCACTTGAGATTTGAAGAAGGTGAAAATAAAGTGCTGGGACAAAGGATGTGTCAGAAGATGGACTGGTTTGATTTCTTTCATAAAGTAAGAGGGCAATAATAGCTTACAGTTGTTTAATAATTTATAATTACAGAGCACCTTCTTCTGAGTCATGTCATTTGATCTTCATGAAAACGGGGCGGGCCTTTAAAAAAGAAGTAAATGATTTGTATAATACCTGGTATAGTAGAGTTGGAATTAAATAATAGTCTTCTAGTCTAATCCTCTTGCTATAGCAGCATTGGCAATGATATCATATGCTTATCTCCACTATGCCTTCCTGATCAGACATCAACAATTGGTCCTAGAATTATTTTTCACTCAGCTACTAGTTTCACAATATTTCTAACTCTGTGACTGAGAAATCTTGAAAGCTATTACCAAGGAATTGGACCTGGTGTGAAATAAGAAATCTATTTCCCTCCTGACAGTGTTAACTTGTGTTATCCACAACACTGATTATGAAGAGAATCACTTTTCCTGGGATTCTATAAAAGAATAAGCATTCATTTTTGGGGGGTTGAGGATTATTTATATAGAGGCAGAGACAGACTCTGGAGGTTCTTTGCAATCCTAGAATTCTGTGAGGTTAACCTTATTATGTTTCCATGGCTTTGCCCTGAAGTTATAGTCAGGGTATGTATGTGCCAAGACAGGCAGAATTCTAAGAAATGGTCCCTACCCTTGATGATGACACCTCATGTAACATCCTTCCCCTGAGTTTGAATAAGACTCACGACCTACTTCTTTCTGGTCAATAGCATCTGGCAAAGATGAAGGGATTCTATAGATGTAATTAAGGCGGTAAAGGAGTTGGTTTTGAATTAATCAAAAGGAAGATTATCCTGAATTTTCCTGATTCAGTCAGATGTTGGACTCTCCCTTAGATCAGATTCTCTATTGTTGGCTTTGAAAAATACAGCACCATCCTGTAAGAGCATAGGGAAACCACCACACAGGGAGGAATTCAGGTGGCCTTTAGAGCTGAGAGCAGCTCCTGGTCAGAGTCAGGAGGAAACAAGGACCTTGGTCCTGCAACCACAACATGATAAATTCTGAGGGATCAGAAAGCAGGTCTTTCTTCAGTTGATCCTCCAAATGAAAATGTGGTCTGGTTGATGCCTTGTGAGATCCTCAGCAGAGAACCTATTTAAGCCACATCCATACTCTTGGCCCACAGAAACTTTGGGATAATATAATGTGTTGTTTTAAATTACTAAATTTGTGATAATTTATTCTGTAGCAAAGAAAACTAACTCTTGTGCCTAATATTATGTCTTGTATTATTAAATCTTAATTTTGCTTCATCCCTTGGTTCGGGTTCTTTCTACCTACTTAAATCACAAGTTTAAGATCTAGGCTTAAGAACAAGGTGGAGCATAGCAAGGCCATTAAGGTAGCAGAGTTCCTCTCTAGGACTGAGGGAAGACCTCATTTCATAACATTTCTTTATACTCTCTCACATTTCTGAATGATACTGTAGTCTAGCTCACAATTGGCTATGAAATCAATACCAGTTACAGAGAAATCCTTTCAGTTTAGCATGATTTTCCAACTTTTACCAGGAACCATCTACTATGGGTTGGATCTGGAATGTCCTCCACAATCTTATGTTGAAAGTGTGGCCCCTGACACAGAAAGGTTCAGAGGTAGAGCTTTTAGGCAATGATTAGATCATAAGAGCTCTGAGCCCACCAGTGGATGAATGGACTACTGGGAGGTGGGACCAAATTAGAGGAAGTAGGTCACTAGGGGCATGCCCTGGGAGGGTTTGTCTTCTCCCCACTCCTGCCCCCTGACTGCCATGATTTGAGCTGCCTCTGCTGCTACACACTCTTGCCACCACAATGGTCTGCCTTACCTCAGACCCAAAGCAATGGAACCAGCCAACCATGGATTGAAATCTCAGTAGCGCTGAGCCAAAATAAACCTTTCCTCCTCTAAATTGTTCTTGTCAGATATTTTGGTCACAGTAACAAGAAGCTGACTAACATACACCATAGCAAAAAGCCACTTGATAGTATTATGAGCTATCCTGCTTGAAAGTCCTGTTGGAGTAGGCAATTAAGCTTGACTTGGTAATTAAAACTAAATTTTCAGTTTTCTTTAGTGAGACTTTCCAGCACAATGTAGACTTAAGGAGACCCATCCATTCATTTAATCTTTTATTGTTGACTATGGGGCCCTGTACCATCCTGGGTGGTAAGAATATAAGGGTGACTAAGATAAAGTAATTGCCCTCAAGTTGCTAGAGGAGAATTACTCAAGTAACCTGAGAGTTACAAGACAATATGAATAAAAAGAACTGTGAGTAAATGAGAGGCAGGAGTCCCAAAGAAAAAGTCATCCCCCAAAATCACTATATTGAAGTTCATTGTTATCTGTCTCTCCTGAGTCCATGAACACAGCTACCTCTTCTTTGCTTTTACTGTTCTTTGTATTCCAGATATATGCAGTGTCTGAACAGAATAGATAGTACTGTATTTTAGTAAAACTAAGACACCCTTAATTAAATCAAATTATTTTATGTGCCACAACAAAAGAAAAAATGCTGCTACTTAAATTATGATGTGCCAAATATCATAAACAGATCTGGTTTCAGAATCTTGAAATGTGGGGAAAATATTTATCATAGAATCGATTTGTCTTAAGTAATCACTTATAGTGACTCAATTATAGTGCATTCCTAGAGGGATTACAGAAGTAACAGAACAGAAATTTCAGGGTGGATAGCAAAGATGTAATGCATGCTCTCAGTGTGTAATTTAGCACTCCGCACTATCAACTCAAATCACATGTCAAAAGAGTGACCTCCTCACAACACAGATCAAACCGTGTGACATATGTTTAAATATCCTACCAGTTGTAACATCCAAAAACTATGAAAGAAGACATAATTCCTTAAAGCTTAACAATTTAATTCTTAGATAGGTAAAACATTTTCTTCCTTTAAAATCTAATCTAAGTTCAAAGGTCTTAGAGTTAGACCGAAAAAAAAAATGTAATTACCATTATGGGTTCAATTCTGTCTTCTGAAAATTTATACACTGAAACACTGAAGTCCTAACAATCTGTGCCTCAGAATGTGCCCTTGGAAACAGGGTCATTGCAGATGTAATTAGTTAAGGTGAGGTCATACTGGGGAAGGTTGGGCACTGTGTCTGTCATCCTTATAAAAAGGGTAAATTTGGAGATAGTCATGCACACAGAAAGAATAACACGTGAACATGAAGCAGGGACAATGTGTCCACCAGCCAAGGATTGCCAAAGATTGCCAGCAAACCACCAGAAGCTAGGAGAGAAGCATGGAACGGATTCTCTCTCACAACCCTCAGAAGGAGGCAATCTGACTAACACCTTGATCCTGGACTTCTAGTCTGCAATTGTGAGACCAAGTATTTCTGCTATTTAAGCCACTCTCTGTGGTACCGTGACATGGCAGCACGTATGAATGAATACATCCATACATCTGAAGAGCTTAAAAGTCTGCATCCGATCATATAACAAGGCTGGGTGGGAGTTGCTGGCTTCTGTGAATAGGCAGAATTAAGTGACATGAGTCAGGAGACCAAAACCCTGTCAGTGTTTTGAAACCCATGATGCAATGTCTATAAAAAGGTAGTCTGACAGTGAAAAGAGTTGCTCTGGATGTCAGCACTTCCAGGTCTCATGCCTGACCAAATTTTCTGACCATTAGCCTCTAATAATTAGGGTGGTGACTGCCATCCTCAGTAACTGGACAACCTCAGCTGAGTGGGATCATAGCACTCTTTCAAGTCTTTGTATCCCAGAAGACTAGTTAGGCATAGAATAATTTAAAAGAATCAAAACCAAATATAAGTATATTTTGTATTAAGAAAAGATATTTACATATGTGATACGTTCCGGGCAACTTTATTCTCATAGAACTTACTACCATCCAAGCAGGAGAGGCACAAGGCTCATGTTGGCCCAAGAGAGCAAATCATTCCATTTTCAAGAAATTTGCAAGCTATCATTAAACCATGTTCCATTTCTTGCAACTATATAAAATCCTAGAACTATAGCTAATACCTTTGAAACTAGTAGTACTGAAGCTGAAAGGTTTTCATTTAGTGAACAGAATTTGTACAGGGTGTGGAATAGTTTAAAGTAGATGACAATAGATTTAGTGATAATACTTTTATATGGGAAAAAGCAGATTGGGATGCCATTTGTCAAATCATAGTTAAACTGCAACCACAGATAGAAGAATTTGGCAAAAATCAGCAAAGGCATTCTGTGAGAATCAACTGACTATGTGGAATTTACAGAAGGAGTATTGCATATTCTATTATTATTTGGAAGTTGTGGGCTGTGTTTATTTATTCTCATTTCTCTTTCTCCAGTCAGCTGTTAAACATTTGCCACCACCGGCAGGGACATTAACAAATACACAGATATTAAGTGAAACAAATTCAGGTGGTGATAAAAGTTATGAAGGAATTTGAGCCGAGTCTTGTGGTGGAGAGTGAGTGGTGGTTGGAAAATGGCTGGGAAATGCTCCTGGTGTGGGTGGGTGTGGGGGATGATGAGAAGTAGCCAGCCATGTGAAGATCAAGGGCATGCTGCAGACAGAAGGCAGAGCGAGTTCAATGGCTACAAAGGAGGGAAAAGTTTGTGTGTTTTTATTATTGCTGTTATCATCAGAATTGACACTTGTGATCCCAAATCCAAGGATCCTACTAATTCCTATCTCCCTCTACCCCCACTATGTGTCTGAGAACTGCTCAGGGTCTATTTGGACCTGAAAGAAAACACCTCTGGTTCCTGGCTTCCTCTACACACTCTCAAACTATCAGCGTTCTGCTTGGTTTAGATACTGATTGTTCTATGATTTTTTCTGGTTTTCCCTTTGGTGGAATTTGGAGCATTGAACCCATGTCTTTCCATTTTCCCTCTTCCTAAATTTAACTTCCTTACACAAGTCTAAACTAGATTCCATTTTATGTCACAGATACGCCTAACCTTTTTCTCTCATGGTAAAGTCGTGATCATTGCAACTGCCTCATTGCTAGGCTCATGGCCAAGGGCAAATGATTTTTCTTCCTTGTCTTTTAAAAAATGTTTATCCCTAAGTTTGGCTTTGGAAACTGACAGTTCCTAAAGTAAAAGGAGACATTTTTGCACAGATGTTTTGATTTCCATACCTTTAGTAACTGCACTGACTTAGTCATTCCTGATTCCCGAAATCTGGAGGCCTGCTGAGGCCCCTGGGAAATGCTCAGAGGATGCTTCTTTCTGGTGTAACAGCACCACATTCAACTCTTAAATGCCTTGGCTCTAATTCACTCCTTAATGATGGTGCCAATGAGTTGAATCTTTCACATTGCAGACTTTTAACTTTTCAAACATCATTAAGCAAAACCATTACAATGATATGTTCAGTCCAATAGATAAGGGCTTTGGCTGCACCATGAAAGAGCTAATTTGTAATTTAAAAATATGATCCCCCCAACTCCTGCCTATTAGATAGGTTATAAAAAATGGAAACTTTCTCCTCCAGGGGCGGAGGGGCTGGTTCTTTTCATTGGCGTTTGCCTTGATAGGGCTTCCCTCATCGCCAGTGCTTAGAGCAAGCCTGGAGTATTTAACTCAGTTCCTGAAATGATCAGTGTTAAACATCAATTGCTGACATTAGACCCAGCTGCTTGAAATGTCAGCACAGCTGCTTTGTGAGATGAGAACAAAATCTTACCACGGCTCCTTGTTCTACCGTGAGGCAGCAAGGAAATGCCGATTATGAACCAAGGGGCTCATAATATGTTCATTTTTGTTCCTTTTACCGGCAGCTCAGATTTCAATAGAATGAAACTGAAGTTCAGGAATCTGGAAGCAAATGCAAAAATGTACCCATGATTCTGAAACTCTGCTCTGTTACAGATTTCAGGATCTGCTTTTTCTGTTTTAGTTGTATGACTCATAGAGTTTATAAGGAACCACCCAGGAGGGCCCCATTCACTTGGATAATGAAGGTTCCTGCTGGGTGAAGAACAATAGTCCCTCCTTCCTGAATGAAGGAAGACTGAGTAGATTTGCACACCCAGAGCAACCATATTCTGCTGGGAGGCTTTGCTTCACCTTGCTGTGGTTCTGTAGACCCAGAGATTGGCACATGATGGTGCATAAGGTGGAACAAAGTAAAGAATTGAACAGGCCAGAACAATAGCATCTCATGAAAGCTGGGCAGAATGAGGCAGAGGGAACTCTCTCTGTGCAAGCCCGAAAATTCTCTAACCCATTTTAGTCTGAGCTCTGACCAGACTACTGCCTTTTTAACATGCCACTCTGAAGTGTCTGATGCAAATATGACTGCCTCTGGGACAGAGAATACAGAAGTTTGCTGAATATACGATATCTTCTTCCCCTCTTTATCCTTCTTGCTTTTCTTTCTTCCTTGTTTTTAAAATTTAAAACAAACAAACAAACAAACAAAAAATCCCTAAATTTTGACCTGGGAGTTTAGTTTCCCCAACTCCCTGCTGTTGCTGTCTACCCAGGAGCTGTCAGTCAAAGCAAAGCAACAGAAGTTGGCTATAATTCAAAAGGAAAAATGTCTTTCATGACACATTTTGACATATGTTGGATTATGTAGTAAGATCATGACTCTCCGTCTCATTTTCTAAGACTTCCTGAGTTTCTTTTTTTTTTTTTTCATTTTAATTAAATTTTCTTCTAATTACCTCTTTTTGAGTTTTTGCTTTTCTGAGTGTACTATACTAGTAAAATGAGTGGCCAATTAATAAAACCACAAATTAAAAAAAAAGAAAATGAATTTCTAAAGTTTTTATTTTTGTTTTGTTTTAAAGAGGAAACAGTATAACATGGATGAAGTGCCTACCAAGTTCATCAATCATTCCCAAACTGTGCACCAAGTTGCCCTGGGGTGTCACAGCAAACTCACAAGGATGCTGCAGGATATTTTAGAATTTTAAGAGATGCAAGGCAGTGCTTGACCTGTCTCAGGTACCACACAAGCTATTAACTCAAGGTAGTTGACAGTGTCAGTGTTAGATTGTGTAGTTTTCCTTTTGGTGGTGTAGTGTACATGTGAAACTGGGTCCTATGTGGCCTAATCTGTAGTACTATGTGCAGAGCAATGTGCACCAGGGAATGAGGGGATGGTGTCTAGTCTAAGTCTAAGGTCATGCAGTGCCTAACAGGCATACCCATTCCTGTAAGGTAAGAATAAAATAAATTATTTTTTCTTTCAGTCCATTTGTGTCCAAACCAAATTGTCAGGACATAAATACTTATTAAATTGTTTAGATCTAAATAATAAGTAGAACTATTAAGTTTTTCTTTTGACCTAGAGTCCCCCAAAAAGTTACCGGAAGAATAAGAATGCTACAAACAAAAAAAGTCTAGAAACTTTTGGATTGAGTTATCTAAGAAATAAATGCATATAAGAACATGAGAAGAACTGAAGAATGAAACATTTTGGAGTTGAAAGCAAGATTTTAGAAATCAAGACACGGGTGACAGTAGGTATGGAAATGCCAGATGGTATCTGGGGTTGGGCTTTTCCATGGCTGCATCTTGGTAGGTATAGTGATAGGAGGCAAAGGTCCATTGCCTGAGGTGCACAGAAGTGATCACTATGGTGCCAGAATTTGCAAAAAGAAAAAGGTCTTTTGCATGGGTCAACTGGCAAGCAGATCAGGAGCTACAAGCTCAATCTGACTTCTCATTGGTTAGTAGTGGGGGTGGAGGTGGAGGCAGGGAGGAATGTGTAGGGAAGAGAATTGATAGGAAGGGAGAAGTTGTGTGTCGATTGGATAACGAGATGGGGGGAATTTTAGGGCTCTTTTGCACAGGCATGAATGGTCAGCATACGTCTTCACAGGTGGCATGTTTCTTTGCAGGGAGAGTTATCACTTTCTGCCTGGGGGATTTTTGAGCTTGTCACTTCCAAAGGTTATTGACTGGGTGAGCTGGCCTCTTCTAAGCCTGTCCATTCTTGAAAAACGAGTTCCAAACAGTCCTCAAGTGGATTCTGAAAGCTTTTCTTGAAACACAACTTAAGAACTTTTATTTAGGAAATTTGTGTCTGGGTTTGTCAGGCCTTAGCCAATTTTAGTAATGATAAATGGTTCTTGGGTCACTCCTCACTTTTCTGCCTCACAATGTTGGCAGATGTCCCTGATCCATGCGCATACTTCGTTGTTGAGTTAAAATGTGTCCTTAGAATCCTTCTCAACTCAGTGCTTCAGGCAGCCAGTGATCCATCACATGAGATAAAACCCATTTGCCCTCCCTTCCTTAAGTCTAATCCCCCGCTGTCCAGTTTTAAAACTGAAAGTTTCCCATTCTGTCAGGATTATTATAGCATCTGTGACTAAACCTGTCCTGTTCATAGAACTCATGCTTAAATAATGAGGGAAAACCATTGCAGGAGCTAAACTCCAACTCTAGAATTTGTCCAAAGCCCCTGCCTGCCTTGATGGATACTCTTAGCCCTTTCCCCCCCATGGTTCCCTGAAACTTCTTTAATTGGGAATTAGCGTTTCAACTTCTCCTCTCTGCCCAGCCTATCTGATCAACCTGGAATGCATTTTGCTGCTTTGGGCCTCAGTAGCCCCCAGAACATGCCTCTTGGCATTTGTGTCCTGATTTCTTGGGGACCCTGAGTAGGTGCCTCACTAGCCTCAAACCACCTCATGTCCTGCCTCTTCAGGCAGGATGGCTTGGGTTAGACTTGGAGGTTCTCAAATCGGGGCAATTCACTCAAACTAATTAACTACTTGCCATGGGTTTATTTGCTATACTAAGGTAGATGGGTTATAATCAATAGAGGACTGGAGGTTGCTCAGATTATATTTGAGGAAGATAACATGGGTAGCAAGGTGATAGACTCAAATCTATCTTCTGAGAAAGGATCTGATGTTTTAGCTGCCTGCAATCTAATTATGAGCCAAACGTATAGTAGGGTTCTGTGGTTGCAGAGCAAATTGTATTGGTCAGATCATGTTTGGGTTATATGGTTCAGTTCCAAGATCCACCTTTAAAACAGACAATACTGTGACCAAGACTCTCCTTGACCAAACTTTAGTTAGACTCCTCCAAGCCTTCTCAACTAGGCTTCTTAGGCAAGTGCTCTACCGTTACTCTATGGCCGGTCACATTTTTACACTGCCCATGGTCTACACATGGTCCATGCTTCATTGAATCTAAGCATAAAAATCGATCGCTTACCCCAGGTCTTCAATCTGAAGGCTTCGTGACATGTAAAACGATGATGAAGTAAATTTGGCATACCTTTCTCTTACTAACCTGTCTTGTAAAAGGGATGTTGGCCATGACCTTTTATGATGGGCAGAAGAGGGATCACTCCCCTTTTCTGACTCTATACATTTATTTGGGAACTTGAGATTCTCATGGCCCTTGTCTGGACCAAGTACCAGTCAAGGAACATACGGTGTAATGAAAGGGTCTTCTAGCATCTAGAATAAAAGAGAAGGAAATGGAGATTTTTTTTTTTTTTTTGCAGTGCTGGGGATGGAACCCAGGGCCTTGTGCTTGCGTGGCAAGCACTGTACCAACTGAGCCATATCCCCACTCCAGAAAACAGAGATTTTTGCCTGATATCTGGAGGTCTGTTTTTGCCTACAGAAGAACGAAATTTCATGTCATAGCTGAGTTGGTATGAAAAGTTGACATATTGAACTTAGGAGAAATTTGAGAAGAGCTGAAGACCCTATAATTGGATTGATGGGCCTGAATCTAAAAGTACAGTTCTGGGACTGTAACTTTGACTCTTTTTATCTTCAGACTGGTGTTGCCAAGGAAAAAGCAATCCCTTTGTAAAGGTATGGATAATGATTTCTTTTTTCTTTTTTTTTTTTTTTTGTATTTGCTCAAATTGTATTAAGTGATGGGGAGCTAACTCAACAGAAGATTGGAGACCACTTCTCTAGGCATGTTTTCCAGCCTTTTTAAATATGAATGAGCCCTATTTGTTTGTTTATTTACTTATTTATTTTTAAAATTTATTTAATTTTGATTCATTGAACACAAATGGAGTACAGCTATTGTTTCTCTGGTTGTACACAAAGTAGAGTCACACCACCTGTGCATTCATACATGTACACAGGACAATGGTGTCTGCCACAGTCTGTTATTATTCTTACCCCCCAACCCCGATCCCACCCCTCCCTTCCCTCTATGCTACCTATCCTTCCTCCCTTCTTAACACCCTTCCACCCCACATTATGCATCATCATTCACTTATCAGAGAGACCATTCGGCCTTTGGATTTTTGGGATTGGCTAATCTCACTTAGCATAACAGTCTCCAACATCAATGGATAATGATTTCTAATATGGCTTGGATATGAGGTGTTCCCCAAAAGCTCCTGTGTTAATGCAAGAAAGTTGAGAGATGAAATGATCACATTATGAGAAGTGTGGCCTAATTCTTTGGATTCTAGTGTGAATGGACTGAGCAGGCGTAACTAGGCAGGTTGGGCGAGCCCTGCAGGGCTCATCTTCCCTGAGGTACTTTCCCCCTTCCCTCTCTCTGCTTCCTGGTTGCCATAAATGGAGCAGTGTTTCTCCACCACACCTTTCCTCCATGATGTTCAGCTTCACCTTTGGCCTAGAGCAAAGGACTTGGTCAACCATGGACTAAATCTCTGAAACCGTGAGCCAAAATAAACTTTCCCTCCTCTAAGTTATTCTTGTCAGGTGTTTTGGTCACAGAGACACAAAACTGACTGACCCAATTTCTAAGAGCCTGGGGACATATTTGCACATATCTTCTTAACTCTAAATTTCCGTACCTGGTGCAGTGTCTGGTGCATAATAAGGGTTCAGGCCATGTCTGTGAATTTAAAATAGACTTCATGTATAATCTGACTATTATACAATGATCCTTTGTCCCTAAATCCAATTCAACAGCAACAATAATAATGACAGCTACTATTTAACCAAGCATCTAAAATGCTTTATGTACATGGTTTCACTTAATGCTCTGGCAAGAAGAGAAGACCCAGGGTACAGCTGATGTTCAGCTTGACAAGGGCAGTGGAAGTCTGGTTGTCCTCTGTAATCCCAATGCCTTTATATGCAAATGTATGTAGATGTTCCACAAACAGCAAATCTCCATTGAAAATAGGAAGTCAAGATTTGGAATCCTAATGTTCATGGTGTCCCCCACTCCTTTCAAGAATAAAACCCTGAGGGTAGATATGATCAAAGCACGATATATTCATGCATAGAAATGTCACAGTGAAGCCGGGTGTGGTGGGCGCACGCCTGTAATCCAAGCGACTTGGGAGGCTGAGGCAGGAGGATTGAGAGTTCAAAGCCAGCCTCAGCAACTTAGCGAGGCCCTTAGCAACTCAGTGAGACCCTGTCTCTAAAATAAAAAACAAAATAGGGCTGGGGATGTGGCTCAGTGGCTGAGTGTCCCTGAGTTCAATCCCTGGTTCCAAAAAAAAAAAAAAAAAAAAGAAATATCACAGTGAAGTTCGTTAATTTGTGCAATTGATATGTGATAATAATTATAATAAAAATCACTTATTGTGCATCAAAACAAATAATGCCTGCTAAACTTTCTCTAGTGTGGCAAGACTTGCATGGCAGAAGGAAGAAGGAAAGAAGTTTCTTTAGTGGTCCACCAAATTCGACCAAAAGGACAGCAAAATCCATGCAGAGTGCAATAGAGGCTAGCTCCTGAGTGACAGAGGCAGTTCAGAGTGCTTACTTCATCTACAGCGTACTACTTGGAGCGTCAGCTGCACAGCCTCACTCTGGGTCCAGATTCATGCCTCTTTAGGCCTTCATTTCTGCAGCCATAATGGTGTTTTTAGGATTATTTGATGTGTCTCTGAACCCTGGACAAGTCAATCTGACTAGAACACATCTCACCATGATTTCCTTACAATTCGATGGATCACTGAGGCACTACCATGAAACAATAGAATATGAGAAATCTATGCATAATATATCTTTTTTATTCATTGATTTTTATAAACAATTAAAAAATAATGAAAAGGCAAACCATTAAATCACCTGCAATTCTATCACTGACAATAATCACCATGCCAGTTTCTTCTTTACACATGTGTGCATGTGCGCCCACACATATTTTTACAAAACAAGGGTAATTGTCTTGTTTTATTTTCTGTGATATTTTAAAAAATAAAAATAGCCTCTCTCCCCAACTCTAAACAGAATCTATCCAAACTGTATGAAAACCAGGAAACAGAAATGTATGGGGAAGAGCGTGCTCCTGTTTTGTGGGTGAGTCTTAAAGGACAGTTCTGAACTGCCCTTTTTTATACCCTATTCTGTGGCATTGAGGAAGGAGAGGGCTCAGTTGGGAGAGGACATCTTTGGAGATGTGCCGAGCTGTAGACCCAGTTACCACTTTTTGTTCAGGATGTGTGCATCATCTGTGCCTTCTCTGAAAGGGTTGAGATCACCTTCAGAGTAGAAAAAGGAACCTGGGATGTGGGGGCTGAAGGCAGGGATGCAGTCAGTATGCTGCTTATAAAGAGAAAAAGTGAGAAAATCTGCCAGGAGGGGAAGCAGATGGTGAACTGAGTGACCAAAGGCCACATGATCATTCTTGTGACAGACGCCAAGACACAAGCTCAGGATTGTATGATGGAGCAAAATCAAATGTCACCACCCTCTAGATGCTGTATGTCCGTTGTTCTTAAACTGGAGAATGTACACGAGAATTAATGAAAGGGATTGTCAAAACACAGATGGCTAGGCTCCACCCTGCCTTTCCCATTCAGTAGGTTCAATTGGTTGAGGGTGAACATGAGAATCTGAATGTCTAAGAAATTTCCAGGTGACATGGATGCAGATGTTCCAGAGAGCATACTTTGAAAACCACTGCTGTAGGAGAGAAAAAGAATCAGAGCAAATTCTAGGTAAGCATATGGAGGTAACTGTTCAGGATATCATGAACCCCATAGAATGAATTTGGGAGCAAGAGATTAAGAAATAAAAACTTCTCTTTGAATGCCTCATACCTGGAGGCATATCCCGGGAAGACAGTCTATCAGGCCTCAATGGGTGCTACCCCAGACTTCCTTGGGTGACTATCAGAGCAGCTTAGCCTAGTCTTTCATCCAGATATATAAGGATGAGAGACTAGTGGGAAAATAAATTGGCAGGACAAGAACAAGGAAAACTAGGAGGGTATGTAACAGATCAGAAATAGTAGAATGAGCATAACATAAATTTGAACTGTGAAGATGACCCAAATTCTGCTGTTTTATCATTGGCCCTAAGTGAATGAAACTAAAACTCTAAGAACAAAACACTTATGTTCTGAAAAAAAATTTTTTAAAAAAGAGAACTAAGATCAGTTTGAGTGTATGTATGTGTGTGTGTATTTGTATGCAAGAGTGTGCATGCACGTGTTGTTGGAGGGGAGTGATATGGAAGACTTCTTCATTAAACATCACTTTCTGAATGATAAGAGGGAGGGATGACAACCGAAAGAAGTAAAAGTATTAAATGATTTGAAAGGAAAAAAAGGACTGTAGAGTGAGAAGACCTAACATGGAGAAATGGGCTTGGGAGCCTGTGATATTATTAAATATATTACATATATATTATATATAATGAGATATATATGATATGTATATATCTTATGTATGTATATTTTCTGTCCACAGTTCCTGGCTCATAACTTACTCCCTCTAGCCAGCTCATAGAAACTAGAATTTCTCTTTTCTAAGGCGGATCATAGAAACTCTAATCTTCCCCTGCCTTTCTGTCTTGGAGCTAGCCATAAAGACATTCTTTGATTTACTTTGTCTGAGAGTAGATCATGTGACCCCCATTTTAGAAGGGGTCCTGCCCCATACCCAGGAGGAAGAAATACTGCAGAGAAGACAAGATGATCTGAGCAGACCACCCTTGCTGGGTTCCTCACTCAGTCTGTTAACATTTCTACATAGCTGTTCATGCTGAAATCATGATTATGCAATGAAATCTCCAAAACCTTCAAAGGACAGCATTCAGAGAGCTTCTGGATAGCTGAAATTGGGGCTGGGAGGGTCATGCACCAAAATAAGACATGGAAGTTTCACATCCTTCTCTCACACCTCATTCTCTGCATCTCTTTTTTTCCACCCTTTGTAATATCTTATATAATAAATGGATAAAAATAAGTGCTTCTATGAGTCCTAGGAGCCACTCAAGCAAATTAATTAAACCACAGGAGAGGTTTGAAGGTATTGAATTTTAACTGGTTAGTCAGAAGCTCAGATAAAGCAGCCTGGGGTTTGCAATCAGCATTTGAACGGTGTGGGGCAGGGGGGTCTAGAGGGGGGGTCCCTCATCTGTGGGATCTTATTCCAACTCCAGGTACATAGTGTTGGTATTGATAAATTAGCCTGCATCCAGCTGATGCCCACTGCAGGACTGATTGCTTGCTTGGTGTGGGACTCCCTTGCCCAACCCCTCCACATCTGGTGTCAGAAGTGGTCTGTATTGTGAGTCTGATGGGAAAAATTGCGTCTGAGTTTATTTTTCAGTAATAGTTACAGACAGTCCAAATGTCTCTAAAATATTTAAAAACCACAGATTCTGAGGATTATTTTATTTAGTTTTGGGGGCAAAAGAAAAGGACAAATAGGCGAAACCATACAGATGCTAATTTTGAGCTTATAAATGAAGTATGATTTTAATAATCTGAGCTTCTGACCATAAAATGGACTATAACAAATAGTAAACTTCCCTAAAAGAACATATACAAAAATAATAATAATATTTACCTAAGTCTTGTTAAAGGATCATTTTCAAAAAAGATATTATCACTACTACTCAGATATACGAGCATGTATTAAAGATTTGATGTCACTCATTTTTATTGAAAGAATCAGGAGGATATAAAAATAGTTCAAAGAAGAAACCAAAAAGGAGATATATTTCTTAATCAGAACTGTTGAAATGAATTTTATTTTTTTTAATTTTTTATTCTTTTTAGTTATTCATGACAGTAGAATATATTTTGACATATTATACATACATGGATATAACTTCCCATTCTGTGGTTGTACATGATGTGGAGTTACACTGGTTGTATATTCATATGTGAACACAGGAAAGTTATGTTGAATTCATTCTACTGTCTTTCTCCCATTCCCATCCTCCCATTCCCCTCCTCCAACTGGGTGAAACTGTAACCCCCCTTGCCTCTGCATATTGTGAGTCAGCATCCACACAGAGAGAACATTCAGCTTTTGGTTTTTGGGGATCAGCTTATTTCACTTAGCATCATACTCTCCAGTTCCATCCGTTTACTGGCAAATGACATAATTTCATTCTTTTTATGGCTGAATAATATTTCTTCATGTCTATTTCCCACATTTTCTTTATCCATTCATCTGTTGAAGGGCACCTAGGTTGGTTCCATAGCTTAGATATTATGAATTGAACTACTATGAACATTGATGTGACTATGTCACAATAGAGTATGCTGATTTTAAGTCCTTTGGGTATATATCAAGGAGTGGATAACTGGGTAAAATGGTGGTTCCATTCCAAGTTTTCTGAAGAATCTCTATATTACTTTCCAAAGTGGTTGCACCAATTTACTGTCCCACCAGCAATGTATGAGTGTGTCTTTTTACCCACAACCTTGCCAACATTTATTGTTACTTGTATTCTTGATAATTGCCATTCTGACTGGAGTGAGATGAAATCTCAGCGTAATTTTAATTTGCACTTCTCTAACTGCTAGTGATGTTGAACATTTTTTCATATATTTGGTGACCAATCATATTTCTCCTTCTGTGAAGTGTCTGTTCAGTTCCTTAGCCCATTTGTTGATTGGGTTATTTGTTTTTTTGGTGTTGAGTTTTTTGAGTTCTTTATATATCTTGGAGATTAATGCTCTATCTGAGGTGCAGGTGGCAAAGATTTTCTCCCATTCTGTAGGCTCTCTATTTACATTCTTGACTGTTTCCTTTGCTGAGAAGAAGCTTTTTAGTTTGATACCATCCCATTTATTGACTCTTGATTTTACTTCTGCTGTGTTAGGAGTCTTGTTGAGGAAGTCAGTTCCTAAGCCAACATGATGGAGATTTGGGCCTACTTTTTCTTCTAGTAGGCAAAATGAATTTTCATATAGAGGCAAATCTGACTTTTGTTCTTCCATCACTAGGTAGATTTATTTACTTATTTATGGGTGAAAATTATTTGCATTGCTCTCACTTTTGTATAACTTACAGGATTATGACATAGCTTAGTCGAGTGCTTATCCCTATAGAATCAGTCTCTGAAGGCTCCAGCATTTTGTTGAAATAGTATCTAGTACTTTTTTTTAACTTTTGGAGTCTAAATTTTTCTTTATAGTCTCCTCTTTTTTGACTAAAAAGAAAAATATCTCAAAGATAGATGATTCTTTTGGTGGAGTGTGGGAGCCGGTGTTGATCCTGGGAATTGAATCCAGGGCCTCCAGCATACTAGTCAAGTGCTGTACCACTGTGTTACACCTCCATCCCCAGGAAGGTTATTTTTGATCACAAAATAAGACTAGTTTCCTTAAGTTTGGCTTGAGTATTTACATAGGTGCAAGAAGCACGTTAATTTGCCATACAGTGCATGTTATGTTTGCTTTGCTAGAAGTGAAGGAAGGCCCAATTATTGTCCTAACTGACTCCATTTTGTTCCCCTGACCTGTTCTCTCTCTAAGTTATTTCTCTTCTCCAAATTCCAGGGGAAAAATGTGCCAATGTGCCTTGCAGGCAGACATCCCATGATTGGAACAAACTGCTCCCCAAGTGGTGACAGCCTTCCTGGAGCCAACAGGACTCTGTGTGACCAGACCTGAGATAATGAACAGCAGACCCCAGCTTGACGAGGGCATACTTCTTGGCCCCTGCCTTCATTCTTCCCCTATATGATCTCGGTTGTCATCAGCACCCTGCAGACAGTGCTTACCTCCTAGACCACTGTCCCTCCAGGTGCTGGCCGTAGGGACATAAATTCCTTTCTTGCTTCACCACTACTTGTCTCTTTGCTGACTGAATTCTTCTTAGGGGAGCGAGTGGCTGGATGTGGGACCCTGTTGGGACCTCTGGAGCCAGGCCTTCTGGCGTGGGATTCTGATAACAGAAGTTCTCATGAAGAATCCCACTGTACTTCTAAAAGCCTATCTCATTTGCTATCCTGAGGCCAGGAAACCAAACCCAAAAAACTCTTCACCAGATTTCATTTGCCTCCCTTATAAATTTGGACAAATTCCTCTTCATTTGTAAGGCTGGGATCTTTTAAGCCAAATGCCAGGACAATTAGAAGGGCTTTGTAATCACTGGCTCTACAGAGTCAATCTTAGTTCCATAAAAGTCCTTGCAAGACTTGACTTAGTGAGTGTCATTCTCAAAATGCCATTCCAGTCCTTGGATGCATAATAGATTTTTGCAATAATGTCCTGAAGAAAGGACAGAATTTAAATGACTCTGTATTAGTTTCCTATCACTACTGTAACACGTTACCAAATTAATGTGGCTTAAAATAACACAAATTTTTATTTTATGGTCCTGAAGTTCTGAAGTCTGAACTGGGTCTTAAGGGCCAAAATCCAGGGGCTGCATACCTTCTGGAAGCTATAGGAGGTAATAACAGTTCTTTGCCTTTCCCACTTTCTAAAGGCAACTTATATTCCTTGGCTTAAGGCCCCTTCTCCTATCTATCAGAACCAGCAGTGTAACATTTTCAAATCAATCTCTCTCCTCTCTGTTTTCTTTTCTTTCTTTTATTTTTTTGATCTTATACTGCACCAATTTTAATTCCTTTGGGTATACAGCAAGGAGAGGCACAGCTGGGTTATACAGTAGTTCTGTTTTTTCATACTGATTTCTACAGTAGGTATACTAATTTACATTCTCACTACAGGTTTAGTGGTTCCTTCCCCCAATCCTTTGCCAGCGTGTTATTTGTATTCTTGATGATTGCCCTTCTGATTGGGGTGAGAAACTCAGTGTAGCTTTTTTTTTTTTTTTTTTTGTTTTTTTTTTTTGCGGTGCTGGGGATTGAACCCAGGGCCTTGTGCTTGCAAGGCAGGCACTCTACCCGCTGAGCTATATCCCCAGCCCAGTGTAGTTTTGATTTGCATTTCCCTGACAGCTAGAGATGCTGAACATTGTTTTTTCATGCAGTTACTGGACATTTGTGTTGTTTTGAAAAGTATCTGATTGGTTCATTTACTTATTTATTTATTTATTTTTGGTTCATTGTACACAGATGAAGTACAACTATTGTTTTTCTGGTTGTACACAAAGTAGAATCATACAATTTGCGTACTCATACATATACATAGGGTAATGATGTTTGTCTCATTCTATTATCTTTCCTTCTTTCCTCTCTGTTTTCTATAATAAAAAAATTCATTTACAGATAAACAGATCTTAAACCAAATTCTCACTCATTGTTGCTACCAGAAGGGAAAACCTTAACAGTCATTAAACAGATCAAAACCAAAAACAAAACAAAGAATTGATTAAAAATCAAAATTTAAAAAACAAGAAGTAAATAAATTCCTACTGCCACTTTGGATTCACTCCTAAAAATCAAGAACAGTTGTGCCTGGGCATGAGGTGCCCACGAGTTGTACCATTTCTGTTGACGGAGTTTGCCAGACTCTATCAGTGAATCAGTTGAACGTCTCAGTAGAAGACATCCGAAACTGCTGGAAGATAACTTTCAAAAATGGTAAAATCCCAAGTGCCATTCATTTATAAAATTGAATGTGTGTTAAAGATAATATTTAGCTCATTATTTGCTGAGGGAACCAGATGATGTTATAAAGAATTCAAAGGACAGGATATGTATAAACTAAGAATATTGAAATAAATTTACAAATGGATACAAAAAGTGACTTTTCATATTGAAAGGAGCATTGTCCTATTACCAGATAGAATTTATTTGTATGTCTATAGTCAAGAATTATTTGCATTACTAGTTTGTTCCAACATGCAGAGTTGCAAAATAGCCTCCCCAAATATCACTGAAGGCACCAACATTCCATTGAAAGGATATCCAGTCGTCTCTTTTGCTTACTACAAAGTCTTAAAATGTTTTGCATTATTAATTCAATGCTTCAATTGCCATACATTTTTATAAAGTAAGAGGCTGAGGTAGGAACTGAGTTGCAGATCCCTAGAGTCTTGACCCCTGGACCTGAAGCTGAGATCCATCTTTTTTTTTTTTTTTTCCTTCTAGTGCTGGGGATTGAACCCAGGGCCTTATGCTTGCAAGGCAAGCACTCTACCAATGAGCTATATCCCCAGCCAGGGATTCATCATTTTTAGCAATGTGGTCTTGGGAGCAAAACAAAAGAACAAGAATTGGGCTGTGGCTCAGGGTAGAGCACTTGCCTAGCATGTATAAGGTCTTGAACTTGATCCTCAGCACCACATAAGAATAAATAAATAAAATAAAGGTATTGTGTTCATCTACAACTAAAAAATTAATAGAAAAAAAAGCCCAAGGACTAAACCCAGTTGCTGTCTGTTTTTGTGTAGTTCTTAAGCTAAGAATGTTTTCATATTTTTAAATGACTGGAAAAAAAAAGAAGAACAATGATATTTTGTGACACATGAAAATTAAACGAACTTCAAAGTTCATTGCCCATTAAAAAGGTTTTCTGGGGACACAACCATGTTTGTTTGTTTACATGTTGTCTATGAATGCCCTCTATGAGGGGTGAGGAATTGTGACATAGACCATCTGGCCTACAGATCTTAAAATTTTGACTTTTTTTAATGTAAAAAGTCAAGTTCCATAAATGCTTTAATCTCTTTAGAAACTGTATGATTGTAGTCATAGTTGTATTTCTTGATAGTTTCTCAAATTCAAATGGTCTGTCCATCACATTTGTTGGATGGGTTTTTCAAATGCCTCTGTGATTGTCAACAAATGTGTGTTGAGTTGAACTGAAAAAAAAGTTTGGCGACCCTTAGTTTCTTGTACTAAACCTCTTTTTTTCTCTCTCTCTTCTGAAAAACAAGGATTAAAATGGATTTTGCATCTTAAAATTGTGGTAAATCTTAACTAAGGTGATGCACAGAAAGCACCTCCTGTAGTGTCTGAATCTTCACAATCGTTTATATAGATGCTGGGATGTAAATGTTCCCTCTGAGCCAGGCCCCACAGCACATGCCTATATTCCAGCAACTCAGGAGACTGAGGCAGAAGGATTGCAAATTCAAGACTGGCCTCAGCAATTTAGTGAGGCCCTGTCTCAAAATAAAAAATAGAAAGGAATGGGATGCATTTTAATCCCTAGTACTGAAAAAAATACTAAAAATAAATATTTCCTCTTTCTTTCAGGGTTCACTAAATTTGGATGATATAAGCCTAGAATTGCCTACATCATGCCTATCTCCCTGCTTTTTCCATAAACATAAACCATACTAATAAAACATATATTTATTGAGCACATTTTATGTGTCAGACATTGTTATGAGTTGCTTGTATATAATATCTCATTTAACTTCCCAACAACCTTATAGGACAGATAGGTATTGTCCCCATTTTACAGATGAGAAAACCTAGACTCAAAGAGCTTGTATTTTGGATAGCTGGTGAGGACAGACTCATGCCTGGGCAGGTGACTGAAGAGCCATTAGCTCATCCTGCCTTCCCCATGGAGAACCCTATCTATAGCAGAGAGAATGAGGCCAGCTCACTGAAGATGGCAGACCCATGAGATGAAAGAAAGAGAATCCTGCCAAGAGCTCCCCTCTGTTGGCCAGTCATTTGTGATTTTGTTTGATGGAAACTAATTTGAGTTGGTTTTCTGCCAGCAGAGGCAGAAATCTGCTGAGGAAAATGAATGGTGGAGAAGATATGAGCATTGTCCTCCACTAACCCAAAAGGCAGTGGGGGAAGAGGGACAAAGAGACAAGCAAGCGGAAAAGCAGAGACAGTGCCTGAGGAAGGGCAGGATTCCCGTGTGTGGGAGCACAGAGGGAGAGGTGGCAGGGGTCAGTCAGGAAACACCCTGTGTCTTCCACACACGGTGCTGTGCTCCACCCCCTTTGGTTGATTACTATTTCAAGCAGGAGGCAATAATTTGCATCCTTCAACTTTTGGGTCTGTTATTTGTGCCTCTTCTGTGTCGGCTCTAGGGTATCTATGAGGTCTGGACAGGATTACTGTCTCTTCATACATGTGGCACGTTTTACTTATATTTAATGATGATTCATGAAGTCAGTGACCGTGCAGTGAGGGACACAAACGGGCTAGGGAAAGCAGTTGTTAAAATATAAAAATGTAATCATAACAAAAGTTCTGGGTGTCTTTCCACTCATCAAATTATATACTTGATTACATTTGAAGCACTAACTTATTAAAAGGGGGTCCAATTATACCTCCCTTACACAATGCTGGTAGTTCTTTGGCCATAATTATTTGTCGTTGGAAAATGGCACACACAAATAATTGCACCCGCAATTGTCTAATTGTAGGCTGAAAATGAAGGCAAGCAGTCAATTATTTCTCAGATGTCTGATGTTGCTTGTCATTAGCTGGTCATGGCACAAGGATTTGCAAAGGCTGCTCTTTGCCTATGAAAGGCGGGGTGGGGGCAGGGTGAGTGACACATCTATTGGGTGTGGATCTCAAAGGTAAAACTCCTGTTTGCCTTTGCAGGCTGCTGGCCCCAGAGGTTCCTCTAGCTGAGGGAGAGCTTCATGAACAGAAGATGAGCACGCTTTTCTCCAAGGAGAATTTACATCTTCTGTCCGCCTTCACTTGGTACTAGCTGGCCTACTTTCAATGCCCTGCTTCTTGATCAGTTCTGATTTCCTCAAAAATCATCTTGTCAGCCTTTAGCATGTGTATGTGGTTTGTTTGTTTTCTTTATTTCATTTTAAATTGTTTTCTTCATTTCTTCGAAATTTTCTCACAAGGAGTAAGATTAGAAAAAAAAATTTTTTTTTAAATGGGAATGGTGAATGCAAGATAGAATTTTTTTTTTTCTCTACAAGAACAGTATGTTCAAATTAGGAAGAAAAGTGAAAATCTCTAATGGAGAGATAAGTCATATAGGGAAAATAAGGAGGGATCTGAAAACATGTGCGTTCCTGTGGCAGAGTTCATGTAAAGTGTTTTGTTTCGGGATGAGATCACTCTTACTCACCCGCATGGTGTGTGGGAAACCAAGCATAAATAACAATAAAGCAAGCATTCTAATTTGAGCACTTTGTTATTTCAAGAGCATAATCATTGGCTGGAAGAAACAGGAGTGGCTCTGAGTGAAGTAACTTACTCAGCGTGGACGTGGGGTAACTGAGATTAAAGAGTTCTGAATGATTACCTCTGCCCTCCGCCCCTCACCCCGCCATTTCCATCTCCTCCAAGACATGTTAGCTTCAGGATGAACAGTCACTTCTGGATAAACAGCCTTTCTTGTGACATACTCTTCGAATTTCTGCTCTGGGAAGTTTGACTTCTGGGGTTTAATTTTTTTTTTTTTTTTAACCTCAGGCGTAACTCTCTTGATCAATTGCAGCAAAATCAAGTCTTGGAATTAGAATTGGAATTAGAATTCCTCCATCTAAATGTACCATTTCAGTTCTGGTTTCTCACTTAATCTTACCTTTTTGTGTCTATTCTTTGAGAATCTTCATCATATTCCCCTTGTAATGAGTAAATACTGTTAAATTGGTTTTATAGATATTGGAAGTTTATAACCACTGGTAGAAAAGTTACAATTAGAATTTAGAGTTCTCAGGAACCATTACCTTTTGAGGAAGTATTGCCAACTAAAATATGATTGTCTTGACTGAATGTATCAGTCAGTGTTGTTGGTAGAAGACAACAGAAGCATCTGGCTGCTGAGCAGGAAGAGACTGATGAAAGGAGTATCAGCTCACATCTAATACACATAAACTCACGTCAATGAGCTTGTATGGCAGCTCACACAGACTTGTTTATATAGTCAACAGTTAAAAAACAATTGACAGAGTGGGAAAAATATTTGCAAATCATATATATAGTGAGAGATTAATATCCAGAATCTATAAAGAACTCCTAAAACTCAATGACAACAACAAAACAACCTGATTAAAAATTGGCTAAATGATTTAAATAGGTATTTCTCTAAGGAAGATGTACAGAAGCCAATGAGCATAAGAAAAGATACTCAATATCACTAGCATTGGAAAAATGCAAACCAAAACCAGAGAGTGAAATACTACCTCCTACCCATTAGAATGTCTACCAATGGGTGGCTGGCCTAACTTTTAAAAGTTAGGAAATAATAAGTGAGGATATGGAGTTTTTGGAATGCTTGTGCATTGGTGGGAAAGTAAAATGATATGCTTACTCTGGAAAACAGTATAGTGATTCCTAAAAAGACTAAAAAAGGGGGTCACCATATTATCTAGTCAATTCCATTTCTGGGTATGGATATTTGTATAGCCATGTTCATAACAGCATTACTGTCAATAGACAAATGGTGGAAACAACCTAAGTTTCCATCCACAGATGAGTAGATAGGCAGAATGTGTAAAATATTTTTCATCCATAAAAAGCAATAAAATCATAATACATGCTACAACATGAATAAACCTTCAAAACTTTGTGCTAAGTGATGTAAGGCAGACACAAAAACACAAATATCACATCATTTCACCTACATGAAGTGCCAAGAATATGCAAATGCAGAGACAGAAAACTTAATAGAGGTTTCCAGAGCTGGGACAAGGGAGGATGTGGAGAGTTATTGTTTAAGGGTTACACAGTTTCTGTTTGAATGATGACATTCTGGTAATGGCCAGTGGCGATGGTCATACGACATTACAAAATATACTTAATGCCACTGAATTGAATACTTAAAATAGGTTAAAATGGTAATTTTATGTTAAGTATATTTTATCACAAAAAAAGTGAAAATGATTCCTAGCTCAAAGCTGTATAAAGAGGCAGTAGGCTAAACCTGGCCTGTGGACTGTAGCTTGCCAACTGCTGCGCTACTCAGGAAGTCAACCTAGGCCAGGACCAGAATGTGCCAACCAATTTAAGATTATCTGCCACAATAGATAAAATAATATGCTCCCTACCAGTCAGCTATGTTTGCTTGCTTTTCCAGAAATTCAAGTTCCCCTGCAAGAACTTTCAGAAGTGCAGCTTATCATCCCTCAAAATTTCTCCATATCCTGATCTATGATCCTATTTCCTTTCACCTCAGGCATGGTAAGACTAACCCCATGTCTTTTTCTCTTGATTCCATCTCCTCCCATCCTTCTGAATTCTTACTCCTTTAATCATCCCTTCCTCTCCACTGGTTTCTATCTCTTAACAACAAGTCTGCCCACATTTACTCTAACATGAAAGAACTTTCAACTTTGCATCCCCTCCAGCTGCTATTTTATCTCTATCATTCCTTACACCATCTAATTTTTAAAGTGTAATTTCCACTAGAGTTATAAAACTAAACTAAAAAGAAAAGTGTCTACCCACTCACTCTTTAATTTATTGCAATCTGATTTCCTGTATATTGAAACATGTTTTAAAGTTATTTCCTGCCTATGAATCCAGTAGGCTCTCATAAGGACTCCCCTTATTTGACCTTTTTTGCTATGTTCAGTGTACTAAGTGGTCCTGTTTTTCTTTCCAGGATCCTACTCAAATCCACATTTACTGAGTACTTACCACCCCACCTGCCAGAATGTAGGGTGTGGGGGGCATTCTCTCTGCCTTCTCTGATTCTCCAGACTTGCTTCTTGAGATTCCCCTAAGTATCTTCTGTTCTTGCATTGTGGTTCTTTCACAGTAACTTAGCCACTGCCTTGGTACTGAGAGCTCACACTCTGCCAAGCCTGCTGTAAGTGCTTCATATGGATGAACTCATTTGATCCTCAAAACAGGGGCTGGGAACATAGCTCAGTAGTAGAGTGCTTGCCTAGCATTCATGAGACCCTGGGTTTAATCCCCAGTAACACACACACACACACACACACACACACAAACACACACACACACAAAGAGTTAATTGATCCTCAGAAACAATCCCACAACATAGACAATATTAACATCCACATTTTATAGATGAGAACACAAGGTACAGAAAGAAGTAACTCAGAATTCCACTAAATAGGTGACTGCTCTGGGATTTGAAACAAGCAGCCACGTGAGGGACTTGCTTCTTTACATACTCCTGCCTCTCCCTCAGCTCCAGATATCCCCTCCACTGACTGCCCAATCTGAAGCTCTAGTTTGGACAAAACTCCTGGACAGTTTCTTCCCTAATGTATGTGGGGTCTGGACTAAAGAAATTAAAAAAAAAAATTAAAACAAACAGAACACACAAGTGGAAAATCTCATTTGAAGAGTGCCTAAGCAAATGAGAAATGGGACCTAATCAAACATAAAAAAGTAAACCAAGATGGTAGACATTAATAAACATCTCTCTATAATAATGGTGGATATGAAGGGTTTCAACTCTCCAATTCAAAACACAGGTTGGCAGAATGGATTAAAAAATAAGACCCAACTTTATGTTGTTTACAAGAGACTTACCTTACTAGCAAGGACAGCAACAGGCAGAAGGTAAAAGGATGGGCAAATGGAGCCCACAAACAAGCAGGCTTAGCTACCCTCATAGCCAACAAAGCATACTTTAAGCCAAAATTAATCAGAAGAGACTTCTGGGGGCATCACAATACCTGATTTCAAATTATATTACAGAGCTATAGTAACAAATATTGCATGGTACTAGCATAAACACAAACACACAGACCAATGGTACAGAATGGAAAACACAGAGTTAAACCCACCCAGGTACAGTCATCTGATCTTTGACAAAGATGCCAAAAATATTCATTGGAGAAAAGACAGCCTTTTTAACAAATGTTGGGGAAACTGGTTATTTATATGTAGAAGAATGAAGCTACTTCCTTTATCTCTCACCCTCCACAAAAGTCAACTCAAAATGGATCAAAGGCCTAGGAACTCTTGGAAGAAAATGTTGTGTCAGTACTCTAACATATAGGAATAGGCAACAACTTTCTCAATAGGAGGCCCAAAACTCAGGAAATAATACCAATAATTAATAAATGAGATGGCATCAAATTAAAAACTTCTTTACAATGGAAGAAACAAGAATATGAAAAGAAAACCTACAAAATGGAAGAAAATCTTTGCTAGTTACTCTTCTGACAGAGGATTAATATCCAGAGTACATAAAGAACTCAAAAGCTTAACAACAGAAAATAATACCAACCCAATTAACTAATGGGCAAATGAACTAAACAGACTTCTCAAAAGGAGAAATACAAATGGCCTACAAATATATGAAAAACCATTCAACATCTTTAGTCATCAGGGAAATGCAAATCAAAACTACACTGAGATTTCATTTCACTCCAGTTAGAATGGCAGCCATCAAGAATACAAACAATAATAAGGGCTAGAGAGTATGTGAAGGAAAACTTTTACACTGGTGGTAGGATTGTAAATTAGTACAACCACTATGGAAATCAGTATAGAGCTTCCTCAAAAGACCAGGCGTGGACCCACTCCTTGGTATTTACCCTAAAGAATTAAAGTCATCTTACTATAGTGATACATGCATACCCATGTTTATCGCAGCATAATTCACAGTAACCAAACTATGGAACCTGGCTAGGTGTTCATCAATGGATGAATGGATTTTTTAAAAGTGGTGCATATACACAGTGGAGTTTTATTCAACCATAAAGAAGAATGGAAGTATGCCATTTGTAGGAAAATGGATGGAATTGGAGTACCTTATGTTCAGTGAAATAAACCAAACTAAGGGTCAAGGGTCATAGTTTTTTCTTATGTGTGGGAGCTACAGAAGAAAAAGGAAAAGAAAGGTTGTTGTTGGTGGGGATCTCAAGAAAATTGAAGAGAGATTTGTAGAGTAGAGGAAAGGACAGGGGAAACTGTCCTTTCCTGGAGAATGACATTAGTCAATTTTGTTATATTCTGTATATGTACCAATATGTAACAATGAATCCCACAATTATGTACAATTATAATGCATCAACAAAAATAAGGGAAAAAACGAAGCTGTCAATTGTTGGATATATTCTGTCATCCTGCCATGACAAACATATCTTCTTAACACTTTGATTTAGATTTAGGATTCTTGGGCTCTGTGGAGTTCATGTGAGAACATGGTGGCACTGAACAAGCTGGATTTTAGCACCTAGACTGCTCCCTTCTTTCCCACCTCACATGGAGGGCCTTGTATACATACGGCCTACATACCTGTACCCTACCCATTGCCTCCCACAACCACCTAGGCATAGGGCTTCGGGCCCTGGTGGCATGGCAGTATCCACTCTCATCATATGTTCTTAGGGAAGAAGTTTGCATGGGTCCTGGTGGTAGGCTCAGGGTTTTTGGCCTGGGATTTTTGGGAACCAGGACTGTGGACTCTGGGTAAGTGTATTGCCTTAGTCCCATAGAACGCCCCCCCACCCCTGTACAAGACTGATCCTCTGAAGCAGTCTCAATCTGTCATGAAGGATCTTTCCCCCTTTTGTTCATTTAGAAACGGGGTCTTGCTGAGTTGCTTAGGGCCTTGCTAAGTTGCTGAGACTGGCTTTGAACTCATGACCCTCCTTACTCAGCCCCCCAAGCCGCTGGGATTATAGGTATGTGCCACTGTGCCTGACTTAACACTTCTTTCACTATAACAAAGATGAATTACTAGAAAAATGAGCTAATTATAGTAAATTAAAAAAGAAAAAAGAAAAATGAAATGAAAATAAAAGACACACAAAGTACAAACCATGTTTTGATTGTTAGATTCCTTTATTTTTAGATTGTTAGATATAGAATTACATTCAAATAAATATAATCAAATCATAAAAAAGGAAAAGAATTAGAAAACCAATATGTTCTTAAAAGTAGGTGTACAGATGATTAACACAGGCAATCACTACTATCATCATACATTTTGATTGTTCTGTGGTCATAAACTAAAGAAAAATTTGTGAATTGAATGGGAGTCCCCATAATTAGATGCTTGCTCACACACTATAAACACCACCATTCATATCAATATTTAAAGATTTTAGCATGAGAATTGAACTCACCTGTTAATTCGTGTCCTGATGGGGTTGATGAAAACATACCACTTGTAGGAAGCAATGTACATCTAAACTGCTTCCATGCTTTGTAGGGAAATCAGTGTCACAGGGGTATTTTGACAGAATAGAAGATTTCAGAATAATTTCTGCAAACCCAGGTTATTCATTTTTAATTTTTATCCAGAATGTGTAGCAAAATTCTTCTCCAATCTTTTAGCAGGAGCCAATTCCAACAACTTACCCTTTAAAATTATAATGAAATATAATGATCTTTCTGTGACAGAAAGGAATTTCAGATCTATACACTTCCTGTGTTTGGCTGTCTTCTTTCTTGATGAAGGAAGCGGTCTGTTGATTTACATTCTGGCACAAGTTTCTTACACTTGGTAACTAATCCAGAATGCTTTCCAGTCATTGCAGCTGTGCCATCAGAATATAATCCTACACAAAACCCTTAACTCCAGATGCATTTATGGACAATGTAATCTTTAATTGTTTTATACAGTTTGCAGATGTGTTTATTGGCCATAAAGCTAAGAAAATAACACCTATATTTTCTCTGATACTCATCATATTTAAATAATGCATATAATAAAAGTTCAGCTATAACATCTGTGCATTCATCGAGTTGCAATAAGAAATACTTTGCTAGTTTTATTTTTTCTGTAGTTTAACGTTCCATTCATTAGCCAATCTTCAAATAAACTGAGCTACAGTTTCACTGAAAGAGGGCTTGTGAACTAAGCTACCTCCTTGACCAGTGTCTCCCAACATTTTTAAGTCACTATCTTTTGTCCTGTCTTGCATTCACGTCTGGGCAATTGTGTATGCTTGCTCTTGGCAACTCCAAACACTACTGTACAAGAAGCCTGCAAAACTACTCTTTGTGACATAGTTAACACCTGCTTCTGTTGGGTTTTAATTTCAATACTCTTTTTTTTCAAAGGAGTCTTTTGATTTTGCATTTATTTCTTACATTAGGAATGCAAACTGAAGTTTTGACACTTGCACTTGACTATAATGTATTATCTTTAAAAATGGACTAGCGATTTATTCATCTTTAATTTTTATACAAAATATATAGCAAAATTCATACAATTTAATCAGTACATTTCTACAGATAATATACTACAGCTTTAGCATTTCATCAATAATTGGGGCTACAAACTTAACTCAGAACATGAAGGATTACATTTCTGAGTAACACTAGTGTGAACTCTTTTATTCTCATTTTCTTCAGAATCAACTCCCATTGTCATCATTTGGTTTAATACAACACCACATTTTGAAATGTGCATTAATTCTTGAAAAGGAGTTCTATGAAACTTGTTTCCCAACCACTAAATTGGGGCTTAAAATACATGACATAAAGTTTATTTCCTTATTTTAGTTATGGGGTCAAATGAGTTTAAAAAAAAATAATTTGGCTTGATTAATATGAAGATGGTAAAAATAATAAGCAATAAAAATAAAGAAACATTTTAATTAAATATATACATTTTTGTCAATTAAAAATAAATAAAACCTTAAAAAAGAAATGCTTTAATTTATGTTTTACTCATTTTTAGGTTCTATGTAACTGATATTAAAATATCACCTGTTAAAAAAGTGGTCCTCTTGTCCCTGATAGAAGCCATCTACACCATGTGTGGCTCACTACTCCGTTTTGGCCATACCCTAACTGGTACACCCTGTTTAATGAGATGATGCACCAATGTCAAACTGGCACAGAAGTTCCTAAAGGCTTAATCTCAATTTCTGTGCTTATCCCCCATGGTCCAGTAACAAGCCACTGTGGACTGACTGGTCCCTAAACTTTCTCATGAACAGCATCCCCGCTAAATCCAGGCCCAGGGAAGGGCCCCTCTTGTGTGGGTCTCAGGGCAGCACAGCTACTGAATTAGAAGCTTTGATTATTAACTGCCTGCTTGATATATTTACATGGATAATGATGGTTGTAAACTATTACTAAACTCTCATAAAACTACCTAATATTGGGAACTTAGCATGCAGCAGGGACAGAGTAGGAAAGACAAACCTTAAATTCTAGTAAGGGAAGGAGTCATTTTATTCTCATGACATCTCTTTGAGACAGGCTTCATTTTACAGATAAGTAAATTGGCACTTACAGAGGTTAACTAAAATGTCCAAGGGATCAGAGCTAGCTGTTAGTGAATCAGGAACTCAAAACCAAGTCTTCCTGTTCCAAACTCAGGCTTTTCATCACTTCTCTATGCTATAGTGACGCCTCAAAATCATTTCTTTTTTTTTTTTTTTGATATTGAGGATTGAACCCAGGGGCACTTTACCATTGAGTTATGCCTCCAGGCCTTTTAATTTTTTATTTTGAGAGGAGGTCTAAGTTGCTTAGGGCCTTGCTACAATGCTGATGCTGTTCTTGAAACTCTGACACTCCTGCCTCAGCCTCCCAAGTTACTGGGATTACAGGTATGCACCACAGCTCCAAGTCACCATGTTTTAAACAAAATCTTATCTCTTCGACACAGTTATCTTCCATAGCTCCTATCTCAATTAACAGTGTGGTCTTCCCAGTGTCTCATGTCAGAAACCTCACAATGCCTGCTTTACCACCTCAGAATGTCTCTACCAACCGCCCCCATGCTTCCTCTTCCCATTTTCTGGCCTGATTCAGACTTGCAATGTCTCTTGCCTGGACCTCTGCAGTAGCCTTCATGTCTTCCACCTCTCACTCCTCCATTCTTCACACTAAACATCTTGGTCCTAAAACACAAGCCATGGTACATTATTTCCCTTCTTAGTAAACTCATGCTTCATAAAATAGGAACATTATATAAAGATGAACTCTCATCAGCTAGTTACTGTGATCTGAAAACAAAAACCAGGTCACTTAGACAAGTCTCTATTTCAATGTTGTAGGCAGTTTCAACTTGTAAAAAGTTGTGAAAATGTGGCAACCAAAAGTTTAGTAACACGGGAGAACAACATCCTTACTTTTCTTTTCTTGCTGTGGAGTGACCTTCATGCATGATAAAATTATACCAGCTTTTCTTCAATGACATCAATTTGTATTTTGATCATAATTTCTGTCAATTTAATTATTACTGGGCAAAACACCAAATATGAAGTTAAAACTACGCTGTAATGTGGCAGAGACTGGCGAGGTGTTTCCAGGCTGTATCTATCTTCCTACTGATCTAGTAGTAAACACTAGGGAGGTGAGGCCAATGTGACTTAGTTCTGGTCAACAGGATGCAGGCAGAAGTCAGGAAGACCCATTAGGGTGAAGGAAGGAAGCCTCTCCCAGAGTTCTCCATGTTGTCTCCCTACCCCCATCTGCTGGCAGGGACTCAGAAAATTCCATCCAGGACACAGCACATAAGAAACTTGGGTCCTCAAATGACAGCATTGGGGAGTCCAGGTCCTTCCCAACTGTCCTCAGATTCTTCTATGACATGATTGCGAATTAAATTAAGAGTACTGTGTTAAGCCTCTGATTGTTTTGGATAAGAAACAGTAACTAATTGTATAAATGAGTTGATGAATAAAATGATGGATTCATTAGATACATAAAATACGTGGTTTCTAATGAAACCAGTCTGTGGCAAGAAGACACAGAATGTTCTGTACTCTCAATAGCGACCTGGATTTTCTAATAACAATCCAGAGGACTTTCCTGTTTAGATTTAATCAGGCTCAGGTGACAGAGCTATAAATTTATGTGGTTAAACATTTAGCAGTGTTGACAAAAATGAGTTTCTGGTAACCAAGGGTGCATCCAGAATTAAACTTTGCTTTTCCTCTCACCCTTTAGTTCTATGCTTTCAGTCCCACTAGACTATATAACCTAGCTTATCTGGTCTTAAATAATGCTGGTTTAACTAACTTTTTAGTAATTTCCTTCATTCGGGACTATGTTATATCCCTACAATGTGTTTGGGCTCAGGGCATCTCTATAAAATTGTGTTTAATCCTACAGTTTCACTGAAAATGATTTTCCATTTCATTATCATCAGACCTTTAAAACTTTATTTTTTGTTTTGTTTGTGATTAATTAGACTAAGCCTCAACGTAAGCAGACTTAGCCAGGCACATAATGCACGCCTGTAATCCCAGAGACTCAGGAGGCTGAGGCAGGAGGATCACAAATTCAAGGGCAACCTCAGCACTTTAGTGAAGCCCTGAGCAACTTAGCAAGACTGTCTCAAAATAAAAAATTAAAAAAGGACTGGGGATATGCTCAGTGGTAGAGTTCCCCTGGGTTCAGTCCCCAGTTAAAAAAGGAAAAAGAAAAGACAAGCAGAATGAAATAAAATGCCATTTATATCATAGGAGAGTCAAAGTAAGAGTTATTTATTTTTTTCTGATCCTAGAAAAGTTAATTTTTAATGGGAAAGAGGACATGTAAACATGAATTTGAATGCAGCGTCACAAGATCTCTCATAGTATGCATGGCACACTTTGGAAGCACAGAATATTAGAGGAATTACTTGGGGATTTCTTGGCAAAGGATATGCTTGAAGTGGATTATCAAAACACACTCTAACCTATAAACACCACACTTCTATTTAAGAGAAATATGGACGTGTTTTTGTAAAGCTGAACTTCATCAGCAATGCCACTGTCCTTTTTAACTTTTGAGAGACTTTCCTTGTCATAGCAACCATTGTTTTAGTTTCCACTTGCTGTTGTAATAAACTCTCACAAAATTAGTTGCTTAAACAGCAAAAATGTATGATCTCACAGTTTTGTAGGTGAGAGGTCCAACCTGCCTCTGAACAGACTAACATTAAGGTGTTCGTGTGGCAGTGATCCTTTCTAGAAGCATTAGAAGAGGGTCTGTTTCCTCGCTCAGTCAAGCTGTTGGTAGGATTCAGTGATTTCCAGTCATGGGGATGAAGTCCCTGTTTTCTTGCTGGCTGGCTGTTAGCTGAAGGTCTTTCCAAATTTGTAGAGGCAGCCCTCTTTTCTTGGTTTCTTTCCTCCATCCTCAAAGTCAGAGACAGTGAGTCACATTCCTCCTATGCTTTATATCACTCCTTCTTTCATCTGTTTTCCTCATTTACTTTTAGGACCCATGTGATATAATCCAGGATAATCTCACCATCTAGACAACTTTAATCTCAATCAAATTTGTGAAGTGCCTCTTGTCACCTAACCTATTTACAGGCAGCCCATATGAGAGCAGAGGCTTCTTTGGGAGGCATTATTCAGCCTACCATAAAAGATTACCAAAGGATGAAGTGGTAAATTGAGTCAAATGTAAACCATTGTCATGTGAATTCCAATGAGCAAGACTTCTTTTCCTTCCTTCCTTCCTTCCTTCCTTCCTTCCTTCCTTTCTTCCTTCCTTCTTTAAAAAATTTTTTCCATACACATATATAGGGTAATAGTGTCTGTCCCATTCTACCATCCTTCCCATCCCCACTGCCCCACACCTCCCCTCGCTCCTCTCTGTATAATCCAAAATTCCTCCATTTTTCCCTACCCACCTCCCACTATGGATCAGCATCTGCTTATCAGAGAAAACATTCAGCCTTTAGTTTTTTGGGATTGGCTTATTTCACTTAGCATGCTATTCTCTAACTCCATCCATTTACCTGCAAATGCCATCATTTCATTCTTCTTTAAGGCTGAGTAACAGTCCATTGTGTATATGTACCACATTTTCTTTATCCATTCATCTGTTGAAGGGCATCTAGGTTGATTCCATAGTTTAGCTATTGTGAATTGAGCTGATATAAACATTGATGTGGCTGTGTCACTTAAGTATGCTGATTTAAGTCCTTTGGGTATATACTGAGGAGTGGGATAGCTGGGTCAAATGGTGGGTCTATTCCAAGTTTTCTTAGACATCTCCATACTGCTTTCTAAAGTAGTTGCACCAATCCATAGTTCCACCAACTATGCATGATTGTACCTTTTTCCCCACATCCTATCCAACACTTACTGTTGCTGGTATTCTTAATAATTTTCATTGTGACTGGAGTGAAATGAAATCTTAGAGTAGTTTTGATTTGCATTTTGCAAGAGTTATTTACAATTTTAATGGAGTCACAGATTTCCAATGACAAAGGAGATAATTAGGTAATGATACGGTACAGATTCAGGGACATGGTCTATGACATCCACCATTTTTGAAGTTATGGGACACCGTATGACCAGTATTACTAGGACTTGGGCTTTAAGGAAACTATTAGGATTAAATAAAAAGATCAAATTCCACAGTCTGGACAGCAGCTTTGTCTGTGCAAGAGGGAATCTCAGTGCCTAAGACAAAAATATCATTCTGATTTGGACTGACAATTTTTTTCTCATTGAAAAGATTTATAATTAGATATAGAAATGCTGAAATAGATAAGTCCCCAAATATTTATGATTTTCTGTTAATTTTAGAATAATCTGTGTTTGGAGTATTTTAAGTACTTGTGGTATTTAAGAATTTGACTTTTTAAAATATCTAGCAAGTTGTGATTCCAATTTCAAAAGTCTTCATTGATTTAGATCTTGGAGGAATAAGATAATTTTACTTGGATTATAAGCAATAATGAGATAATTAAAATAATTTAAAATAACCATTTTAGTAAATTTTACTAGCAGAAGTCTAAGAATCATATGTTTATGATAAAGCTTGTTTGATAACCAATTAAAGCACAAATAAATGCATTAAAATTATAAATGCAATTTTAATAAAGACCTCAAAGTCATTATTGAAACCTTTTAGCTTTATAAATACAATAAATGTGCAAATTAAGATCTTAAGAAAAGATCTTAAGATCTTTTGAAGTTTTTGTTTAAATTGCAAAGGAAAGGGCTGGGGATGTAGCTCAGATCCTCTACTATGCGGGAGGCCCTGGGTTCAATCCCCTGTACCATACACACACAAAATAAAATAAAATGTAAAGGAAAGCAAAAAAGGCTTTGAACCATCCTTTCAGGCCATGTAAGCACCTCCCAGGACCCCAAACACTATACGAATATTTTTCTTCTTTCTCCCGCCCCGCATTGTCCTATAGCCACTCTTGGCATCAATATGCTTTTTTCTTCTCCTAGCACCAAAATACTACACATTTTAAAATTAAAAATGTTAAGGGTATAGTCTTTAATAATTTGTGAAATATTTAGTAAATTGAAAATGAGATATTTGCTTTCTCTAAATCTTTCACACCATCTTTTCCAGGCTTTCCTGGCTTTTGCCTGCACTGGTACGGAAGGCCTCTCATACCATAAAGGTAAAAGCAGGGCACCAACCCACTGACGCTGCACCAAATTCACTCTTCTGCGTGAGTGTAGCAGAATAAACATGTGGGTGTAGAATATCTGTTCATCTCGGGATCCTTGAGTTGGCTCGGTCCTCAAGGTGATGGCTTGCAGTATCCCTTATACACTTTTTTTTGTCAGTGACAGAGGGTAATCTTCCCTAATCTGAGGATCCTTGACAGTGAAATGTCCAATATGGGGTTTCCAATAGGTCGATCTCGGGGTGGTGCAGCTCAGAGGATGCTCGCAAGCCTCACGTTTCCTTAGAGACTCCGAGGGACAGGCGGAGCCTCCCTCCCTTCCTACCAGAGCACTTTGCTTCCACCTTTTCCACCTCTTTCAGCTCTTGAACTTCTGGTCAAATTTCACTCAGAAAGCAGCTTCCACAGCTTTGCTTCACACCGGGGTGCAGTGTGCTTTTCCAAAAGCAGGGTCTGTGTTGCAAGCATCCATTATCCTAAAGACGGCACCATGCAGCGGCAACTGCACATGAGGTGACAGAAGGGCGAGGGTTTTTCCAAGAAATGTGAAAAACTTCACAAATGCTGAGCTGGGGGGTTTACTAGCTCCTTCACTAAACTGGGGTGACCATCTTGCGTACAGTATTTAGAAATGGGATAGTTCTCCTTTGCTGGGCTAGTTTGAGACTCTTCATGGTTATATTCAGACACCTCTTTTATTTGGCACTGAAAGAGCAGCCTACCCAAGTGAGCCTGTGGGTTATTCAGTGTTGCTATGTGGCAGAGCAAGGCTTTTGATGCCTTCTTTCCCAGAGCTCAACAACTACTGAGGCCAAAGGGATGTTTAGAAATGTAGCTCAAGACTGGTAGGAGAGAGAGAGAGAGAAGCTTAGTTCAATAAGACACTAGCAAAATGCTAGCAGGTTTTGTTTTTGTTTTTTACAGTGCAAAAGTTCTGACTGGTTTTTATAAGTTCTGTGGCCCTGTGGTCAGACTGACACAGGTGTCTCTGATACTGTCCTGCTCCACCTGCAAAGATATCAAGGACCTTCTACCCTGTTCCTCCCCATCCCCTACCCACAGACACGGAAAAGGCTGAGAATAACCAACAACTCAAGCTAGAGACTGGAGGAAAGACAGTGGGAAAGAAAGGGTCAAAGATGGCTAAAGGAATGTGTCTGGGGAGAAGATGTAAGGGACAGGGTCACGGCACCAGGTGGTGATCTGATCATGTGGTGCACAAGGCCTTTAGGACTGGCACCCTGATCTTATTCATGAGAATCTCCAGACTCTTCTCTAGTTGGAATGTCAGGTTCGAACCAACAGTAAATCCAAGTGTGGATTAGTCAGGATTAGTCAGATAGTCAGGATTATATGTGTGCTTGACTTACTAATTAACGATAAAATGGTATTTGGGGGAGATTTAAACCACTCTCTTTTTTCCCCCACATTTTTATTGGTGCATTTTAGTTGTACATAATGTTGGGATTTGTTGTGACATATTTGTACATGCACACAATGTAACAAAATAATTTGGCCAATATCATTCCCCAGTAATTCCCCTTTTGCTCTCCTCCTTCCTCCCCCTTGTTACTTTCTTCTACTGATTGCACAAAACACAGACATGAGTTCCTTCTCTGGCTCTGATCATCCTTTTTTTTTCACATCCTATCACAATGACATGGGAATTCAAGGACACTTGGAGTTCAGCTGAAAGGATTTTATAGTCTCTTGTTTTCAGCATGAAATTCAAGGCAAGGCAATATTCAGATCTTATCCCCACCACTTGTAGCCCTGGCCTAAAAAAACGACTTTTCAGTGACACTTGAGCTGACACTACGCTTTGGACAGCATAGTCCTACAGAACCTTCTCTGATGATAGTACATTCCACAATTGCATGAATTTGGCATCCAGTAGCCTCATATGGCTACTGAGTACTAAAAATGTGCCTGGTGCAACTAAGGAACTGATTTTTTGAATTTGGTTTAATAAATTTAAATTTAAATTGCCTCATGTGGTTAGTAGTTAATGTCTAGTTTATTAGGGTAGAAAATAGAGTATTCATGCATTACTCAGGAGCCCAGTGGGTCAAGTGGACAGCATTTTTCAGGGGGAGGTCTTCAGATTCATTTTATTATTTTCCTTTAGGGAATAAATTGTAGATTTTTGGTGACAGTTACTCATAATTTTCCCATCTCATTTGGGACACTGAAGGATAAGTGTAAAAAGCAAGCAAGTATCATCTCCAAGAAGACTTTGGATAGCATAGAACCTTTCTCTAGGAAGGAGTAACCAGAGAACTTAGTGCTATTATTTGAGAACCAAAACCAAAAGTTCAATCTTTCAATTCTACCTGCTTTCTCTCAAAACAAAAACTCTACTGGTAATGTTGGAGGTCCCAGATCTAGTGCAATGTAAGTTCTTGTGGTCCTCTGTCAAAATCCTTCCTCACTGTAGTAAGAAGGGACCTGATGCTGCAGAAAATGGTAAGTTCCTCTGTCCAGCAAAGTGCTATATTCAAATCCAGTTATTCATACTATATAACTGTGATTTTGAGCACTTACTCACTGGGCATGTCTTATATGCCAGGTATAAGAATCATCTCCTCTAATCCTTATAACAATGAAATACTACTACTGTCCAATCATGTAACCAAAGAAACTAAGGCTTAGAAAGGTTAAATAAGCTTTCTAAGGGTAAGTGAGCTCAAGGTCAAGGTGAGTGGTGGAACAGACAGTTAAGCCTTTGTGGTGTGGTGCAGACTTAATCTCCAATGCAATTGTGTTAAGAAGTGGGACCTTTATAAGGCAATTAAAGCCCTCGTGAAACGGGCTAACGTTGTCACCTCCAGAGTGTTTATCACAAAAGCAAGCTCTCTCTCATACTGTTATCCTTCTGCCTTCTGCCATGGTATGAGAGCAAGAAAATCCTTGCCAAATACTATCACCTTGATATTAGACTTCCCTGATTCCAGAACCAAGAGATAAATTTATTTTCACTATAAATTACCTAGTCTGTGGTATACTGCTATAGCAGCACAAAATAGATGAAGACACCATTCATGTCTGAGCCATAGCCTATATTCCAGTTACTTGGTAATAATTGATCTCCCTGGTATATCTTTAATTGGAAAGCCTATGTTTTCTAACTTACTGTTGCATTATATCATACACCAATCTGTTCACCACTACTATTTTCTTCCCCTTTTCCTGAGTAAGTGCCATGGAGATGGAGAAAAAAGAACCTGAAAAATCAGGAAAAGCAACCCTCAGGATTCATTTCTGGAATGTCTGCCCCAGCAGACCCAGGCTTCCCCAGGTTGACATACTTACTCAGCTTGCCCAACCGTGTCATCTGTCATCCCAGATCCTGAAGAAAGCTTCCATTCACCCACCAAGCACCTGCACTGAGTCAACAGTGGGTAGCTGTCATCTGCACCAAAATTTATTGCTCAATATTATTCTCCTTGGCATTCCAAGTGGCTCCTCACTTCTATCAAACCCACACGGTCTTACAATATGTCTGGGTATCTGATAGTAAACATATTTTTGAAAATAAAAATGTGAGCCTCATTTTGTTTTCCTTCATTAACTGTCTCAAAGAATAGTCATAGTAGTTGCATAATGGTTGTGTCTAGTACAAAAAGAATGCTATTGTCTCTTCTCTTTGAGACTATTATCTATTAACCTCAAATGTGACTAAGGAGGATGTTGTAGAAAAACAAAGACCTTCAAGACAGACAGACCTGACTTGGAATTCCAACTTTTCATTCATTAATGTAAAAATATAGCTGGGCCCCATGGCCTACACCTATAATCCCAGTGACTCAGGAGGCTAAGGCAGGAGGATTGCAAATTTGAGGCTAGGCTTGACAACTTGGTGAGACCCTGTCTCAAGAACAAAAACAAAGCAAAAAAGGCTGGGGATGTAGCTCAGTGGTAGAGTGCTGCTGGATCCAATCCCCAGTACCACCAAAACCAATCAATCAATTCATCAAGTTAAAATAAAAAATATGTATTGAGCATTTAATTACTATGTGCCAGGAATAATTTTAAGTGCAGGAATTATGCAGTAAATTAAGCAGATTCCCTGTCCCCATGGAGCTCACATTCAAGTGGGTTGGGAGAGACATTAAGAAGAAAAGTGGGAAAAATTGTACAATATGCTAGATGGTGGCAAATGCTAAGGATAGAAGTGAACCAGGGAAGTGGGATGGAAATGTTTAAATTGGGGTTGCCAGGAAAGGCCAAACTGAGAAACTGTCATTTGAGTCAAGACTTGAAGGAGGGGAGGCCATGGGTGTGCATGCCCCTCATTGTGTGATATTTGGTGAAATTTACCCAAATTTCTTCATACTTGATTTATTCAGCACTAAAATAGGAACATAAGCCACCTTGTTGAGTTAGCCTAGGATTTAAGCACAATTGTGAAGAGTATCTGGTGCAGGCATTGAATAGGAACATGACAACATCTATTATTCTATTCAACATCACGGTCAGCAGCAGCAGCAGCACCATTATTAATAGCTACTTACTGGAACTGAAGATGGGTTATTTATACATTTATTATCCCCAAATGACCCTGCTGGGGACATGCAGGTAGTATGATTCCAAAGACTGAAGGAAGTGTGCTAGCCTTAGAAAAGGGACATATGGTTTTGATATTTCTATCAGTCAGTCTTGGCAGGGAACAGTCCCCTTAAATTGGATGATTTGAACAGAGTTTAATAGAAGGGATACTTACAAGATGGGTCGAGTGTTGGGAGACCACAAGGGGCCAGGCAGTGCCCCAGAATTGGAAACAATGGAGCACTGCTCCCACGCTGCCGGCTCTGAAGGGACAGGAGAGGGTGTGCTTACCAGAGGCCAGGCACAGAAGCGAGCACCTGATGCAGGTTGTGGTCTTCAGTTGAGGGAAGTAGCCAGCTTGCAGTCACTCAAGTAGGAGGGAGCTGGGGGGTGAGCATTGCCCTGTCACTTTCCATATGCATAGCAGGGCTCCTCACTGGCCAAACCCAGCTGGAGGTCAGAGGGCAACACAGCCTGTAGAGCAGCTTAGTGGGCCAGCTCCAGGGCACCGAGCAGGTGGGGAAGGTTAGGGGGAGCACCAGGAGCAATGGGAGATCCCCAGGATAATGATGAAGGGTAAATCAAGCATAATTTCCCATGCCACCAGGAAGCTTGCTGTCACTCTTCTCCTCTGTATTCCAGGAAAGTAACCCTGGTTCTTTCCTTCCTTGTGTCGCTTTCCTCTGGGTCCTCCTCTTCCTCTTGATTTGATTAGGTGTTTTGAGAAACAAACAGATTAGCAAAAAAATAAATAAATAAATAAATAAATAAACAACTCGGTTGTGCAAAAGGCCAGAGATGGCTGAAATCCCAGCGACTCGGGAGGTTTAGACAGGATGATGGTGAGTTCAAAACCAGCCTCAGCAAAAGTGAGGCCCTAAGCAACTCAGCGAGACCCTGTCTCTAAATAAAATACAAAATAGGGCTGGGGATGTGGCTCAGTGGTCGAGTGCCCCTGAGTTCAATCCCCGGTACAAAAAAACAAACCAAACAAGCAAACAAAATATAGATGCTTACATATATTTATATGTCTAAAAGCCAGAGATGGTAGTACTGCAACCCCAGCCAATGTCTACCCAGGATATAACACTGGTGACAATGACAGGATTTTCAGTTTGCTATTCACTAACATAAAAAGGCAAGGCCAGAGGAAGTCCTGACCAAAAGTGCACACCAGTGTCACTTTTTTTAAAATCTATTTTTAAAAGAGGTTCAAGCTGTGGCATTAAGTAAAAAAGAGCCAGATATGAAACCATGTAACAACAGAACATAAATCATGAAAAGATATGTAGGTATATAGAAATAAGACTAAAAAGAAAGAACCTATTCACATTGGTTATTATGGATTGGTTATTATGGATTGTAGACTATGGTGATTTTTTTTTCCTCAATCCCTTGCCCACATTTTTTTCAGATTTTTATCAATGAAGATTTTCCTTTTAAAATAAAAAGGAGGGCTGGGACTGTATGTAGCTCAGTGGCAGAGTGCTTGCCTAGCATGTGTGAGGCACTGGGTTCAATCCTCAGCACCTCATAAAAATCAACAAATAAAATAAAGGTATGTTGTCCATCTACAATGACAAAAAAAAATTTATTTAAAAAATAAAAAAGAAATTAATAAAAATTTGCATTTTAAAAAATAAAGGGAACATTACTTGTTTCCTATACTGCATAGCTCTATTTAAAACTATAGCCAAGCATGGTGACACAGGCCTATAATCCCAGCTACTTGGAAGACTAAGGCAGTAGAACCACAAGCTTAATGCCAGCAGAGGCAACTTAGCAAGACCCTATCTCAAAATTAAATTTAAAAGAGTTGGGGATATAGCTTAGTGTTAGAGCTCTTGTCTCACCTGAGTGAGTTCTGGGTTCATTCTCCAGTACTGCCAAATAAATAAATAAATAAAATTACTTATTATTGTTTTTGTTGTTTAGTATCTGTAGACAATTGGTTCCAGGAACACTTGGATGCCAAAATCTACAGATGCTCAAGTCACTTATATGAAATATTGCAGAATTTGCATAAAACATACGCACAACATCCTGTATACTCTGAAGTTATTTTCCCCAACAATGAGGATTGAACCCAGGGCTTCATGCATGCCAAGCAAGTGCTCTATCACTGAGCTACAGCCCTAGCCCTGCCTGTGTACTTTAAACCATCTCTAGATTACTTATAATATTGAATACCATGTAAATGTTATGTAAATGATAATTATACTGTATTGTTTTGGAAACAATGACATAAAAAAAAGTCTGTATATATTCAGTACAGGGGCAATTTTTTAAAAAACATTTTTGATCTGTGGTTTGTTGAGCCTCAGAAACAGAGGGCCAACTATATGATAATAGTTTAGAAAACTTTATTTCAGGATCACTAAAACAAAACAAAGACACTGAGAAGATTATTTGGCTATTTTTAAGCAAAATAATTTTTATGAAAAACTTCTAAAAAGAGAATACTAAGAAATTTAATATTTTCTTCATACTGGTTCAATTTTGATTCATGCTTCCATATATAATACTGAAAGTATGTTTTGGGAGCTTCTGTCCATGGGTGTCAAATTTATTCTTACAAGCTACTATTCTTATATTGGAATTATATAATTGTAAAACATGAAATGTAATCTAATAAATAATCATTTTCTTATGTTGGATCACCCACAAAGTAGATCCAAAGAGACTGCTCTTTCAATACAATACAATTTTTTTCTCTACACTAATACCAACACTGTTCAGCTCGATGAAGGTTTTTGGAGTACATGGCGGGCATACTTGGCATTGGATTGGCATTGGAAATACAGAGCAGAATGAGACAAACTTCCTGCCCTTAAGGAGACACAGCAGCAGAGACAGATGCGTAAGGAAATGATTTCCATGCAGTATGGTAACTGCAAATAAAGCTCACTGCAGGGGGCTATGAATGCCCAGACAAAAGGCTGAAAGGAAAAGTCACTTAGTAAAAATAAAACAAAACACCCCACCAAACCTACTTGCTTCTGAGCTTGCTGGCTCTTTGGTTATTGGAACTCTTTTGTTTTGAATGTTTATTGGGCTGATCAGGATGAAGGCCAATAAGACCAGGCTCGGTGGTAAGGCATCTCAATAGGCCTGATCCTGCTCTACTACCCTCACCCTGCAAGGCCATCTTAAAGGTGGGGACAGTTACATCCATCAGGACACAAGAACAATGGCTCACAGAGGCCAACTGCCTCCTCCAAGACAGCATCTCTTAATTCAAGGCAACATGCTTGGCTTGTGTAGGTGGACCACCTTTTTGTAGGTTGCAAAAAAGTTGCAAAGTCGCCTGCAACTTTGGAAAAGATAGGACAGAGAAGGATTTTAGACAATCCTAAAGAATTTGAATCTCATTTTTGGAAAATGTGGGATATTCTGAATAGTGAACTGTTTTGTTGTAGTTCAAGGAGGTGTGGCTGGTGATGAGCAAAGAGCTGTTGCCCAGGATGTAAGCAGAGCTGGTGTCCTGGTGGAATGTGCTCTACATGACTGATGCTTGTGCTCTATCAGTTATTAAACACTTTGTCTTCCTTACAGGGAAGATGTATGTGTACTCTAAATAGCTCTGTCAAGGGACAGATAACTTTTTTTATTATTTTCTTAAGACTGATTTTGCTTAAGAACCTGAGATGTAAATTCTTGCCATAATGGAATAGTTAATGTCATAGTTTCTATTTCAAGTATGCTTCACTTTGGGGCTTCAACTTAACTCAGTTTAGATTTGGGATGTTGGACTATATTAGAATAATTCATTGCATAAGTCTTTTTTTTTTAAATAGTTACCTAGAGAATTTTGGTTAATTTCATCTGAGTCTTACCTAATGTTCACCTCTCCAATGCGATTAAATCATTCTCTCTAGACCTGTGAATTCTCTAAAAACTTTAATCTTTTATAATTGTATGAAGCTTGTCTTTTTAAGAGGCCCTTCATTATTTGTTGTAATTAGAGCTCCCTTAATATTTTAAAAGTTTCTTTTCTGGTAAAATGGAAAGTCAGGATTCAAAACCTATTCAGATGTCTCCAGGCTGGCCAGCTGTTCCGGCCACTCTTTTAGTTGAAATCTTAAAAGCTGTCTGTGATCTGGAGGAGATCTGGAACAACTGCAACCCAAAGTGCCGTGGAAATCCATAGATTGGCTACAGTTTACTCTGGTTTCACTCTGTCACGAGTACTCTAAACTGTCTATTTCAACCCAAGACTGAAAAGTCCCAGTCCACAGACACAAACCTCTATAATGAATTTTTCTGCCAATTCTCCATCCCAAGTTAATAAGTGAGAAATTTTAGGGCCCCGTGGGCTTTGTTTTCTCTCTGAGAGTGAAAATGACTCTCTATGTGCCACTTCCCCTTGCCTTTTTATTTTTCCTTGTTCCTTTCTTGCTGGAACAAAGATTTAGACCACCAGGATTGTAGTACTAATTTGCTGCTGATAAGGAACTTAATTAGCAGAAGAAAAATGTGATAATGGAAATAAATGGAAAGAGTATAAAGATTCTGAAATGTAAGAGCTAATATTTGTAAGATTACCTGAAGTTTATTCACCTGTTAGGAATACATAAACTTATGTAATCCTGTCAGATTGTGGCTATTCTCTTTACAGGTAAGGAATGGAAACTGAGCAGTTAGATGCCTGGAACAACATATCCAGTATTGGCAGTCATTAACCTTTCAAAGCTTGGCTCTGCTTATGGCTTGTCTTAGTCTGTGTGGACTGCTATAACAAACTGCCATAGATAGGGTGGCTTATAAACAAAAGAAATTTCTCACAGTTCTGGAGGCTAGGAAGTCCAAGATCAAGGCTCAGCAGATTCGGTGTCTGGTATTTAGGTTCTGCTTCCTGCTGCATGGATGGTCATCATCTCACTATAGCCTCACATGGCAGAAGAGGGAAAAGGATCTCTCCAGGGTCTCTTTTATAAGGGCACAAGTCCCATTCAGGGACTCTCCACCTTCAGGACCTAATCACTTCCCAACCCCACCTTCAAATACCATCACATTTAGGATCAGGGTTCAACATACGAATTTTGAGGAGGATACATTCAGTCCATAGCTTGGCTCAACCTGGATTTTCTTAGACTTAGGGCTCCAAGAACAATCTTCCAGTGAACAAAGAGGGGGCTCCATGTGTTTTTATGATCTAGCTCCAAAAGTACATGGCATCACTTCTCATAGTCTGTTGGACAAAGAGGTAAGATACCAACCCGGATTCAAAAAGTATAGGCTGAGGTGCAACTTCTAGATAGAAAGTATTGGAAAGCTGGTAGCAATGATTTAGAACCAGCCCCCACCCAACACTCCACTGCATCACACATCAATGTCCTTTCCCTGTAGCTGCAGGCAAAGCCTCCATTGTGAAGTGAGCCCTGCCCAGAATGGTTTAGACACTTGAAGAACCTCACCTTCACTCCAGGGCTAAAAGTAATACAGGTGCAGGTGCTCCTAACATTGTGCTCAGCAGAGCGTTAGGAGAGAATCTTTGGACTAGCTTCTTGGTATCTTGTCATTTCCGTTGTATCGCAATAAAAAGAATTAAGGTACAGTCTTTCCCAGAGACGGAGGGACTTCACTTTTCAGTAGCCCTTGGGGTAGCACGTTATCAAAATATAAATTGGATACAAGAGTGGATCTAGGGCTGAGTGGAAAGTATGGTCCCAGGATCAAGGTAAAAGCCCAGGTTCTATAGCTAAGGCATAAGTTCAGAGCAAACTGAGCATCAGATTCATTGTATTCTGTGTCACCTGAGCAGGAATATCCTCCAGGATAACCACCTATTTAGTCTCAGAACCCACCCAAGAAAAACTGGCTGCTTTGCTTCTGGGTCAGTAAGTTGTGGATCCTTAACAACCAGCACCAATAGACAGACGGGTAGGGGCTGTGTGCCCGACCTTGTTTGATCCAAAGTAGCTGTAGAGAATGAGCTACTGCCTTTGCCCTGAGGAGCTCAGGTCCAATAAAGGAGACAGATGAGTGCACAATCAAATACCATGTGACAAAATAGTACAATTTAAGTGCCAAACATTACCGGAGCACAGAGGAGGGAGTGACCAGCTTTAACACTCCTCTTAAATGGTAGGCTGGGTTTTGTTTGTTAGGTGGAGAAGGTCAGAAGAGCTTCTTGAGTAGAGGAACCCTCCGGTGATCGGTACTGAGGTGTGATGGACTGCGTTGTTTTCAGGGAACACTGGGCAGTCCTGTGAAATGGGAGCGTAGGTCTTAGGGAGGGCTCAGGTGAGAGAAATTCAAAAAGTGGATTTAGGCTGGATTTTCAAGGTCTTGGTATTTCAGGCTGAGGAGTTTGGAGTTTTACGCCTAGACAATAGCAAAGGATGCAAAGGGGTAGAAAATGTGGAAAGGCACAAGCGCCATAATAGCTGTTTTTAATAAGGGAAGCCAAGAGTGTTCCACGACTCAGAGCTTTTCATCTTTGATATTTTGCAAACCCCTACTGCAGCCAGACTCCAGCTGGAAATTTCAGACTTTTTCCTATGTTTCCGACCTTGTGTTTTTCAAAAAGTTTAAAATTTCACATTGCTGCCATGTTCCATCCAGTGAAGACAAGATTACCAGCCAAAAATAATCTGAAAGGCAAATAGTGTAGTTGAGCCAGTTTTTCTGTCGTGTCTTTCCCTACTGAGTAAAGAATAGGGCAACAAACAACAACATCGTCTTTGTTCCCAGACACAAGAATTTAATAGTTAGCTGTCTGTGTACTGATGGATCTTTCTTCCTATGTATGGTACAAACCATCCCCCAGAGGCAAATTATTTAAGTCACCTTTTGAAACACACGTACTTATTTATGCAGCCAGCAATGGAAGGTGTGGGTGGCAGCAGATTCCAGGTGACTCAGCATGTCTAGCATCTGGGCCAGGAATTTCTCTGAATCGAAGGCAGAGGTGTTGCCAAGGTACTAGACACCATGCATATGAACTGCCTCCACATCTTGCTCACGGCAAGTGCCATAGGAGGCAACTGCAGGCCCTTTTGAGGGGAGACAACCCTTAAGATCATGCAGCTTCTTTATTTTTTTCCAGCTCATTCATCATGAATGGCCTTGTTCTCCTGCTAGCCTTCTGGGTGTCTACCTCCTAGTTAGTGCAGTAAGTCTAGCTTGGAGTTTAGTTCTTCCTTATTTTGACATGAAATGAAAGTTCTCCCACTCACAATGTCCGTGACTCATGTCAAAACTGGGAAGGTCTAAGCCTGAAGGTTATTTAGGTTATAGCCTCAACATAGGCTGTAATTGCCTCGCAAGGTACATGCTGTGTGCAATGATGTGGTGGGCACAGCAGGATGCATTGAGTATAACATAAAACTAAAACTAAACTTAAAAACAAACCATAAAAAATATTCAAATGAAAGGACATGAGATTATTGGAGCAAAGATTATGAAACTTCACATTCTTCAGGAAGGGACTTGAATACGGAGTAAATGAATCCTAAGTGAAAGAGTTCAAATTCATGCACTTGCACTGATGGTCCTCTTCTCCAAGGGCTCTTTTTGTTTGTTTGTTTTGTTTTGTTTTTTTATTCTATCATTCTTCCCCTCTTCACCTAATTAGTACATTTTCTTCCCGGGTTGACTAAAAAGAGTGAGTCAGCTTTTAATGGAAAGTAGTACAAGAATAAGTACTAGGGTGGTTACTTCTTATATAGTCATCAATTTTTTAAAGATCAAAGGTGCTGAGAGATCTCAAATATTTATTGAAATAATATATCCAACTGATATGCTCACATCTGAGTCTTTTTCTTCATGGGGATGAAAGGATTTGCAATAATAATAATAACAGCAGCATTTATTTAACATTCACTATGTGCCCAGCACTCTATTAAGGACTGTCTTTGGTTTTTTTGACTTAGTCTTCATTATTCCATATTAGACTCTATTATTTTTGGGTCAATGTGTAGACTTTGTATATTTTAAAGTGAGGCTCCTATGGATAAACTAGTGTCAATTTTTTAAAGTTACTAACAGTGAGCTATAAGTTTCTAAATCACAGAAAGATCTTTGCATCCACAAAAGGATGTTAAAATAGGACTATTTCAGACTCATTTTTGACGGAGGCCTCAAGATACTAGGCACCAGGTACTCCTCCATTCCAATGTAAGAGTCTAGACTGTGCGTGCAGGGCTTACAAAGAATGCACCACAGAACTCGTACTAAAAGTGCTACCAGAAATAAGAATGGCCATGGTGATTAGAAGGAAGAATCAGAGAGATCTAAGTGCGAGTCCCACAGCTCTTCTCTGCCCCTCTGGTGAGGTGTCAAAGTACCATTTTGTCACCTGAAAGCCAGAGAGAAGGGCTTCAAGGAGAGATTGATGCTTTGGATACATAAAGGACCAGGGTCTGATTCATGCATGGTGAGTCTAAAGAGTGATAGGCCCACCTGGGTAGCCCCTGGAAGTAGAATAGGGGACACAGTGTAAGCACTGATGTACTCCTATCAATAGAGGGTCCTAGAAGACTAGGAGGGAGAGCTAAAAAAAAAAATGTTATCTTAAATTCTGCCTACTAAGGCCACATGGAATGCTGAGAAAAGTTTAGTAGAGAGATGCTGAAGGCATGCAACCCTGTGGGCAGGCTGAGTGAGGGTCCTGTGTGACCAGCTGGAAAGTACTACTACATGCAAAAAATAGAGGTGAGAGATACATGGTGATGGGGGTGTGGAGGTAGGTCCCCAGAGGACTCATTCAAGTGCCCACGGGCGAGTCAGTGCTAGATGCCTTCTACGGCATGTGTGAGGCCCTGGGTTTAATCCTCAGCACCACATAAATATAAAATAAAGGTATTGTGTCCACCTACAACCAAAAAAGAGATTTTAAAAAATTTAAAAATTTTTTTCTTGCCAGGTACATTGGCACACATCTGAAATTCCAGCAATTTAGGAGGTTGAGGCGGTAGGATTGCAAGTTCAAGACCAGCCTGGGCAACTTAGTGAGACCCTGTCTCAAAATTTAAAAAATAAAAATAAATGAAAAGGAATGAGGAAGGAAGGAAGGAATCAAAAAAGAAAAGTTAGAAAGAAAGAGGGAAACCTTGTCTGATCCCTTTCCCTGCTCCCACCTGGTCTGGTCAGATTCTGTAGTTGACTAGTGAGCAGACTGGAGTTAGAAAGTGTAGAAAGAAAACACTGTTTTGTCCATTTTTCTTTGCCTGCCACAAGCCCTAGCCGGGGAAGAGAGCTTTTAACTTGAGTTCATGTTTGAAGGGCTTTGTCTATTTGTTTTAAGCACACTGACCTGGCAATATTAAATTACCAAAGAGACCATTTTTGATGGAAGTCAGGGAAGACCACTGTTATCTAAGAATGACCAGAAAGGTTGAGTCTTGTCCTAGATTTTATCCAAGGAGTGGGGAAAATCTAATCTACAGAGCAAGTTTGCTGGGACAGCAAGAATAATTTTAGAAGTTGATCTATTAGAATGGACAAGTTCCCTTTTCTTGACTCAACACATAAAATACAGATTATCTAAAATCTACAAGGTGTGTTTCTCTCAGGTTGCACAAGATGTACTGAAATATCCTTATGTGGTATGGAATTAGTGTAATACACATGAAGTTAAGGAAGCCTGTGGAACTGAGCACACACCCAATCTTTTAGAAGGCAAATGTCTGAGTGCAGCAGACTCAGGGGAGGAAGAAAAGTGACCTCTAACCATTTGAAGAGCATCAGTTGTCCTAGGCATTTGTCTGTGGTTATCATCACTATTCCATGGGGCAGAGTTTCACTCCATACAATTTCCTAGGCACCTGACCATTGTTTAAGAGCCAATCTCTGGTCCAGTCATTTGGGACTAGGGTAACATGGCACACATATGAAGAAAGACTGCACTCCTTTTATGAGGTGGGTCTATTGGCATAGCAGATTTCATGGAACTTCTGGTGGAATTTTTCACTAAACACCTCTTCCACTTCAACAGATTTCCACAAACAGCTGAACGACAAGTCATTCTTTTGGCCACTTTCTTGTTTTTCTAAGCTATTGTATGTTCTAGCATTTCTGTGCACCAACATTTATTAATAAATATTGATTGAACATCAACTAAGTACAAATCATTGCTATCCTAAAATATTTTCCCTTGAAATTCTGTTCTTCTTTCCCTTTCCCTTTTTATGAGGGCCTGTAAACAAAATTGTAACAGAAACTGCCTTCAATTTTCCTGACTGTATGTTTCCAAAAGCTTGCTCTGATGCATTCAAGGCCAATATTTTTTTTTCACAATATTACCTGGATCTTTCATTGCTCTAGGATACTTAATGAGCCTTCATTTTTTACTTGCTATGTAAAGTTCCTTAAAGGAGAACTATTCTTTTGCTCTAATCTCATTAGACATCTTGAGAATCCAATCTTATATTCTATAGCTTGATGGTTGAATTCTTTTGAATTACCTAAATACCTCTTTTCATTTTAGCTGTTTCCATTTACCCTGCCATCTGTAGATTCAGAACAGTTGCTGATTTTACTTATGAAAAAAAAATACTTCAGTACAACAATTTATATAATCATAATTTAAGAGCAAATCTAATGAACTGCCTTCATTTTTATATGTAAGGAAATTAGATATCCAGTTCTTTTCTTTATTTTTTATTTTTTAATTTTGATTCATTGTACACAAATGGGGTACAACTATCATTTCTCTGGTTGTACAGGAAATAGAGTCATACCATTTGCATAATCATACATGTACATAGGGTAATGATATTTGTCACATTCTATTATCTTTCCTTCTCCCCGCCCACTCTCCACCCCTCATTTCCCTCTACACACTTCATCCTTCCTCCATTGTTCCCTTACTTCCCCCCTGCCCCCCACTCCCCGTTATGTATCATCATCCACTTATCAGAGAAATCATTCAGCCTTTGGGTTTTGGGGATTGGCTTTTTTCACTTAGCATGATATTCTCTAACTCTGTCCATTTACCTGCAAATACCATAATTTTATTCTTCTTTATGGCTGAATAATATTTCATTGTGTATATATACCACAGTTTCTTTATCCATTCATCTATTGAAGGGCATCTAGGTTGGTTCCACAGTCTAGCTATTGTGAATTGAGCAGCTATGAACATTGATGTGGCTGCATCACTGTAGTATGCTGATTTTAAGTCCTTTGGGTATAGGCTTAGGAGTGGGATAGCTGGGTCAAATGGTGGTTCCATTCCAAGTTTTCTAAGGAGTCTCCGTCCTGCTTTCCAGAGTGGCTGCACCAATTTGCAATCCCACCAGCAATGTATGAGTGTACCCTTTTCCCCACAACCTCACCAACACCTATTGTTGCTTGTATTCTTGATAATAGACATTCTAATTAGGGTGAGGTGAAATCGTAGGGTAGTTTTGATTTGTATTTCTCTTATTCCTAGAGGTATTGAACATTTTCTCACATATCTGTTGATTTCTTCTAGATCTTCTTCTGTGAAGTGTCTGCTCATTTCCTTAGCCCATTTATCGATTGGGTGCTTAGTATTGGTGTAAAGTTTTTTGAAGTTCTTTTCAATAAACACTTACAGAGGGCCTCACATGTGTCAGGCACTCTAGTATGTCCCAGAACTAAGTGACTGTGATCAGGTCGTTTCCTTTCCCAGAAACTTTCAGTGACGACCCAGAACTAAAAACTGAAGTACAGGCATCCCATTTGGATGTTTAAGATCCAAAAAATGGGCCCCAAACTTCTTTTTCAGATTTATTTCCCAAATTACCCCTGGATAAATTTGGATGAGTTGGATGACCTGATCTGGCCCTTTCTCACCTTGCTTTGACTCAGTCAGGAATGTTCTCTTGTTTCTACCCACTAATGGCCTGCCCATTCTGTGACATCTAATTCACTAATCACTTCCTTTCTAACATCTTTCCTAAAACCGTCCCAACAAGATTTCACTTTCTGGTTTCCTCTTCTCTTGGGCATCCCTGATGTTCTTCCTTTATTACAGTTAGGTACTGGTGCCTCATCCATTACTAGCCTGTACACTAGAAGGCAGATTTGTCCTTTTAACTTGGTATCTACTGAGATTTGTAGCACAAAGGCACAGATGATCCATGCATATTATTGAATTCTATTGTCAAAAGTCACAACCAGCTAGTAAAAGAGAAGTAGAAACCAAATTTTCTGGCACCTAAGCTGGTATAGTGGCACAATAAAATAAACCAGAATCCTCTGTTCTTTTAGAAATTCAGTACCACTAAGGTATGGCATGTATGGTAGGCATGATAAAAAATATTTTAATATGTTTTTGATCATCGCTTTCTGGTTGTAAGTAATCCTTTCAGTTGTCAATCAGAAGTGGTACTTACTGAACAGAGAAAATGTGCATCTTAACTGGTACTTATAATGACCCCATCAGTGCTTTCCACAGGCCTCCCTGGCTATCATTAAGAGTTTTGTATGCCCCTTGAACTTCTGTGTGCCTGTACTTCTAAATAGCACCCGTACCTGAAACTGACTTTGAGCTTGCCCTTGGATACTAGAGTCATTTTTCCCACATGTAAAAAACTAAGTACCAAGCAATTTGTTTCTCTAGATTAGCCTTAGTCAGGGAGTGACCAGAATGAGCTGAATATGAATGAGTTGATATGAAAGATCAACTACCTGGCCTTCAGTTAGGACAGACTGAGGCATAATTCATACTCTTGAGCTGCTCTCCTACAGAATCAGGCAGAAGCTTGGACTTCACCTTAAACTGTACCTTTACTTAGATCCTTCCCTCACTCCTGTGTCTTACTTCTCTTACTCCCTCCCGTGCCTTGGAGAGGCACTTTCTCAGTACATCACCTGCACGTGAATCTTCATCTCAGGACCTGCCTCTGAGTACTGTTGTGTAGAAGATGATAGAAGATTAAGAAAGAGGTAATCATTGCTCACAAAGACCAGAATCAGCCGGGTGTGGTGGCGCACGCCTGTAATCCAAGCGACTTGGGAGGCTGAGGCAGGAGGATTGCGAGTTCAAAGCCAGCCTCAGCAACTTAGCGAGGCCCTTAGCAACTCAGTGAGACCCTGTCTCTAAAATAAAATACAAAATAGGGCTGGGGATGTGGCTCAGTGGCTGAGTGTCCCTGAGTTCAATCCCTGGTTCCAAAAAAAAAAAAAAAAAAACCAGAATCAAGTGGAAATTTTCTTCTATGGACAGTTCATTTCCTAGGCAACTCTATCTTGCAAATAGAATAAGCATCCAGGGTTCAAAATGCATAGTCCAGAAAACAATAGGTATGAGGACCAAGATCTTTGTAAGTGTTATTAACACAGTTTCACATTTGGCCTCTTCTCCTGGCCTTTTGACTGTCCATGTCCTCAGAAAACAAAAGTGTTTGAGAATGCTTGCCAGCACGAAGAGTCCTTGTCCTAATTTGATGACATTTGATTTTGTCTACTTTCTTAAAGTGGTAAAGGCTGTTACTGTGACAAAGGCAGTGTTTAATGTATGTGGAAAACATTGGAGATAATTGACCATCATTTCCTGTTTGCTAACTTTCTATGTTCAGACTATGTCCAACTGCAGAGGTGCAAAGGCACCTTCTCTGGAAGGGAAGGAGTAGGGTGGGCCTCAATCAAAGGTACAGCTTGGGACTGGGGATATGGCTCAGTTGGTAGAGTGCTTGCCTCACATGCACAAGGCCCTGGGTTCAATCCCCAGCACCAAAAAAAAAAAAAAAAAAAAAATGTGCAGCTCTCGTGCTGGGTACTTCCTCTTGAGTGATCCCCAAGGCACTTAGCACTTACACAATTGCTATTGAAAGTCCCTGCTTCTCCTTCTTAGAACATGAGATCTCTGAGGGCCAAATGTATATGTTTTGCTCATTGTTGTTTTCCCAGAGCCCAGCATAATGCCTAGAACTAAAAACAAGTATTCGACAGACATGTCCTGACTATACATGAGAACCTGTGACTATGAGGCTAGATCCCTAGAATCTGATCATATTAGGTTTGTCTTCCCAGGACAAATATAGACTAAAGGAATCTGGAATTCAGGCTACCTTTGCTACAGGACACATGGTCACATACCAGAGAAAGTGGCTGCTTCAGTTCACCACACACTGTTTTTATCTGCTCCACCTGCTTAAGAAGAAGCCCCCTGAAGAACACAATTTCCTCATGACTTAGGAAGTCTTGGAGAAACCTCATGATTCAGCCTTAGAGTTTCCTAGCTTAAAAAAGAAACAATTTTGGCAGGGTCTGAATTCAGTGTTCTGAAAACTACAGTACTTTGAATAGCAGGATAGTTTTTGCATTCTTATTTCAGTAGAAACAAGTCCCTGGTCCAGAAGAATGGAGTCCAGGCCTGGGAAGGAGAGAAGAGTTCTGGAAGGTTGTTTCTGCCTTGGATTCATCTTTTTACTCCAAGTACCTGTAAATTAATTATACCAAATGTCACTTGCATTAGATGCCTCTGAGAGCCAGATTGTCTTCTCTCCATCATGCCCAGTTCTGAGATTCAGCTACCTAGCTGCGGGGTAGACCAGTAGACAGGTTTCTTTCTCCATTACACATGAAGGCTTTATGAAGTTTGTCAACAAAATAACAATTTTCCATCAAGATCAAGCATTTAGAAAATGATGCCAAAGGCAAAAGAAGAAATGTAGAGCTGTCTGTTTTCATTTATCTTTCATGCAACAGATCTGTGAGGGGTTTGTGAAACTGCTATTTTTAATATTCTCCCTTGTTCTATCTCATACCTTAAAAGTTTAAACAATCTTTGGTTTCCAAGGGTAATTAGAAGCAGCTTGTTTCCTCTCCTGCCCTATTTCCCAGATGTTGGGAGAGTGGAATATTGGCTGAAGGGAAGATTGTGCAATACTTTATATTTTAATTTATTGCTAAAGAATTGATATTCTGTTTCTTTATTCTCTGGTTTACCATCCAAATGCTTTGAAAGAAGATGCCACAAGATTTAAATCATTTTGTGTTTCTTAAAATTGCTGCCCACATTAAACTTTCACACCTTGTTTAGTATGCTTATCATTTGCCCAATAACGTAGACCAACACCCACATCCTGGAGTCAAAGTTTGGAGACTAATTTTTGTTTTTTGTTTGTTTGAAGTTGGCACAGAAACCATATAAAATTTACATGAGCCAGTGCCAAGAAAAAAAAATTACTGCTGTAAGCTGGTCACTAGAAACTGCTCTAAACTGCCAAGGGGGAAAGAGTCCAAACATAGGTTTCCTATTGGGGCCCTTGAGCAATAATTGTTTCTACTAAATGCCCTTTTTAGGGATCAACATTTTTTTTTCAAGCCATCAGCTGAGAATGTTGGGTGTGAGTATTTTAAAACAACTATAAATCCATGAGTTAACAAAGTTATAAATGAGGTCCTTAGCTACCACAATTCATCAATGTTTCAGCAAACGTTCATTTATTGCACACCTATTATCTTCCAGAAACTACATGCCAATTTAAGCCTATTAAACTTTTAACTCTAGATAAATGTCAGTTCACTGTTGCCTTCTAAACCATAAATACTACAGAAACATGAACAAACACTAGGTGTCAAGATAATCCTCTCCTCAAATATTTTTATTCCAATAGTTTCCAAGTTGACTGAATCTATTAAGAAGATTTTTAAAAAGCCTTTTAATAAGGAGTTATTCAGTCAAGCCTTTCATTTTTAACACATGTATTCTTAAACTTGTTCCCTCAATAATCAGTGAGGTAAACAAAAGATGAAAACAAGATCTGATAGCATATCAATTTCTACATTGTATACACATTTCTACAGGAAATTTTACCTAGTACAATGCTGTCTGATGGGAAAACAGCAAATGAGACTTCATAAAGCCACAGAGTATCCTGCAATAAGTGTCCATCTAAGAGCTGTGATGTCAGCATCAATCTTCTATGTTCTCAAAAGCATGAGCATCACACATTCTGGCATTGTATGTTTGGATAGCGACTTAGTGTCTATAAAAATTCGCCTTGGCTCTTTTTCTTTTTCTTTTTCCCACTGTGCTGGGGATCTAAACCCAGGGTCGCTCACATGCTGGGAGTCCTCTACTAGTGAGCTACACCCAGCCCATATTGATTCTTGGGTTATCTTCCTCTATGTAGTAATTTAGAGTCCATGGTGAAATAAATAAATGAACTTCCATTTTTAAATATTTATTAAGTACTTAAATATGCATTGATGTCTTCCCATTCAGAAAAACTGAATTAACTCGATTTTTTGTTTTCAGTTTGTTTTTTAGAAGCACTGAGCAAAACATTTAAATGGTATAAAGTAGGAATTTACATTAAACATATGTGCCCTTCGTTGACTACAATTAAGTAGTGATGTTAAAGCACTGTGTTGGGTGCTGGGTTTAATAAAGGTGAATTAGATGCTGATTCTGCCTTCTAGAAGTTTGCAGTCCAGTGGAGCTGACAAACTCAGACAAGTGCATTCAATATGATATGCTAAATTGGTTTGTGCATAGGAGAGAGATTAGTTCTGCCTGGGAATTACAGGAGGAAGGGTGGGTCAGGGAAGCTGATACACAGGAGGTGACTTCTGCATTTGAGCTGATTCTGGGAAGCTGAGTAAGTATTAGTCAGAAGGATTAGGTGAGAGAGGGAGGAGATGATGTGCTTATCTAAAAGTAAAAAGTCCTATCACATGAGAAGTAATGAACATAATTAATAAGTAAAATACTGTTGACACTAGAATTTACGTATCTAGAAAAATATTTTAATTCAAATAATAATCCAAAAGAGCATCCACTGTATTTTATACAAACACTTATTTTAAATTGGTTCGGAAAAGATTATCTGCAAAACAATTAGGTAGCATTCACTAAATATGTGTGTGTGTATGCTTTGATCCAGAATTCTACTCTTGGGAACCTGGCCTACAGAAACAAAATCAAAAGTGGATAAAACAATATAAAATTTTAAGAGATCTAAAAAGGGTTGGGGATATAGTTCAGTGGTAGAGAGAGCACTTACCTAGCCCTGCCCTGCCTCCCTCCCAAAATAGCACATAAGACTAAATATGAAGATGCTTATCACCACATTGGTCTTGGCAGCAAAAATCTAGACATGATGTGAATGTCCAGATTATAGTTTCACTCACACCATAATATATAATGAAGCTATTAATTGGAGCTGTTCAAGTTGGCTTACAGGGATTTTCACAAGGAATGCCAGGTAAGGAAAGCATAATGCAGAAAAGTACACATAAGGGCTGGCGTTGTGGCTCAATGGTAGAGCACTCACCTAGCATGTATGAGGCCCTGGGTTCAATCCCTAACACCACATAAAAATAAAATAAAGGTATTGTGTCCACCTACAACTAAAACAAAATATTTTTTTAAAAAGTACATATACTATGATCCCATCTTTGCAAGAAAAAAATGACATGCACTTCTATAAAATTTGTATTATAATCATTTATGTGTATATGTATTCATTTGAACAGGATCATATGAGCATTGGTAAAACTATGGAGTCATGGAAACAGCAACATTTCCTTTGAATGAGAGAGGGTGAGGGTAAGGAAAAAGGGGGAAGGACTGGGGATGTGGCTCATTGGCAGAGTGCTTGCCTAGCATGCATAAGGCCCTGGGTTTAATCCCCAGCAATGCAAAAAACATACAGCAAAAAAGACATGATTATATTTATGCATGAGTACATGTGTGTATGCCTACATATGTATGATATGTGTGTATAGTGTGTACATGTATATGTGTATGTAGATATGTGTGTGTACATATATGCACACAAAGATAGAAGGAGAGAGAGAAGGTTTTATAAGAAGAAGTACAAACCAAGGGACGTTCCAGGGAGACAATGTACCTTGTTGAAATCAGAAGCACATTTGGAGGATTACAAAAATCCTCAGCATAGGATGTACTTAAAACCTACCTTTTACTTCTTAGAGTATTGGTATCCAATACTCTATCAGATATAACTGAAAACTGTCAGTGGAGGAGATGACTTTTGTTTTCAAGCAGACTGATAATTCTTTCCTGAAGGAATTTCTGACCAATATTCTGACACTGGCACTGTCAAGCAGGAGAATTCCTTTGACAGGAAGAGGTTGGTCCTCCAGTCAGCACAGGCCTCTGCCTGGCAGCTAACCAGCAGTGAGAAGTGCCAGGACGCACCTGGCCCCACCTCATGGCAACCCCACTTGAATCCGCTCCCTTGACCTCTCGTCTCAATAGTCCCATTTGCAGAAGAGAGCACATCTGTGTGCCTTGGAGGAAGGGCAAGCAGCAAATGAGAAGGTCTCATGAAGAGCCTCGGCACCCACATGCCAACGACCTGATGAGTGCCCTGTCCCCTGCTTCCCTGAGGCTTCCAAGTAAAAGTCTTTCTTTTGTCTACTGGAGTAATGAAAATACCCTTCATGGGTGTCGAAAGGCACTTACTAAGTTGATTTTGTGAATTGTCTCCTGAATGACACACCTGTTGCTGTCACAATCCTAATTAACTCTAGCTGCAACTGAAATATAGAGTGACCTTTGTCAGCCTGAATCCTGGGCTGAGAGTCAGGGAGAGGGACTGAGCCACTCTGAACCACAATGATGTCATGGCTTTTTAACCACTGGCCAGAGGCCCCAAACCACATCCAGACAAGGAAAGAAGATGAAATCAGATGAAATCAGATAAACGAAAAAAGAGAATGTGGGGAGGGAAGAAAGATATGGACAAACATAAGAAGCTAATCAAGGGGCCACTGTGGTAACTGAGGATGACCCTGTCCACAGAAGTCTGTCTCTTCTGCTGTTGAAGAGAGAGAGGCAGGAGCCCCACTTTTGGATGTGGTCTCAGCAGCATACTAGTCATTAATTAACTTCTCTGTGACTCAGTTCCTAATGGAGATAATAACATATACAACAGCAGGCGGTTACAATGACAAAATAAATAAAAACGCATAAAATGTTTAACTCTACACTACACATAGTGGGTACTCTACAAGTGTTACTTTTTTTATTTTATTTTTTTTAATTTGAGTACTGGGGATTGAATACAGGGGCACTTTGCCACTGAGCTACATCCCCAGTCCTTCTAATTTTTATTTGTTTATATTTTTGGAGATAAGAACTTGCTAAGTTGCAGAGAGTTTTGCTAAATAGCTGAGGCTGATCTCAAACTTGCAATCCTCCCACCTCAGCCTCCTGAGTTGTTGGGATCACCGCACCTGGCATTATTTTCTTTCTTTAAGAAGTCACAAGTAAGCAGATTACAGTAGTATGATATGGGAACCCTTTTCCCTGAAGGTAGATAAGACCTTTAAATATTTAGAACAAAGGGATGAAAAAACAAAACTTGGAATGCTTGCAAAATTCCAGTGAGAGGTCCCTTTTGATTCAGAAAGTTTGCTTGATGGCCTTTTAATGTTTTTATTAGAGAAGAATGTCTCGAATGAGGAAAAGACCTTGGATTTGAGCCTGTCGAAGAGGAAAGGGGCTGATTGGCCACTCTTCTGGCCTACCATGTCTGACCAGTGGAAGTCACTCAAGGGCTCAGAAGCTATCAGAGACAAGATTGAACTTGTCTCTGTGATTTGTGGACAAAGCTCTCTTTATTTTTCTTTGTCCAAGTGAACTTGGTCAGTTCAGGAATACTGGACTTAGAATGTCAAAGTAATGCAAGAGAGCATAGGAGATGCTCAAACGTTGCTGAGCTTCGTCTTGAGGAGGAAACCCGGGGCAAGAAAAACCCCGTGAATGGGTTCTGCCTCTTCCTTTTGGAAACTTCCCTCTCCTAATATCAAAATCTTCTAACTCCTTGTGATTGAACTGATCTAATGAGGCCTCAATGATAGAAGGGGTTGAGGTCTGTATTTCAGTGAGCTTAAAAGAGGGCCCAACTCTGATTGGTAGAATTGAACACTAAAACAACTAGTTTTTTTCCTGGGGAATTGACTAGTCAATTCATTTCAAATGCCTTTAAAATATTTATGCTTCTTCACCCAGCAATTCTAAGAATTTGTCCAAAAGCAACAGTAGGAGATGTGTACAAATATTTAAGTACTATTCAAGGATGTTCATTACAGTCTTGTTTTTAATAGTAAAACAAATTGGAAACAACACAAATTTCCAAAAATAGGTGTTTCATTAAATAAATTATGATCCATGCATTTTGTGGACTCTTTCGTAGAGACTGAAAATATAGTTTTAGAAGAATATTTATGGATGTGGGAAAATGTTCAAAATTTATTGGCAAGTAAATTTTGTAGAAAGTCTCAGTTGGTAGCAAGAGGAATCAAAAACTAATGAACAATTCCTCAACGCATGCATTTTAGCCTAAGAAAGGAGGTCTTTAACACTGGAAAGCAACTAAGGCTATTTATTAGGTGTGGTGGAATGGACATAACAAGGAAAGAAGAAATTAGTGCCTGCTACATATTCCTATTCTCCTAGCTCTCGGCCCCAGCTGGAGGGACGACAGGTTCTGCAAGCATTCTTCCCTACTGCTATGCAATAAATGTCTGTGTTCTCCCAAAATCCATGTGCCAAAGCCCTAGACCTTCATGAAATGGTATCTGGAGACAGGGCCTATGGAGGGTATTGGGTTTAGATGAGGTCCTGAGGGTAGGCAACAGCACACTTATATGAAGAGGACCAGAGATCTTTCTCTCAAAAAAAAAAAAAAAAAAAAAAAAAAATCCAGGTGAAAAAGGACATGGCAAGAAGGCAGCCATCTGCAGCCAGGAAGAAAGCCCTCACCAGAACCCCGCCATGCTGGCACCCTGATCTCAGACTTTTAGCCCCAGCACCCATTACCCAGGTCCAATGTCACTTCTGCATGTTTAAATATTTGTGACACAGCACCCCACTTCTTTGTCCTAAAATCTGTTAGTCAGCTTGGCCTCCCACCAAAAAAAAAAAAAGAAAAAAAAGAAAAATCCCCCAGAGTAGATGGCCAAAACAACAGAAGTCTATTCTTTCACAGTTCTAGAGACTAATATGCCTAAGATGGAGAGGACCAGTGATGGACATGATGTAAGTCCCCTCTCATAGCTATCCTGGGTGTGATATGCCAAGTTGATTCATGCACCACAATAACCCCACCCCTGATCAGAGCTTGGTGTCCCCAGTCTTCTGCACATTTGCTACCCTAGACTCCTCTCCCCCTGAAGAAGTGCCTAAAGGACCAGAAATACACATATATATATTAACACTGCTTATCTCTGAGTGGTGGATGTGAAATTATGAATAATTTTTAGATTCTCCTTTAAACACTTTCATATTTTTATAGTTCATTTAGCAAGTACATATTATTTTTATAATAGAAATGAGAGGCCCTATTGATTTAAGTTTATAGGTTGAGTTCCTAAAGAAACAGGAAAAGTTCCTAAAGAAAGTAAGGGTGCTGATTTTACTCTTAAACTATCAGGTGACCTTGGACAAGTCACTTAGCCTTCTGAATCCCAATTTTCTCATATAAAATGAGCCAGTTGAACCCAAGGCTCATAAAGTTCCTCCTAACTTTGCCAGTCTATGGCTGAACAAATTTGTTTTTCAAGGGGGAAGAACAGGAGGGTGGTTCCAGAAGATCAGAAACTCTAGGTATGCATGAGAAAAAAGCTTTAAAGCCCATCAAGTAGAAAGGTAGCTGCAGTGTCTGAAATTTCATCTATTTTTTTCCCCCTTTATGTTAGAGCACAAAAGACATTTACAGGAAGAATCCTGTCCTTTATTTTGGAAATGGGGATGACATAATTATTAGTTCTCTACCTAATAGGCACTTGTGAGTGCTCATTCAGAAACCCCTGCAAAGGTGGTGATTAAGCTAAAGTAGGTTCCAGAATCATCCAAACACTTCGGGAAATGACTCACTCATTCAATCGGTAAACATTGATGAAGCATCTGCCTCTGATTTATTTCTAAGAAAATGTTCTGAGGTACCAGGATACCCATACTCTTTTCTGTCCTCAGCATCACCATGGTCTTGTCCCATATTATTTGACCAGAGTCCCTTTTTAAAAGTGCATACCTTGACACATTCTTAAATGTAATATCTCAATACAAAGATCCCAGAGCAAATGCTGACAGTGTTGATGACATAGTATGTTTTTATTGCCAAAAACAATATGTAAGAGCTTTGCAGAGCTGGGTGTGGTGGCGCACACCTGTAATCCCAGTGGATCGGGAGGCTGGGGCAGGAATATCGCGAGTTCAAAGCCAGCCTCAGCAAGGGCAAGGCGCTAAGCATCTCGGCGAGACCCTGTCTCTAAATAAGATACAAAATAGGGCAGGGGTGTGGCTCAGTGGCTGAGTGCCCCTGAGTTCAATCCCCAGTTCCAAGAAAAAAAAAAAAAAAGAGCTTTGCAGAAAAGTAAATCTGAAAATACCTAGTGCCAAGTAAAAGATAAGGCATATTACCAGTCTGAAAATTATGAATTATGACAATATGAAATTCAATCACCTATGAAATTTCCTTTTTGTTTTTAGTCCTAGGGATGGAACCCAAGGCCCTGTACATGCCTAGGGAAGTGCTCTACCTCTGAGCTACTGTTCCAACCCTTATTTTAGACTTTCTAAATATACTCTAGATGGTGGTGATGTTCACTAAGACTTTTATAGTCACTCACTATTCCATCACCATTCTAACCAATGATTTGTTTTCACCTTTCTATATTAATTTCCAGACTCTCTGTGGGCATGCACTTTTTACGGAATTGTGTTCCATAGCTGACATATGTTTCAGGGTCCTGCACTTTACCTCCACATTCTATCTAGGAGTAGACCCTAATGTTGCCTCATAGTCTTTGTAAATGATCATTTATGATGATTGCATAATATTCCACCAAATGGATGCATACGTGTGAAGTAAAAAAGTACAAAATACTTTACAAAGCTGTCCTAGTTCAGCAAACTCCTTAGTCACTTGACTTTGTTATTCGCAAGCTCCAGGAGGAATCCAAACCTTACTCTGCTGCTGAAATGCTCCCAATAGCATTTGAATCCTTTGGAGAATCCTTCCTGGCCTTTACTTTGGGATAAAGATAATTTTGGGGAAGTCCACATTTTCAGTCCCTAACATCTCTAATGTGATTTGTTTGTATCCATCTCCCCACCTCCCACATCCCCACAGAAAGATTAGAAAAGAGGGAATGATGGGGGCAGAGGGAATAGAAGAGAAAGAGCTAGACAGATGACTGAAGCACCAAAGACAAGTTTGGTCTGCTTGAAAATGTTTCCTAGTTATTATCATTGTCTGTATTTTCAGATGGAAAAGTAGAAGTCCCTGAGGTTAAGTGTCTGGCCAAAGGTGAAAATGCCAGCCTGTGGTGGAGGCAGTCTGAGAATTCCTGTCTGTTGGCTCATTGCTCTAAAGTGATGTCCCTCAGCAGAGTCTTCATAGCATTCATGCAGAGCGGCCTCCACTCCCTTGGGTTGTTTGCCCTCCCAAGGGTCAGGACACTGGCAGTTTCCAGGACAAGGCTTGCTGCTGCTCCCAATCACAGTCCTTCCCATGAAACCAGAAAACCAGGCTACTCCAAAAGTTGCAGGGTATCTGTCCACTTCTAGGAGATGCACTTGACCTTCCCCGATGCTCACTCCCCAAACCCTGCCAATAGAAAAGAATGGAGGAGTTTGTGATTTGATGGGACTCTTCAAAGGTAGGAAAATGTACTTGGCAAGATGGTACAGTGTGAAGCATGGGTGATCTGGAATCAGTCAATGCGTTTGACTCCAAGTTCTATTCCGGGGGGTGGGTAAGTGGAACACTGGCAGGATTTCGGTCTCTATTTCTTCCCCTGGCTGGGCACCTTTGCAGACAGCAAAGGACTTACACAACTGTACATGGGTGCTCTATCTATCCTTCACTATCGGGTGATGTGAGCAAGTTGCTTAATTTTTCTGAGCTTTGGTTTCCCCATCTGTGGAATAGGCAAAATAATACTACCTAGTTCAAGAGTTGTTAGGAAATTAAATGAGATACAGCATGTAAAATGCCTAGAGTCGTGCCTGTCAGTAGCATTCAGGTATTCAATAAAATGATACCTGTTATTATTAGCTGCTAGATTTATAGCTTGGCTTCATAAAAGAAGAAAAGCCTACACTTTCTCATACTCCCTTGAGAAGTTTGATTTGCCTAGAAATGTAGTTTGCAAATGGAGGACAATTATGAAAAAGGGAGGTGAGATTCATGATAGATATTAGTTATCATTTTAATATGAATGTTATGATTCTTTCTTGTTGCCCCATCTGAAGTAGGCATATCTGATATGGGATTTATAATTACCTGTTTAGTTCAAGAGAGAATCTTTTATAAGTAAGTCCACACCCTGACACACCCATATGCCCCTGGAGAAAACTTCCAATCTCCTTGGATGTCTTGGGCATTGGGACAGACGACCTCATTTCAAATTTTTATATGGTGAATTCTTGTTCTATTCCTGTAGAGCAGAGTGAGTGATACCAGTGAGTAATTCAGAAGCAAGTACTGAGGAATGTCTGATTTGCATAGGCCCATAAATGAACCTCCCACACTGGCTTAAAAAAAAACAAAAAACTGTCTTGTAGTCCTTAGGCCAGGCAAGGTCCCATCATGCTCCGCTGGCAGCTCTGCTGTCCCCCACCCCAGGACCAGATACACCATCTTTCATTATTTAATCATCTTGGTTGGAAGAAGACATTTATAATTTAGCCCTGGGAGCTTAAAAAAAAACTTCCTGACAATTCATGAATAGAATAGCATTTTATGTATTCTTAGAGTCACCGGAGGGCAGAAATGAACTGTCAGCTTACCTAAAGGAGGAACACTTGCCTTTTCTAGATGAATTTGCATTGTCTTCCAGGGAGTGCATCTTTCATAATTGAGCATAACTGCTTTGCAAGGAAGTCTGTAATCCTTAAATAACTCTGTGGGTCTCTTGCCTGGAGTCTTCCTTTTAACTTTTTTCATGGAATATTTTATAATCAAGTAATTATGCTGATTTTAAAACAAGCAACCATAAATATATCACACAAGAACTCACTTAAGATTTTGGGGGGAGCCAGTTTCACTTGCAAATCTAAACAGAGCAACAATAGCAGCAAAAATCATCACAACAAAACTTTAACAGAGAGTAAAGTTTACATTTAAAAGTTTACATTTAAAAATTCAGTGACTCAATGTTAAAGTGATGGAAAATCAGGTTGTTTCCAATTAAGGCTCTTTATTTCCTGTTTCTCCAAATCAAATGAGATGGAAACAAGTCAGGGGATGGGGAGGAAAACCCTGTAAATCCATGCTCCACCTGAGCCTAGACTCTTTTCAGGGTGGAGCTGTGGGCATGCTGATTCCTTCAGGTACCCATTTGCAAAAGCAAATGCTCAAGAATATTTGTCTTTTTGAGTGGAATTTTGTGTCTAGTTTGGAAGAGAGATGGGGGAGGTGGATGAGGAAAATAGAAGGAGAAGGAGTCTATCCTCTCCCTCTTTTGGCCAACTTCCTTCCTCCCAACACTCACATCGATGTTCATGCTGGCCGGAAGTCCTGGTCTAGAGACCAAACCAAAGTATCTGTTTCCAAGCATGGAACTTTAGGAATTTAGAGGACAAGCTCCACTTTGCTTCAAAATTCATCTCAGTTTTTATATTTAGGTCAGCAGAATTGGGAAGTCTTCCTTCCCAGGTGGGACATCATTATAATTCAGCGTGAATGTCAATGTGAGCCTGTTGGCACTCACAGGTTGGGTCTTGTGAGGTCTGGGTCGTGTTGGTTTTTTTCTTTTTTCTTTTTTTTTGCGGTGCTGGGGATTGAACCCAGGGCCTTGTGCTTGTGAGGCAGGCACTCTACCCGCTGAGCTATATTCTCAGCCCGGTCGTGTTGGTTTTAAGCATAACTATTCACAGATGACTTTAATACACATGATCTCATACAATCCCCCCAACAATGCCTAGAAACAGTGGCTCAGTGGTCATAAGTCTGTGAGACAGAGTTGAGTTGGGCTGAGCTGAGACAGGGACTCATATCCTCCAGGAGTCCTGCACTCTATAGGCAAGGAGTGCACACTGCAGCCAGCTGACGAGCACCACTCCATGCCACAAGAATATATTATATTGCATGTTTTGCATACCTGTTGGATCCCTATGAATTGTCAGTAGGCATACTATGGTGCCACACATTGGTGTTTATTAACAATATTGACCACAAGTATTGGGTGTCTCTATGTACCAGGTTCCTGAAGAATATCATCTGGTTACATAATTTCTCCAAAACTTTGCTTCCAAAATAGGTCTCATATTCCCTTACTTTTGCTTGCTTTCTCATTCTCTATTTAACCTTTGGAGCATAAAGACTCTTGACAAAAATAAGGAATTGAACACTAAAAACCAATAAAGTAAAATGCTGAATCCAAGAATGATAAATTTTACATTAAAATTTAATTTGAAAGTGGTAATTGTTGAGGCAGTGATGGGCTAACTGCACATGTGACATAGAACATGAGGAATCTTTTTTTCCCCTTTCATTCTTCATTCTATTCTTTCTTTCTTTTTCTTTTCTTTTTTTTCCCCAGTACTGGGTATTGAACTCAAGACCTTGCACATGCTGGACAAGTGCTCTACCATGAGCTACATTCCCAATTCATTTTGTATTCTCAGAATGGGAACCCCTGAAAATCAGAATGTAGATTATCTTACTAAAATAGTTTGGTTATTAATCTCTGCCCATGTAGCAGAAACATGTTCAAGTCATGGAGACCCAAGCTCAACCCTACTAAATGGAATCTTTGGAGGTGGATGTACTCAAGTCTGGTCTCAATCAGAGCACTGAACTCAGTTTCAGGAAAACCCTAAGGAAACAGGGGCCTGTGCAGAAAGCAGGAAATGCCCTCTAGTGGCTGGAAGAAGCCATTATCCCTCCTCCATGCTGTTGGACCCTGAAATACATAACCATTCAAGTAGTGGAAGGAATGTCTCTCCTGTAAACCACATAGTAGTTCACTAACTTTGTCAATAAGCACCTGAAACAAACTATAGGAGCAATGGGTGAATGAGACCCTTGATGGTTTCACCCACGAGGGTACCCAGCATGGTACCTGGTTCATTGTGGTGTAAATCCTAAAAGTAAGGGTCAATGTTATGCATTACCTTGACATCTGGTAAAATCAGGAGGACCTCGCTTGGCCTAGCAGCAAGTGCTTCTCCTCATCCTGCTCCCAAGCTCCATGAATAAGGTCCCCCAGTGAAGCAACCTTCCTGGTCAGATGGGCAGGCTCACTTCCTGCTCATTTATCCCTGAGTAGCAGGTTCCCCACCAGCCCACAGAATCATTCAAACAAGGCAATTGTATCCTCTCACAAAAAGCAGGGGTCACCTCAATACTGAAAATCCTCCCCTCCACAGCATTTGGGGGTTCACTCTGTTCCCATTGCAACCCCTGTGTGGCATGTCATGGCTATGACTAAATGTGACTAATACACTGCTATCAGTCTCATCTGTCCAATGTCAGGCATTGTGTGTTCGATTTTCCCCATAATCTGCAGGTGAGAATTGCTCTCTCACCAATGGGTAAAGGGGAGCCAAACAAAACACCCATAAAAGTTGGGCATGAGGGTGCACGCCTGTAATCCTAGCAATTCAGGAGACTGAGGCCGGAGGACCACAAGTTCAAGGCAACTTAGGAAGACCCTATCTCAAATAAAGTGGGAGGGCTGGAGATGTTTAGCAGTAGGGTACCCAAGTTCAATATTCTTTCTGTCTGTCTGTCTGTCTGTCTGTCTCTCTCTCTCTCACACACACACACACACACACACACTCCATAAAGAGTGCTTGGTAAATATTCGTTAAATGAATGAGATCAAAGGGCTTTCAACAAGTTTAGATATCATTTTATTGAGTTGTCCATTTGAACAAACTCTCCAAGTGAATAGAGGCACAAATGAACAATTCAATGAATATTTTCATATTTTCTTTTATTTATTTTCAGATCCCCTTCAGCACAGAACTGGTGTTCAGTACATGTCTGATAAATGAATAAATGTACCGAGATGAAGTGAATTTCCCTGGAGTACATGCGAATTCGTGGCATCACAAGGACTCAACTTCAGAATTTACATTCAACAGGCATTTATCAGTCTTTCATAAGATACAGCATCTTGGGGCTGAGGATGTAGCTCAGTTGTAGAGTTCTTGCTTAGCATGCACAAGACTCAGGGTTTGATCCCCATCACAAAACAACAACAACAGAAACACAGTGTCTTAGAGTGTTTTGGTAGGTGTTCTGAAGATAAAGGTGGTACTTGAGGTCTGGGCTATAAAAATGAGACATGGTCCCTGCATATATTCTACAACTGCACTAACATGTAGCTATTTAAGTGAAATTAATTTAAGTTAAAAAAAATTCCATTTGTCAGCCACATTAGCCACATTTCAAGTGTTTAATAGCTCCATGGTGACTAAAAGCTACCATATTAGATGAAACAGATACAGATACAGTCCTTTGGTCACAGCACAAAGTCCTATGGGATAGCACTGCTGTAGAAGGAAAGATGGCATGACCCCCAATACCATAATATAAGGCAAAACGTGATAGAAACATACAAGTTACTTGCCATGGGGTCAGGGAGGATGTGGTTCAGGAAGAGCCACCACTAGATTCCAAGTCATCTGGGGACTGGGACTCTTTGATTCCAAGCACTTAACATTAATGCTTGACTCCTAGAAGATGCTCTGAAGGGGGACACAATTATTAACCCAACTGACTCCATTTTGTCTCTCTCTGACCTGTCCTTTTTGAAGCTGTCTTTCCCTTAGTTGTCTTAAATTTCAGATTCATCAATCTGATAAATAAACATCCTGAGAAATAAACTTTGGAGATTACCCCTTCCAGGATCACAGGCCTATAGATAAAGATCCTAGGAAGCAAATGGAGATCACCCCCTTAGCAGTGACACCAAACTGAGATTATGTCTAACAACCTCTCACCACCGATAAGAAGATGTGTGCTATGCAAATACCTAGCTTTTGCCTTTGTTCTCCCCCTATGACCCCAGGACTGCTACTGGCATCCCAAAGACAGATCCCTTAGATCTGTCTTCCTTGAGTGACCCTCTGAAGTTAAAGTTTCATTTTTTGTTTTGCCATCTGTTTCTCTGACTGCTTTATTCTTTTGGGACGAGTGGCCAGACCTGGTTTGTTAGGACCCCATCCCCACCCTGCCAGGTCACTGGCCAAGGAGGCTGGTAACAGCTCCACCATGATTACTGAATGAAAAACCACCCAGAGCAGTAGTGTTTTTCTCTAACATTTCTAAAATAAGAAAGACAGAGAATATGACCATTGTCAATGTATCCACAACCTAACTTTGTAAGAATTTTAATATTCTGTTATATTAATTTCAGATTTTTCAGATTTTTCCCCCCATACCGGGGATTGAACTCAGGGGCACTCGACCACTGAGTCACATCCCCAGCCCTATTTTGTATTTTTTTATTTAGAGACAGGGTCTCACTGAGTTGCTTAGCACCTCCTTTTTGCTGAGGCTGGCTTCCAACTGGTGATCCTCCTGTCTCAGCCTCCTGAGTCACTGGAATTACAGGTGTGTGCCACACACCCAGCATAGTTTCAGATCTTGTATTTGTTTTAGAAAATAAACTACAGATGTATTTGAAGCTCCTGTATTTTCTGTCCAATTTATCTGTATATCCTATCAAAGCCGTTATGTACTCTGAATTGTGTGTTTGCCAATTCCACTCATGTTTATATATCCTTTCTATATAAGATAATATCTGTAAACTACACAGAAGATTGTTTTGCATATCTTTTTTAAAAATATTTTTTAGATGTTGATAGACCTTTATTTTATTCATTTATTTATATGTGGTGTTGAGAATCAAACTCAGTGCTCTACCACTGAGCCACAAACCCAGCCCCTATTTTGCATATCTTTAAATATAACATAAATAGTATTATACTGTACACATCTTTCTGCAACTTGCTTTTTAATATTTTGCTTAATGTTGTATTTTAAAGATATAGCCATGTTGAGCTGGGTGCAGGGGCGCATGCCTGTAATCCCAGCAGCTCTAGAGGTTGAGGCAGGAGGATTGTGAGTTCAAAGCCAACCTCAGCAAAAGCAAGGCGCTAAGCAACTCAGTGAGACCCTGTCTCTAAATAAAATACAAAATAGGGCTGGGGGTGTGGCTCAGTGGTTGAGTGCCCAAGTTCAATCCCAGGTACCAAGAAAAAAAAAAAAAAAAAGATGTAGCCATGTTGAAAACATGCAGAGCTAATGAATTCATTATAATTCCTGTAGAGTATTCTATTGTAGTAAATACACCACAATTTATCTATTCCACCATTGATGGAAATCTGACCTGTTTCCCATTTTTACAATTGCCAACAGAGTTGTAAAGAACTTTCTTATACATGTTTTCTTATGTAAACATAATGTTGCTAGGTCTGCAGTTGTGAAGATCTTCAACTATTCTAAATATTGACAAGTTGATTTCCAAGGGGATGTGCCAAGTTATCTTCCCATTAGCATTGTATGAATGTTCTCATTGTTCTACGTTGTTGTCAATTCTGTATTGTGAGGCTTTTGTTCTATAGCAATCTGATAAAGTGAAATGATGCAGTGTAGTATTTCCTAGGACTTAAAGACATAAGAACAAGGCAAAATATGCCTGCCTGTTATAATCCTGGCAATGGGGGATGAGGGGAATAAGAAGAGTTACTAACTTTTTGCATGATGATGAGAAAATTGGCACTAGAATGAAAGAGGAGACTGATTTTCAAGGTAAGCAAAACTGTGCAGGAAGAATAGAAGACAGTTTTACCATCTTATACCTTCTTGCCACTGATAGGCAAAAGGCTGGGAAACCTTTAAATAGGAATTGAAACTCAGAACGCTTAGTATGTTTGCAGTGTTATTTCTCCTAACATACACGGAACTTATCTCTTCATCTATCCCATTTAATGTTTTCCAGGCTCCTAGTGCTCCACTTTATCGTAAACCAATTTCTGCTGGAAGAAATTACTGGAAAGGGAGGATTTGTGTAAATTAGATATCTACTGGTGGGAAATCTTAGCAATCTGAAGGACTGTCAGCTTGAGGCAAGGTAATCAGTGTAGCCATATCTTGAAATATTTACTCACAGCTAATTCATGTAGGTACTTAAAATGCTTGAAGCACAGAAAATAATCCCATAATTTAGGAACATATTACTATTTGATCTTGCAGAGATTTTTCCAGGATGATTCTAGCTAATACCCAAGAGACTGAAAGGAACTTGTTTAGAAGGGCTCTGGAGCCTAGGGCAGTGGGAAACACCCATGGTTCCATTTCCCCAAAGTGGTTCTTTGATGGAAATAAAGTATTTCTTAGCAACCTTTCATTATGGCTGGCAGACTCCTGGGAAATTTGAGATAATGCTGATTTTACCTCTGTGAAATCCCTCCCAGAGTAATAACTTGAATTTTTTTAAAGTGATAAAAGATCTGAGAATGTTTTTCTGGCTTCTTCATGTGAACTAGAGTTGTGACAAAGGGAGAGGATCAGTTAGATTCTGTGCAGCCAACTGAGATCAGGAGGAATATTTGAGATGAAAGCTCAGATGAACCAATTGTGTTCCATTTACTAATCTGAACCCAACCGTTGGTTTTCTTTTTTGGAAAGGAAGATTTATGTCACCTAGGTGTTCTTTGTGGAAGATGACATTTAGGAAAATTAAAATAATTACTCTTAAAATAATCACTCAAGTTCATTAAAAAAAAAAAGCTATTAATTTCCTCCATGACTTGTAGAGGTCTCAATAAAAAGGTGCTTTCATGGTGAGGCAGGTGATTATGAAAAAGCTAATGGACATTCCTCTTAGGAGATGAGGGGATTTTTTATTTATAGTTCCTTTGGAGAAGCATGGAATCTAGGTGTTACATCTATAAATTAAAGATTAAAATATGGTATTTGAGTTTTGACAGTAAACTAGGTTCAAATCTTTTTTTCTCCCATTGAGCAATTTGTTTAGCCTCTCTGTATCGTCATGTCCTCAACTGCATAATGAGGAAAAATTGTTGAGGATTATGAGATTCATTAATTTGACCAGCATTTGTTAAATACTTTCTGCTTGCCATTATTTACTCCAGATACTGAAGGTAGAGAGGTGAATAAAACAATGTCCCTATTATCACTGGCTTTCCTTCTAGTGGGGGAAATGACCCACAATAACAAACAAATGAATGAGGTGATTGTAATCCCTTCTAACACGGAGTGCCTCACAAGGGACCATCTGGACCAGGCGCCATGATACCTGCCTGCAAACCCAGCCACTTAGGAGGCTGAGACAGGAGGATGCAAAGTTTGAGGCCTGCATAGGCAAATTAGTGAGATCCTGTCTCAATTAAAAAAAAAAAAAATCAAAAAGGGCTGCAGCTGTAGTTCAGTGGTGAAACACCCCTGGGTTCAATCCCAGGTGGTAGTAGTAGTAATAATAATAATGTTGGGAAAGACCTTGCTGAAAGGTGACATCTGAGCTGAAATGTAAGTGATAAGAGGGAACCAGCTCTGAGAAGGTGACGTGGAGAGGAGTGGCAGGAAAGGGTTCCAGGGAGAGGAAAGAGCAAGAGGAAGGTCAGAGGCTGGATCCAACTTGGCATGCTCAAAGACTAGAAAGAAGACCAGGATGGCTAGAGAGATATAAGATGAAATCCAAGAGACCATGGTGAGGAGTTTGGATTTATTCTACATGGAATGGGAAACCATTAGAGCATTTATATTGCTGTTTAACTTATTTTATTACATACACCTGAAGTGTACAACATGATGCTTTGATCTACATAGTGAAATAATTATACCTCCATCACCTTTTGTAGTTACCTTCGTGTGTGTGTTGAGATACCTAAAATGTACTCTCACAGCACATTTTCATGGCAGAATACAGTATTAGTAGCAATAGTCATCGTGCTATATACTAGATCACTGCACGTTTTCATCCTTCCTAGCTGCAAATTGGTTTGCTTTTGACTATTTCCCCTCCCCACCCTTAGTAGCCATGGTTCTACTTTCTGTGTCTATTTAAGTGAGATCATCAGGTAAATTCAAATCAAAACCACCATGAGATATTACCTCATACTTGCTAGAACGGCTATCATTGACAAGTCAAGAGATAACAAGTATTGGCAAGAGTATGAAGAGAAGATAATCTTTATACACTGTTGATGGGAATATAAACTGGTGCAAACATTATGGAAAATAGAATGGAGGTTCCTCAAAAAATTAAAAATAGACTACCACATGATCCAGCAATTCCTCTGTTGGGTATATACCCAAAGAAAATGCAATCAAAAACTTTATGGGCATCTGCATTCCTGTGTTCATTGCAGCATTATTCCCAATAGCCAAGTTATGGAAGCTATCTAAGTGTCCACTGACAGATGAATGGAGAAAGAAATTACAACGTGTACGTATACCTGTACACACACGCACACCAAAAAAAAAAAAAAAAAAAAAGGAACATCACCCAACCTTAAAAAAAGAAATGATTCCCTAGCACTGGGGGACATGGTGACTTGGGAGATTGAGGCATGAGGGTCACCAATTAAGGGCAATGTGGACAATTTAGTAAGCACCTGTCCCAAAATAAAATAAAAGGATCTCAGTGGTAGATCCACCCCTCTCCCCCAGTTCAGTCCCCGTATTGCGAAAGAAAGAAAGAAAGAAAGAAAGAAAGAAAGAAAGAAAGAAAGAAAGAAAGGAGGGAAGGAAGGAAGGAAGGGAAGGAAGGAAGGAAGGAAGGAAGGAAGGAAGGAAGGGAAGAAGGAAATATTGCAATTTGTTACAACATGGATGAACATGGAAGATATGATGTTAAATGAAATAAGCCAGACTCAGGAAGACAAGCACTATATGATCTTACTTATAATGTCAAAGCTTTAAAAAACAAAAGTGTTCATGCTTTTGAAAGACCATTCAGGTTACTGTGAATAGAATACATTTCAGGAGACAAGGAGTCAGGAATACCAGGTAGGGGAGACCATTGTAATCATCCACCACTGAAGATGGAGTGTGGACTGGGTAGCAGTGGGGATGGAGAGATGTGGGCAAACTGAGAATGTATCTTGGAGGTAGAGTTTTTAGGATGTGGTGATGGATTCAATATGAGGAATATAAAGGAAACAACTTTCACGCTTAGGCTATTGGCTTGATCAACCAGGCAGATGGCTCTGACAGTTATTAAGTTATTTATTGCTTCAGCTCCAAATTCACCCTTCCACACTCCATTTTGTAATGCCAGGGCTGGGAATCCACACATCGCTTTCTGCTTTGCTGGCTGCCTCCCTATTAGGCCTGCCAATTTTGAGTGCTAAAGGGAGATGGAAGGCCTGAGGTGGAAAAAGAGACTTGCTTCTCCCCATCTGCTTCCTGTTTCTGAGCACTTCATCCTAGCAACGCTTCCTCCACCCAGCAGCAGCTGTTCCCCATTGCAGTGGGATCAGTTGAAGGCAGTATTTCTTGTGACACTTACAGAACTAACTTTATCCAGCTCTCCTTGGAGAGAGTGCAGCACCAGACAGGCAGAGAGCCCTGCTTTCAGCTCTGCGAGGACCTCTCCTTTACATTTAAATGTTAGTAATTCCAACTTCTTCCTTTTGTTCTCTCAGCTCTAAGAGGACAGTTGCTTCCTGCATTTGCTGTCCCCACAATATCTTAGAGTCGCCTTACATTCTCAGTAGGCAGCTTCATACTTGGTTTCTTGTTGACAACTTTATTCTTAGTTAATTCACTGTTCAAACAACTGATGTGGCTTCTGTCTTCTGACAGGACTTTCACTTATAATTTTGGATTTCCATTGACTGAGATTAGGAGGACTGGAGAACGACAAGCTGGGAGCATGAGAGTGGAAAACCCAGAGTTCTACTTTGGTCAAAACTCTTTGAGATGTCAGGAAATGTCCCAGTAAAGATGCAGACATGGCCAGCTGGTAGTTTAAAGGTGTAGAAGAATGTCACATCTGGAGATTTAAATTTCAGAGGCATCAGCAAATAGATGGTTTTTAAAGTTGTCTGGTAGATAGCCAAGGGAAGAGCTCCTAGGCCCTGGGATGGAGCACATTTAAAGGTGAAACTATAAAGGTAGCCAGAGAACAAGAGAAACATCAGAAGGGTGTGTGATCTTCAAAGCCAAAAGACAAGATTCAGGAAAAAGTAGACTTCTACATTCTGAGGAGAAATTAAGGAGAATGGGGACAGAACAGTGACCCCCTGGAGTTGTCAATGAGGAATTTGGCCTCAGTGAACACTGCATCATGGTAGGGCTGGAAGCCAGAAGGAATGAGTCAACCTGTTAATGGGAGCTAAGGATTAGATAAAGTACTCAGCTCTTTGGTTTGCTGTGAAGGGAAGTAGACAACTGGCTGGAGAGCAATGTGGGGAGAGGAAAGGGAGCTGTTAGAGTCACAGGCATGCCCATTTGTGTGCTACCAGAGTGATCTAGCAGAGAAAGAGAGAAGAAGGGTGAAAACAGGAGAGGCTGAAGAGAGGGGAAGGACTGGCCCTAGCAGGAGCAGTTCAACAGTAAATGGAGAATGGAGGCGAGGCAGAGGTACTGTTTAGACCCAGGTGGGTTTGTAGACACAGTACTAGGGAGTGTGGGAGAGAACGGGGCATGGTGGCACACGCCTGAAATCCCTGAGGCTAGGGAGGCTGAGGTGGGGGGGATCACAAGTTTGGGGATAGCCTTTGCAATTTAGCAAGATCTTGTCTCAAAATAAATAATAAAAAGAGGTGGAGGTATAGCTCAGTAGTAGAGCACCCCTGTGTTCAATCCCCCAATACCACACACAAGGAAAAAAAAGATGAAAAAGATGGACATGAACTCTGGCTGGAAGAAAGGGAGGGCATGAGGGGACAAATGAAATGATAGGGACCTAAAGAGGGGAGGTTTGGTTGAGTCTGAAGAGCTGCAGGATTGGGGGTGCTGGAGTACCTCGGAGGATGGAGACTGGTGATCATAGAGTAGAGGCTGAAGAGGGAAAGATTTGGGAAGCAGGGAAGCCGCTAGCAATGTACAAATCATCGTTGGTACAATGCTTGGCAAATGGTAAATAATCATGAGCTATCAGGAACCGTGGTTGTTTAAAACTTATTTACTTTTTAAAATACAATGTAGTCATGTAAATTAAAAAATTTATTAGAGTACAAAAAAAGGTGGAAAATCTCCCTTTTTCTTTTGTTCCACCTGTCCTATACCCAGCACACTGTTCTGCATCCCTACTTTTCCTCTTAGGAATCTCTTCTATAAAGAACTTCCTTATTCTTTTTATACTTTAAGAAAAATGGATACGTAGTTGTCCATTCTATAGGTGGCTGTATTTATTTAGCCAGTCCATAGTGATGAAGAGTTAGGTAGTTTCCAAACCTTTTACTATTATTTTTTAAATGCTGCAATAAGTATCCTTTACAGACATGATTTTTTCATGAGTCGTTATTATTATTTAGAGGAGAAGCATAAATTAATATAGATATAACAATGCTCAACTTCATTAACTACTGCTCAAAGAAATACAAATGTAAAAGGGAAACGTATCAAATTATCAAAGATATTTTCAAAAATGTTTTGCTGAGTGTGGGAAAATGGGCACTCTCATCCACTGCTTGTGGAAATGTAAATTTTCATTTTTCAAAAGAAGAAAAACTTTTGTTTAAAAAAAAAAAGTCCTTATCTTTTGGCTCAGCAACTTCACCTGCTGAGAAAATACTCAGAATTTTTTTCTGAAAAAATATTTAGGGTCCTACAGATGATTTAGGCATATGGATATTTACCATACTTATTTTTGAAAGTAAAAAGAAAATCCAAATGCTAAACTATGAGGGATTGATTAAATACATTATGACACATTCCTGTGATGTGAATACAGTCACATGATTAAATGTTTTTTCTCTATTTTTTGCTTGGTCAAGTTCTAGTCATCCTTTTCATCTTGGCCTTATTGCTTTCCTGGCATATCCTTCCCATACCCACCAAAGCATTTAAAACATTGTATCACTCACTTTTCTTTTTCCTTTTTTTTTCCCTAACGGTCATAGGGATTGAATCTAGGATCACACATGGTAGGAAACCACTGGACCACTGAGCTATGTTCCCAGCCCTTTTTTATTTTTATTTCGAGACAGGATCTCACTAAGTTGCTGAGACTGGTCTCGAACTTGAGATCCTCCTGCGTCAGCCTCCCAAGTTGCTGGGATTATAGGCTTGTGCCACTGTACCTGGCTACAATATTAATGGTTCACTGGCTCCTCTTGATTCCTCTATAGAACCTAGCATCATTGTAATTAAATATTCACCTATGCAACTCTTTGATGTCTCCACACTCTGTTTTAAACTCCATGGGGACAGGTACTGCTGTGTGAGTGTCTGTACTATCATCTTCCTAGTGCTCAGCCTAGCACTTGGCACATACAGGTATGCCTCATTACCTGAATCTACTTAGAACCCATATTTGAATAGTGAAGCACTGTGTTAATGACTTGACTTCTGAATTTTGAATAATGAATAGTGAGAGTTAAGATATTCAGATATTTATCAAACATTTTATTCTATTTTGTTCCCAAGTTTCAGTTATCAGAAGAACTGGATAGACAGGGATTTGTTCCAAAAATCTATTTGTGTTAATTAGGGTTCCTAAGATAGTGACAGAATGCCAACTATTTTGAATATTCAGTAAATGAATAATGCAGTGATTTTGAACTACCTTTTAGAAGAAAAATTTAGATGTCCACAATCTGTTGTTAAATAGGAAAGTAGATGACAAAACAGAATTGAAAAACACCCTGCGTGCCACGGATAAAGGGGCTGTGAGTAATGCTCCAATATCCCTCTCCCTTTGTGTTTGGGCTGAGCCAATCATGGTAGTCTCTATCACACCAGTTCTTCAAGGACAGGTGGAACTCAGACAATTTTAGCGAATAAAGTGAGAGGAGAGCCTTTATGAATCTTCTGGAAAGAAACTGGTTAATCCATCCTCCCCTGGCTCAATGTAAACGAAGAAGCATGCAGCCTGATGGCCCCTGCCACCAAGGGCAAAGGAGGAACCACTCCCAGAATAGCCAACCCCAGGTCAAGTAGCAGACAGACACAGGAGGACCTGGCTCCTCCACAACATCACCACACATCTAGAGGCAGTTTAGATGAGCAAACAGATGTTCTTATCGCTTTGGTCATTTTATGTCAGATGTCTATTATTTACACACACTTACATGCAGTAGTGGAAGACACAGAGCATTTGTTCAGTAGACATTAGCTACTATTATTTAGTGAAGAATTACAAATAATCTTATTTTTAGTAGAACAGTTCTGATACTTTGTGAGCTCATTATAAAGCAAAGTCCAAGCCTGGCATGGTGGTGCATGCCTATAATTCCAGCAGCTTGGGAGGTTGAGGTAGGAGGATCAAGAGTTCAAAGGCAGCCTCAGCAAAAGTGAGGCACCAAGCTACTCAGTGAGATCCTGTCTCTAAATAAAATACAAAATAGGGTTAGGGATGTGGCTTAATGATCAAGTGCCCCTGAATTCAATCCCTGGTACCCCAAACAAACAAAACAAAACAAAAAAAGCAAAGTCTATATACCATTATACAAAACAGTAGGGAGGGCCTCAAAAAATTAAAAATAGAACTATCATATGATCCAATAAACCTAACTCTGGTTGTATATGCATGGGAAATAAATTCATGATCTCAAAGAGATATCTACACTTTCATATTCATTGCAGCATTATTCACAATACTCAAGATAAGGAAACAGCCTGTGTTGGCCGACAGATGAAGGGAATGTGGTGTATGCACAGTCATGTGCTGTGTAATGATATTTCGGTCAGTGATGGAGCACAGGTTTGGTGATGATAGCCCCATGAGATTACATGGCCTAGTGATATAATAGCTGTCTTAGTTTATGCACGTACACACTATAATGTTTGCACAAGGACAAAATCACCTGATGACCCATTTCTCAAAATGTGTCCTTTTTGTTAAGTTACTCATGACTGTGCATACCATGGAATATTATATAGTCATAAGAAGAAAATCCTGCCATTTGTGACAACATGGATAGAAATGGAGGCTATTGTGCTAAATGAAATAAGTCAGGTGCAGAAAGACATTTTTTAAAATTTGAACTCATAGAAGCAGAGTAACAGAGTGGTTACCAAAGTATGGGGGGTAGAAGGAATGAGGAGATGTTGGTCAAAGGATACAAGCTAAGTAATAAAATGAATAAGTTCTGTAGAGCCAAGGCATAGCCTGGTGAATAGACTTAATAACAATGTATTGTATACTTGAAATGTGTTGAAACTAAATCTAAAAAGGTAATCATGTGAGATATGGACATGTCAATTAGCTTGACTATGGTAATTATTTCATAACATATATATAGATATAGACATATACTTATATACATATATCATATTGCACCCTTAAATATATCTAATATTTATGTGACAATCATACCTCAATAAAGCAGGAAATGAGAAGGCAAACTCTATATGTCCATTTAGGAAAAGCTAGAAAACTATATCAAAATATTAACCTCATAAGCCTTGATACCTCTGGGTTGTGAGAATTGAGGAGGATGGTTGGGACAGGCGCAGGCAGTATGCAGTTATCTCAGAGAGAATAAAGAGGCTAAGTGTAATAAGATTGTCAAACAGAACTAAGGACCCCCTTGAAATTCAAATTTATGGAATTCTCTGTGTTTCCTTTTAGATTTAAAAAGATCACTGAAACAAGCCCTCTGAAGAGTTTGATCTGGAATGTTTGGGTAAAGTTCTTCTTCTGAACTAAGAGCAAAACAACTGGAAACCTCTGATTTTTAGGCGTTAAATTCCAAAGGAATCAAATGCCAAAGAATATGCAGCCAAGTGAGGGAAATGACCTAACTTACAGTTCTCTTCTAACATAGATAACTGTGAAGTTCAATGCCAAACTGAGCAGCCTTCTGAGAGAGCCTGCAAAAGCACAGGTAGTAGATTTTTAGAGCAGTGTTTGTCCAACTTACTTTTAACGGCACCTCCAGTAGGAATTGTACTTTTTTGATACTATCAGTGTTTCCCTTAAGCCAGCTTATGTGGGCTCACCAGAGCAGACTCTTACACTTTCATGTATTTTGTGTGCCAGTTATTGAAGGTAGCTATTATTAAAAGTGAAATTATATGAACTTATAATTAAATAAGTTATATTAAAAACAAAGATAACAACTTCTCAAAACTCATCACTTCCTAATCAGTTTTCTAGACTTTACTCTCAGTTCTGATTTGGTTGTCTCCTGCGTATATGTGGTAGAAATACCAGATGATGATGAGCTTTTTCTAGTTCTGAGTTCTGGGATGTCAGTGATAGCTTGAAGAAAAACACGGTGGGAATACTTACACCACAGAAATTGGCAAACACTATAAACCAGGGCTTGATTTATTGTTTTGTTGATATTCTACTCATGAAAGTGATGGAGAAAACATCAATGACACAAATTAAATTTAAACGTATGTATAGCTGTTATGTTGTGAATAACACAAAGACAACTGAAGAAATATCATGCCATACAGTATTTAAAAATCATTATCTGAGTCAACAAAGATTCACTGGTGTCATTGATGGTGGAGCAAAGTTCCAACATGTCTTTGGTGTTTCACTTTCATCTTATTTGTTAACATGCATGGAAATATCAGCTTATATTATGTCTGAATGCACTCATTCATCATTGATGTGAAGGACTTCTTTACTGAGCTAGATAGAAATCAAGCACTGATTCATAGTCTGATTTTATCACATAGAGTTGAATTACAACCATGGACACACATGTTTGGCAAAAATCAATGAAATCATTTATGAGAATCAATCGACTATGTGAAAAATTTACAATAAAAAGTCTTGCATATTTATTACTAGTTATAAATTGTGAACTACACACTCTTAACATCAGTAACATTTGTAATAAATTTATGTATGCATATACCACGTACCTCTTTTCTCAGAGAGCCAGGTTGGTAAACATTTTCCAGTATACAACTGTCAAAACACACATACTCATAAGTAACCCAAACAAAAATTTCAGAAAATAATACTTACCCTTACCATAGATGATGCCCTCTGGTGTCCTATATTGTTCCATTTATAAAACAAATCCATGCTGCAGTGCTCTAAATTGATTTTACAACCCACTGAAGGTTTATGAACTGCAGTTGGGAAAAAAAAAAAAAAAACCTGTTTAGAGATCTTCAACCACAGGTTCTGAAGATACTTTTGGAAGAGATGCTCAGAGGGATGGTGATCAAGTGTCCTTTTTATACTCAGAGATTAACAGCAACAGAAACTTAAGAAATGTGAAGCAGAAAACAGATCAGAGACATTGCTGGCATACTCAGTGTGTCTGTATTTGGTAAAAGAGAATTCAGCATTTACAAGAAAGGACAGTTGGTTTCAATTCACCTGAGCATACTGCTAAAAATATGTGTTGGATTTCCGTGGATTGTGAAGGTATGCAGTGAACCAATCTTCTGAGGTTCATCTGTGTTAAGTGGATTCTGTCACTAAATTCAAGAGTAGTGCCTGCTTAAGAGGGCTTGCCCCTTTTGGAGTTTTTGACAAGTCCTTGGGAGAGACTCCAACTTAGCTTCTCACAAAGTTAACAAGAAGGCCCTTTTTGAATACCTGTCCCTGCAACAACCAACAACATAAATGGGTTCAAACACAGATGGTCAGCCTCTTGGGCTGCCAAGGATCATTGCCAATGAGGAGGGAGCAGCGAAGACCTGTACTGATGTCTGAGAAGGTTGGAGTTTTCCCAAGTTTTCCCTAAACCTGTCTAGATACTTTGAAGGTAAAGAACGACGAACCTTAACCTTTCTGAGGGATGCAATTATTTGAAAATTTAATGAAAAACGTGGCTTCTCCAGAAAATGTCCTTACCCAGTAAATTTTGCCTGGATGGAAGAAGATCCACACAACCTCTTGATGTCTATCCGCAGTTAAAAACTCCTGTGTTTGGTGAGGATCTTCTTGGCAGAGAGTCTTCAAAGGTAGCCAAGAAAATAGACCTCTGATACGTTCAAATGTCTCAAAGAAAACACAACTTGTGGGCCCTGTGTGGCCCTGCATCACCTTTATCAATTATACCTATGCACATAGATTAGAATTCACTGTCAAGAGCATCATTTTTTAAGAAGCTGGACAACCAGGTGCCCTGGGCTGCCTCCGTTTATTGGAAATACATGGGATTTAGTATATTCATAATAATGGTCTGTGTGAATTTATTTCACAGGCAAAGTATGTAAAACTACTGTGAGAGAATAAACTGGGAGAAAGTTTTCTCTAGAGACCCAAGGGGATACAAGAAACTGTAGGGGTCCACCAGGCATAGACATTGGGCAGTGGAAGAGCCTGGAGCTCCATAATCTGTCAGTACCCCTATTCTTTGGTATGGACAGTTGGTATTTTCTATACTTCACATAAAAGGCTAGGAGGCAAATTCTCAGAGTAAGACCAGAGGTAACCCCCCTCAGAAATACTGAGAGCTGAACCCTCAAACCTCCACCACTGGTCTAAGATGTAGTGTGAAGATGGGCTGTGATCTACTACCCTACCTTCAAAGTTAGAGCTGAAATATGAGGCCAGCTAAAGACCAACTTCCCAGCTCTCAGCTCACAAATTCCTTTCAAGTGTTAATACATGCAGAAGAAAACAGTTTTCTAGTAAAAAAAACCATTGAGACTTCTCTGTCCTCACAAAATTCAGGGGAATCTAAGTTTAACAAGGTTTTCATCCTGGAACTCCAGACCTGCTTAATAAACAGTACAGCTCAATTGGAAAAGAAAGCACAGAGAGGCTTAGGAACCAGAACACACCCAACCGAAAAGCAATCATCACTATCTTTGGTTCTGACCTACTGATGCATGGCACCTTCCATTGTCTCTGGATTGTTTGAATGTTATAACATCAAATAACCCTCTGGCACTGGGTGAGCTTGACATTTTAAACACAAAGATATTTTAGACTTCTAAATAAGTTGCCCTACGAGTTGTAAACCACAGAGTACAATGCGCGATGGCCATCTTTCCTCTCTCTTCTTATTCGAAGTGTCATGTTTTGGTTCCAACCTTTTTACCATAGGAACCTTGTGGTAAATGGATATATCTGGGAAACATTAAGAATAAATGCTCATTGAAAAAATACTTGCCTTTTATCATGAACTCCTGTTTCTGAGGCTCTGGAATAATTTAAAACAACTGAAGTTTATTGTACTATAAATACATTGACTCTTTACATTTCCAAACAAGCTTACCAATACAAATGGACAATTTGATGAAAAATGTTGGTGTTTTTCTTATACTCTTTTGTCTTCGTATTTCTTTGTGAATGTTAAAGTTCAGAGAACAGACTGAAAATGGACCATGAAATGAAATGATATTTGAAATTTGCTCTAAACCATTGAAGAATGAAACAAGATTGACAAACTAAATAACTGAGAGTTGAGTGATAAGTACATGAAAGTTCATCTTACTTTTGCATTTATTTGAAATCAAATGTGTTTCCAAATTTTTTAGGAAATCAGACGTGGCCAATTTAAAAAATTGTGGAAGAGAAGGAGGAAGAGAAGAAGGAGGAAACACCAAGAAGGAGGAAGAGGAGAAGGAAAGAAGAGAAGAGAAGAGGAGAGGAGAGGAGAGGAGAGGAGAGGAGAGGAGAGGAGAGAAGAGGAGAGGAGAGGAGAAGGAAGAAGTCAGACGTGGAAATTTTCCAGTGATGGAGAATTAACATTTTTTAAAACTCCTTTAAAAAGACTGGAAGTCTTACAAAGATCATCTAATCAATCTTGCTGGTATGATTTGGTAAAATGAAAAACAGATTGTGTATTTCTTACAAAATGTGTCTTGATTTAAATAAATGATGATGTTCATGAAGATGACTCTCAAAACTCTACACATTTTGTTTAGTCAGATTATAGAGTGGAGTCAAGTTAGAGGAGGAGGGGACCAGGAGAGGTGCCGTCTGTCCTGCTTCTACAGGAGAAAAAAGGAAGGGGGCCAGAGGAAAGGACCCATGGAGATATAACACATGGGACAGAATAATTTGTGGCATGCAGTGAGACAGCAGTGGGAAAGCTGTCTCAGAGAAAAGACTCAAGGGAAATGACAGATAACTCAGGGAAGAACCCAGGGAATGGCAAAAACAAGTAAACACAGAAGAGAAAACCTTTCATTCCTCTCCAGGAGATTTCATACAGGCTTCTGCCCGACCCCACAATGTGCTGCTCCAGTTTCAGAAATTAAACTGATTCCTACAAGATGGTGACATCCACCCTGGGAAAGGGGCACTGCACTGTGTCAACTCATATAAGGAAGATGGTATGGAATTGAGGCAAATCCCTCAGAAAACAGTTCACTCTCTCATTCTCATGGGGCTTAGACAGAGGGGCTCAAGAAGCTTAGTTACTTAACCTGTGTGGAGAAACAGGATCCAGATGCTTTGGAGATTAATTAAAAGGGTCCACCCTGAGATACACAAAGAAAGGCTTAGTCTTGCCAGGGCCTGGAAACTCATTAAGTGCCTGTCCAGGACAGGACACAGTAACAGGGATGGCCCCAGCACAAATGGAAGCTAAGGGGCCATGGCATGCCCCTCAGTGTGTTCAGTATTGTGTCACAAAGGAGCCATGACCTTATCTCCTTAGAGAAAAGCACAGAAGATGAGCAAGACACTTCAAATAATAAGAGAAAGGAAGGATGGTCATCACGCACTGTACCTGCAGACCTCCGGGACACTTTGATTGCCACTTTGCACAAAGCATTCTTTTGTCAAAAACCAAACGAAGAAAAATGTAAAGGATGCCAGCATTTCTAGCCAGGACAGGCTCTGAGCTAATGAACATGCCCATGTTTTTCTGTCTATGACGCGTCCCCCAGGCACGGAGTGGAATTGTGCCAAGTGTGCTATACCCTTATCTCTCCCGCCATCTGCACCGGGTGTTGCCAAACACCAAAATATGACTCGGTGGCTGGTTCATCCCCTGCAGGCAAAGAAGGGAGTCCCTCCATTATTTATTCACATGGTTTTATCAAATCAAAACTATGTGGAAGCAGTGTCTAGAAGGAAGTCATGGCATCAGATCAGTATGTTTGAGTAACACCGAGAAAGGACAGAGGGACAATCACAAAATCTCCATGGCCTGGAGAAGTCCTACTAAGCTCCTTCTGTGTGAAGAGAGCAAAATTTTTTTTTTAACTTAAATGTAACTTACATACAGTAAAAAGTACACATTTTCCCTTTTTTTTTTTTTTTTTTTTTTTCAGTGCTGGGGATAGAACCCAGGCTTTGTGCTTGTGAGGCAGGACTCTACCAACTGAGCTATATCCTCAGCCTAAAAACTACACATTTTCTTAAGTGTGCAAGTTGATCAGATTTTACATAAGTCTACACCTGTGGTACAACCACTCCAGGAGATCAATATGTGGAATATTTCTGTCACCCCATGATCTCTGCCAGTCAATAACCCTTCAGAAGTAACTATTAGTCTGACTTTTTCCCCTCTTTGCTGCTGAGGATTGAACCCAGGGGCGCTTTACCACTGAGCTACCCCCCCCAGCCCTTTGTAAATTTTGAGACAGGCTCTCATGAAGTTGCTTAGGGCCTCACTAAGTTGTCCAGGTTGGCCCTGAATTTACAATCCTCTTGCCCCAGTCTCCCATGTCACTGGGATTACCGGTGTGCAATCCTGGCTACATGGGACCTCTAACATCTATATTCATAGATCTGCTTTTCAGAATTCTTTATCTTTATATAAAGGGAATCATGCAGTATGTACTCTTATTTGGGGCTCCTTTCACTCAATACTCTGTGAGATTCACAAATGTTGCATGGAGCAATAGTTTGTTATTCCTTTATTACAGTATAGTATTCCATTATGTAAACATTCTGCAGTTTATTTATCCATTCTAATTGAACAGTTGGGTTGCTTACAGCTTTAGGTTATTAAGAATAAAATTTCTATAAACATTCTTATACATGTTCTTGGTGGATATGTGCACTCATTTTTTTTTTCCTGGAAATATACTCAGGAGTGAAATTACTGGATCATATGGTAGGTTTATATTTAAAAAAACAGCTTTTCCAATTTGCACAATCTACACTCCCATCCGCAATGTGTGACAGTTCCAGTTCTTCCTCATTCTTACCCTCACTTAGAATTTCCTGTTCTTTCGATTTTAGTCATTCTACTGGATGTGAAATGCCAAGCAGCGTGGCTTTCATGTGCATTTTCCTGAAGTCTAAGGATGTGGAGTACAGGTCCAGCTGTGCGTGAATACAGTGATCACTTTGGAATCATTTTCCAACGCAAGTAACAATAATTTATAAAGACCATGGAAAGAAAATAAATACAAAATTGAATACTTTCATCCATGCTATTCACCTGCTTTTCCTATCCTGCATTGCCATCTCTTTATTTTGCTCAAAAAGTACTTCTGAATATCTGACTACACCTTGTCAGAAATTTCAGTGAAAAAGCCAAGCCTTTCTTGACTCCCTTTTCCCCTCTATGCTTCTCCATAAAGCTGTAACAGATAAATGGAAATTAAAGCTTTGGAACATGGTGAATCGTTTTGGGGAATCCTGCCTCACCAAATCCCCTTTCTCTGAGAACAATTTCACATATGCAGATGTAGATTCCTAAAGTCATGTTTGTATCATGTAACCCTATCCCTTCCATTGACTTCAACTGTTTGGAGAAGAGGGGTCACGAGCTCCAGAGGGAGGCGATTCATTGATAAGCATGAGTCTACAAGTTTTTCTATCCTGAGCATTTGGTAGTTGGATATTGAGATTCTAGTCAGTTTTCCAGGGGCCAGGAAAGGATCTCAATGCACAAAGAGACAGAGAAATCTGTCAGGTTGGATTTGGGTGGCTGTAGGGGGAGGGAGCAAAAACACCTAGCCACACACTGTGCCAGAAGTGACCAATCAGAGGCAGACCTACTGACCCTGACGTCCACCTTGGTCTACCTTTTCCTGGGCAGGACCCCTAGCGCCCTCCCCTGTATAGAGACCCTGAGCAGCCAAGTCACGGGCAATTTCTTCTGGTTCTCCCACCCCTGACTTTCACCCCGGGGGGTGGGGGGGTGGGGGTGGGCTGGAGATTTCGCCCAGGAACACAAACTCTAATAAATCTTAATTCAACTACTTTTGTCTGACTCTGGTGGTCCCGAACCGCTCCAGCGAGCTTACATCTTTGGCCACCTGTGAGTTTACAAAATCTAGACCACAAAGAGCAAGATGAATAAAGAAGAGATGTGTGGAGACAGGCCAGGGTTGGGGGAGTTACAGAGAGTGCAACTAGAGAAACTCCCATGGTCCTTGATTTCTAGTTCCACCCCTATGCACCCTTAGCGGCCTTCCTGGTTGTGTGAGATATCTCAATATTGATTCAAGTGACTTTCCTGGTTTTGGTGAAGCTAGTTTTAAAACATTTTTGTTACTTGCCCACAAGTCATGGAGTAAAAGAATTCTCACCTATCCCTTTTTCTTTTCTTTCTTTCTTTTTTTTCTTTCTTTCTTTTTTTTTGCTGAGGATTGAACCCAGGGCCTTGTGGACATGAGGCAAGCACTCTACCAACTGAGCTATATCCCCAAACCCTTACCTATCTCTTTTTGATGATGGATTGAGGAAAGAAGGCTAAACTCTATGAGGTTCATACTTTCCATTCAAGCACCCCTCCTTCATCCTAACACTGCAAATGCTAAATTTTTGATACTAAAACCAATAAATAATGGGAATAGAATTAAAACCAGAAAGCACTAAAAATAAGAGACCATGGGATGTGCTAATTTTGGCCTTGGTTACCTTTTTCCTTTTCCTGCATTTTTCTCTGGTTCTGAACACTTTTATCTTCTTTCTCCTTTGCAGCCTACCTCCCTTTATTCCTCTGCTTCGGCCTCTTGTCCTTGGAAAACACACTGTTTTTAGAACAAGGAGAGCCATAAAACAAAAGCATTTTGGTGAGACGATGATGCTCTCCAACCCCTGGGGTGCTGGTTTTGTTTCCTTATGTATCCCTATGAGACTCTGGGGGTGGGGTGGGGGAATTGACTAAAGAAAAGCAGAGACCGAGATGAGAGCCCATAAACTGTGGAGATCAAGGAGCCAACCAGGCCCCAGCCCAGTTTTCAGAGCTGTGTGAATTCCAACTTGCTAGAGAGTTCACAGACTTGCAAACACAGAAGGACAGGAGGAACAAATCTCTTTGCTAAAAGAAAGGAAGAATTTGGTAATTAAAACAGCAGGAAATGAAAGCAAATAGTGTAATGATTTCAATGTTAAGAAAAGTACCCTTTGAAACTATTAAACTACTTTCATAATCTAGCTGTGACCCAAATGTTTATTAAGAAGTTATCACAGCTCTGGATTATATGAAGTAATTGTTACACTTCCCAATGTTATAAAATGTACAAATACCAGTTGTGAAGTTGCTCTGAGAGAGACCCTGAGAGATGAGTGAAGAGACAGCTTCCCAAAGGTTTGTCATGTGCTCAAAGATAGTTAAGAAAAAACATTTTTGAAAAAGGCAAGATAAAAATACAAATGACAAACAGAAGCATCATGGTCTATTTTTCTCACATGTATTATATTTGGTTCCCTAATTCATTTTTAATTCCTGCACGTACATACTGTTTTATGTTTAGAACATTCTTTTCTGCAAGGTGTTAAAGGGGGAGAAGGAGGGAAAAAGAAAAAAAAAAAAACTTGGTGAGGGTAGCCTCGCAAGTTAGCCCGAGGAATGCTTTGGAAAGTTTTAGTATCCTTAAGAGGAAGCCTTTTAAGGGTTGGACTGAACCAGCACCTATTAAAACATACTGCCTTTGTCTTCCACTCAATTATATTGCAACCTGATCCTGTGGTTTCTGCTAGGAAATTCCATCCCATCTTCCTAAGCATTATCTTCTTTTCAAATGACAAAAGTGAAACAAGAAAAATGCTTTTCTCACGTAACTCCCTTTAATCCTTAACCTACTTAGCCTTGTGTCTTTCAAGTGGCAGAGAGAATTAATAACTCTGTGGTGGGTGAAAACCCATCGGTGGAAGAAGTTATGTTATATAAAGGGGAGGTATTAGCTACAGCCTGAAGTCTCTTGCCTGATGCCAGACGTGTGTGTTTTTCTCCCCAGACAGGATGGAGCCAGATGCAGGGTTGGATGGGTTATAAACAGAAGGGTGTCCATTGAAATTGTCCCAAAGACATATCCAAATATATAACGTCAGTGGACAACATTACCATTATTTAAATAAAGCTTAAATTTTGCATGTGCTGTCAGATGGGATGGCACATGCCTATAATCCCAGCTATTTGGGAGGCTGAGGCAGGAGGATTACAGGTTTGAGGCCAGACTCAGCAACTTATTGAGGTCCTTAGCAATAGTGAGAACCTGCCTCAAAATAAAAAGTAAATAAATAAAACTTGCATGTGCCTTTGCACAGTACCTTCCCAAGTCATTATCAAACCATTTAAAACTCAGGTTTTTCCTGTTAATTCTCTTAAGTAACTCAAGCTTACACAGGCAGTGGGGAGCAACCTGCAGAGAGTGACTTGAGAAACCCTACCAGGCTTCATTTGCAGGAGAGGACAGGGCTGCCCAGTATCCTGCCTCTGACCATCTGCCTCTGGTGCAGCCCTTGCCTCTTCTCACTGAGAAACTCCCAGAGTCAGTTGACCAGAGGCCATTAGTCACTGCTGATAAGAATTCGTTGACCATCTCGTGACTCAGCTTTTAGATCTCAGTTTAAATGTCACTTTTTAGAAACATATCCAATGACACTCTAGACTAGCTTATATGTTATCATGTTGGTGATTGTATCTTTGAGATTATTTGACTAAGCCTGTCTTCCATCTCCCACCCTCTGCAACTATAAACTCCCACACAGTGTTCCCATCAATCACTTCAGTATGTATCCTCAATATTCTGCTCATTCCAAATCCTTTCTAGATACTTAATAAACATCTATTGAGTGAAAGAATCAATACATGAATGAAGCCAGGCATGGTGGTGTGTACCTGTCGTTCCAGCTATAAGGGGGCTAGGCAAGAGGATTGCTTGAGTCCAGGAGTTTAAGACCAGCCTGTGCAACACAGGCAGACCTTGACTTAAAACAATAAAAACAAAATGGTGAATGAAACGTACTATTTTGAATTGCAATGCAACTCCAAAAAATGTTTATTGAGTACTGATTACTTTGTTGGTTCTGAGCGGGTTCTAGAAATCTAATAAATGGTCTATCTCTGGGTTGGTGTTGCCCTAGCTTTTGTCCTGAATTCCTTCTCATGTCCTCACTCTCTCTGGGCAAGGTCATTCTTTTCAGTGGCTTAACTCATCATCTTTGTTGTAAGGATTTCAAAACTTTTATCCCTGATCCCAAAGATTCTTCTCCCCAGATTATAGACACTTTACGATGCCAGACCAATATGGAATATAGAAAACTCAATATCTGAAACTAATTTGATATACTCCAGCTACTCAAGACCATATTTTAGGAAAAACCATTCAACCATTATAGGAACTCTTAAGACACAGATTGTCTATGTTAACAATAATACCCCAATCACAGCCGGGTGCGGTGGCACACGCCTGTAATCCCAGCACTTGGGAGGCTGAGGCAGGAGGATTGCAAGTTCAAAGCCAGCCTCACCAACTTAGCGAGACCCTAAGCAACTCAGTGAGACCCTGTCTCTAAATAAAATACAAAATAGGGCTGGAGATGTGGCTCAGTGGTGGAGTGCCCCTGGGTTCAATCCCCAGCACCAAAAAAAAAAAAAAAAAAAAAAAAATAATAATAATAGTACCCCAATAGTACTTCCTATTTATATAGTTTTATAATAAAAAAAAGAAGTGATTCCACATTGTCACTATAGGAGATATGAGAAATTTAGCATTCAAAGACATAAATTAGCAAGTTCTGGGGCTAATTTTAATATATGGCAGAGCTCTAAATGTAACCCAACTAAACATTATCCCTCCCAAGTTGAGACTTGATGCTGAAGGAAGACAATGATCCCTGAAAATCTTCTGAGTAGATGGACAACAGGATGGAGGGAGTGTTTAAGGAAGATTATTGTAGCTGTTGTACACAACGAAAATAAGATCATCCAAGCCGATCATGTAAAGCCAAAAGAAGCCCTTATTTTAGCTGGCCAGGGACGATCATTCTTACACCTAACAGCAGAGTGGCGGGAAATCGAGTGTTATTTCTTTTGTTGCCAGCATTTATGGGGAGCGGGAAGGGATTATGGTAGGACTGACTCTCTCTCTCCTGATGGCACTGGAGAATCTTCTTTTTGGGGAGTATAACATAGCCATGGTATGTAGAATGGGTAGAAGAGGGTGCCAGGGCACATGTCTGCAATCCAGTGACTTGGACCCCTGAGGCAGGAGGACCACAAGTTCAAAGCCTCAGCAACTTAGCAAGACCCTGTCTCAAAATAAAAAGTAAGAAGGACTGGGGATGTAACTCAGTGACCTTGACTGGCTGAGGAATTGAATGTGGTTCTGTAATTGAGCATGGTGGCCTTCTACAGAAGACCAAGAGACTCTCTCACTGTTCAAGTCCTGCTGGTATCTTGACCCCAGAAATAGGTGAGATTAGAATTTGAGTGAATTCCACATTCATTCTACCTTTTCTGCTTCTATCTTTTTAATGTTTCTTTCCTTCTTTCTTTTATTTTTAAACTTTTTTTTTTCTGATTCAGTATGTGGTTCCTCAAGGATGACCACCATATATTACCTGCAACCTTAGGCCCTAGCCAAGACAGAAGTGACTTTCTGCAGGCTACTTTAGGGTCCTTGTGGCTATCTGACTTCAATCCTCAACCTGGGTTCTTGCACAAGTGTGGAATGGGAGAGGGGTAAGATGTCTTTAGGAGGATATTTCAATATCCTGGATGCATGTTTTGGGGGATCCTGTACTGGTACCAATGCACAGAGAAAAAAAAAATATGTGTCTTCTATCAGTGGCCTTCCGAGTAGGTACCTCTTTTTAAGTTTCTCTTTAGTTTCCAGTAAAACTTAAGTAGTATCCGAGAGGATCTGGATGTCTGTTTTGTATGCTGGTTTGAAAAATTTATTATGGGATAGGATGGGAAAAGGCATTTATGTTTCAACTCTGGAAAAAGCTTTGTATTTTATCTATATCCTTGGGCAGCATCTGGTATATGTACTGATATACCTTAAATCTAGTCTCAGAGTGAAATGGTGATAGGAATGTTAAAAAGCCACATGGAAAGGAATTGACACTTTCCTTGGTATATAGTTAGGGTTCTTCAAAGAAACAGAACCAATATGAGGCTGAGGCAGGAAAACTGAAAGTTCAAGCCCAATCTCAGCAACTTAGCATGACCCTGTCTCACAATCAAAATTAAAAAGGACTGAGGATGTAGCTCAGTGGTAAAGTGCCCCTGGGTTCAATTGTCAGTACCAAAACCAAAAACCTATAACCAATAAAACATACATTAATAAAGAGATTGGGAGACTGGAAAATAAGATTTATTTTAAGGAACTGGTTCACGGTTTTATGGGGGCCACTAAGTCCAAAACCTGTGTTTCAGGCCAGCAGGATGGAAACCCATTCAGGTTTTCTATCTTGGAGTCGAGAGGCACAGTTTCTTCAGGAATCTTCAGTCTTTCCTCTTAAGGCTTTCAACTAATTGGATGAGACCCATTTGTTAAGGATAGTAATTAGCTTTATTTAAAGCTTACTGGTTATAAAAGTCAATCACATTTAAAAAATTCCCCACAGCACCATTTAGACTGGTGTTTGACCAAACATCTAGGCACCTTAGCCAAGCCAACTGGGAACCTAAAAATCATCATCACACTGGGTAAGAGCATGCTCAGCAGCAATCCCTTCAGAAGCTGTGACTTCCTTACTAAAGGATATATTGCTTTTTCCAGTGTTCACAGAGGAAAACACCAGCCCTGTCGTCAAACTCTAAACAACAAAGAAGCACAGAAGCAGAGAGTGGAGGATCATAAGAAAGACTGTTCACATGGGCCAGACCTGGAAGTGACATACACTTCCTCCCATATTCCACTAGCTATATCTAATAGCCATGAAGCCTGGGAAACATACTCTGGCTGCTCAGGAAGAATGGGAAATAACTTTGTGACCAGTGTCTGCCACAAAAACATAGACTCAAATTTTCTAGCTCTAGGGACTAATTGGATGATAATTTTATTAACCAACATAAGGCACACACAAGAGGCAGATGCAATAGGAAGATCCTGAGCTCAATTTTCAGAATGTAGAGTCTGCAGTGCTCGGGAACACACACATGAAGATGTCCTATAGGCCCCTGGAAATGAAGCTCTGGAGGTCAGGAAAGATAAGGGTATTGAAAATACAAATTTAGAGAATCTTTGACCTGTGGGTAGTATAACAATAGAGGGAGAAGAGAGGAATAAAGATGAATCATTAAAAGACAAGAGGAACTGGTGAAAGTGTTTGTAAGTTGTGAAAGAGAACAACAAAAACAGGACCTCAAAAGCTAAGGATGGAGAGAGTTTCAAGAAAGGGAATGGTCAAAGAATCAAATGTTACAGACAAATGAAGAGCATTCAGAAAATGTTCTTTGTATCCAGTAATTATTCCCTGTCTTACACATGCAGAAATCCTCTCCTAGATTGTTCTCCTTTTGGGAAAGATCGGATAGACCTGTTACACATTAAGATAATATCTCAGTTCAAGATGGAGGACTGAGCACAAGCCGTTAGCTGCTTTTTCACCTAAGACACCATGAATGTAGCAACAAAGGAATTTCTTTAAATGTATAAATCCACAAAAACAAATGGAGTGGGAGAGGTTTTGAACACTTCTACAGAGCAAGGTGGAGAGCAGAGAGTTGACACCAGGCAGAGGAAGCCAAAATTAATAACAGCCAGCCTAAATTCAGAAAAGACTCCCATCTGGGTGAAGGAAGGAGGAGAATAGAAGAGGGGTGAGGGCCCTTGAACAGGAGGTGAGGCTAACAGACAATGGAAAAGGAGAGTGCAAGAAGAAAAAGAGAGGTGAACAAGGAAGAGGAGGAGGAAATGAAGACAAAAAGGAGAAAAGTTCATTTCTACTTGAAGCTCTGACTTGAAGCTTCCTTTGAAGGGCACTGGCCCTCTGACCACAGACCTGAAGAGAGGGAAGTACAATTTCAGCACTTCTGGGTTCTGCAGTGAGCATACTTGTCTGGACACCATAATGCAAATGTTGTTTGTTGTTTTTCAGGTTCTAAAATGGAACTACAAATTAATTATGGAGGATTAAAATATGGCAACACAAAATGTAATATCAGTCTTGGCAAGAAAAAATTAAAAGAGAATTAATGGAGGTCTGCTGTGGAAGAGGGGGACATGCTAAATTACCTTGTCACTGTCTTTTAAAACAGGGATTCAAGAGACAATCTGTGTTTGATGCAATAAGAAATGGAAGTTGGATTGACAGTTTGAAGACATGGATGTGACTGGCTGAGGAACTGAATGTGGTGCTGGAATTGAGAGCAGGAACCAGAGACATGATGGGCAGTCAGGGCAAGGATCTCTATAGGCAGCAGATTCTGTGTTTCCTGCAACTCTGTGATCAGGAACTTCACTGGAACCTAAAGGTATGCGCTGGAACCCTGAGCCAGTATCTCAGGAGAAGCTGGGGTGATCAGCTCATGGTCAGCTCCTTGTCCTTGAATGGACAAGGAATGTACGAACACCAAGTGTTTCACCCTAAATGGATTTAGAAATTCCCCTCCCTAAAGTCATTAGCCAATAGCTTTAAAGATCACCTCTAGCAACACCATATGAACCCAAAGACATTCACAGTTCTGCTGTTAACCCTCTCTTGGGACCCCATCTCTGTGGGAGCTCAGCTTCCTTTCCATTTCTTAAATAAATTCTGTGTCATTGCTCTTACTCTCCATCTTCTGTGGATCATGGATCTCATTCTTCAGATTTCGAAGACAAAGAACATACAGCTATCTGTATTTCATAATGTGTCAGGAGGAGGGAGAGCAGGCACATGGGGGCAGTAAAAGGAGGTTAGACCTCATCCATCAGAGCAGGAAGTTACCAGGCATTGTTTTGAGTTCATGAATCAAGAAATATTATTTATAGATATGAAAGTAACTGCTGGAAGAATTTTAAAGGATTGTTGGAAGTGGTTCCCTCTGAAATGGAAGACCAAGGGAAAGGTGTATTAAGAAGGATGAAGGCTGCTTTTATATGTCTTCTGTGTTGTTTTTAAACCATGCAGAAAATAAATTGGTTAAATGAGTTTTATTTGTTTTGGGATTTTTGGTTTGGGGGTTTGTTTGTTTGTTTGTTTGTCCTGGGGATTGAATCCAGGGGGTACTTAACCACTGAGCTACATCCTCAGCCTTTTTTATTTTTAATTTTAAGACAGGGTCTTGCTACATTACTTGCAAAGTTGCTGAGGCTGCCCTGGAACTTGCAATCTTCCTGCCTTAGCCTCCTGAGTTGTAAATGTCTTCATATATAAAAATATATACACTGATACACTGATATGGGAAGATCTCTAAGCAATATCATTTAAGTTTTAAAAAGCAAAAATTACATATATATATATATTTGTCATGATCCCATTTGTATAAAAAGAACATAACACAAAATACATAGTTCTTTATGTTCTGTGAGTGTATATATTTTCAAATGCATAGAAAAAAGTCTGGGAGGATTTATGCCCAACTGATAGGCAGTGATTCCCTCTGGTGAGAGGACAGGGGTAGCATATGGTCTTGGGCAGGGTGTTCTCATGAACATTGTACAAATCATTGTACAAGATGTAGTCTGTGGAATTGTACAAAATTGTCATCTTGACCAAGGAATTCTTTAGCTTTATCTGTAATGTTTAGCTTTTTACAGCAAAAGCTTATTTTTGCTGGGAGTGCTGGAGCATGCCTATAAGCCCAGAGACTCAGGAGGCTGATGTGGAAAGATCCTAAATTCAAGGCTAGCCTGAGTCACTTACACTGTCTCAAAATAAGAAATAAAAAGAGCTGGAGATGTAAGGTGCAGTTCAGGGGTGTAGTGCCCCTGGGGTCAATCCCCAGGACTGGGGGGGGGGGAAGCTTATTATTTTGCAATTAAAAATAAACTCAGGGGTAGTGTGGTAGCTCAGTGGTACAGTGCTTGCCTAGCATGTGTGAGGCACTGGGTTCGATTCTCAGCACAACATAAAAATAAATAAATAAAATAAAGGTCCATTGACAGCTAAAAACAAACAAAAAACCAAAAACAACAACAACTCTAAAAAACTAAAATAATAAAATTAAATTTAAAAAAAGTGATGACTGACAGTTATTGGCTGGCAATTATTCAATGTGTTATCTCCCACATGAACCTTTTATTTTTATCAGGGACCAAGCCTTAATTACAAAGAATGAAGCTCTAGTGAAGTTGTTCAGAGATCAAGGCAGGTTAAAGGAGAAATCACGTGAATCGTGTAGCATTCCCAGTGTTGTTATCATCCAACAGAAGCAAATGTCAGTGTGGGCTGTCAGCTGCTAGGTGTTTTACTGATGTCTGATGCTTTTCATAAATTAAACTAAACAATACTTCTGATGCCAGAGCACTGTGCTAATTGCACAAGAAAATCCCTCTGAGTCCATGACTTCTTTCTTATTCAAAATAAAACAAAATAAATAATAGCAATGGCAAAAATTTCCCTGAGCCGGGTGCGGTGCCACACGCCTATAATCCCAATGGCTCGAGAGGCTGAGGCAGTAGGATGGCGAGTTCAAAGCCAGCCTTAGCAAAAGTGAGATGCTAAGCAACTCAGTGAGACCCTGTCTCTAAATAAAATACAAAATAGGACTGGGGATGTGGCTCAGTGGTTGAGTTCCATCCCTGGTACCCGCCCCCCGCCCCCAAATTACCCTGGCTGATTATCTGATTTTGTGGGCGATCTTATTAAGATGTTTCCTGGGCAGCCTCTGTTGAAGTTAGAAGGACACTATTATTTTTTGAGGGGTGGGGATGATATTGAGGGAGATGGGAGATGGGGAATACCTGCTGGGAAGAGGAAAGAAAAGAATGTAATGAGTGACCATATTCTGGCTTAGCCCCCACCATAGAAACCATCGTAAGTCAAATGTCTCCATTTTCAGTTTTTACCATGAAGGTTCATTTCTGATTTAAAACTAATAAAATCAACACAAATCTCTAGAGAACATATGTCTCCTAGATTTAGAAAACATTAAAGAAACAAAGTCACGAATTTAGGTACCAAGAGGTAGAACAGTAACTTCAAGATACAATTCCTGAAATGCCCGTTTTTCATCATTTGCCACTGTCCAGATTTGCCCATCTTCAGATTCAAAAGAAATATACTCTGCCTATTCAATGAAAAATGTTACATAATTTGGTGCATTTGAAATTAAGACAGTGTTAAGGGACGAAACATAAGAACAGACCAATCACCACTGAGAAGTCCAAATTTGAGAGTCTTTATTAAGCCGGCCAGCTGACTGTCTCACACAATGCCCCAAAAAATGGCTATTGGGAGAACAGCCCTGACCATAGGATTGCAGGGGTTCTTACACTGTAAATCACATCAATCATAAGTGTCTGTTGCTATGATTTAAAATCACAAACTAACATCATGAAATCGTCAGCAGAGGGGGAAGTGGGTCAAAACGACCCTGCCTAGGTACAAACTAAAGAATGGTTACTAACATCCACACAATCCTTGTTGACATCACTGTTCACATGGTGCATTGTATAGGAGAAATAGAAATCAAAAGAGAACAATTTTTCATCATATCATTGTCATTTTGTATTGCTTAACATGTCATACTAAGTAACTGATGATGGGTACAGAGGTGGGGTGTTCCCATGGGAGAAGCATTTCCTACACAACATAGAGTCTCAGAGCAAAATGGAGTCTGTTTAGTCATTGCCCATATAGCCTGGCCTGTTATATTTCCATAAGCCAAATCTGTCAGCTCATCACAACAGGCCTTTGAAGAAATGAAGATTTAGGCATATGCAGACAAAATGGAGTTATGAGAGGGTATTGTTTAACACAAGCAGTCTTCATTTTCAAAGAGATTATCATGATTACAGAATAATAGAACTAGAAGGTATTTTAGAACACACACTCTTTATTAATTATTATTATTATTATTTGCTTATTTTCATTTTGTTTTTCAAGTCTTTTTATAGCAAAGGAAACCAAAGCCCACGCTGAAGAACTTACTCAAAATTACCTAGTTAGTTCCAGAGATAGAAAGAACATTGATAGCAAATCCTCACTGATCTATTGAAGTATTTCCTATGAATCTGATACCATCCTAGATTCAATGAATCTACCTAAGTGCCCTTGCAGGCATTACTAATTGATTACCATACTCTTTCCTGCCTTGGTATACTATTCTACGCAGTTCCAGGGAGTCACCTGTGGTACAACCTGTTTGTGGTCTTCACACTGAGGTGTTTCCTTTAAATAATTCTCTAATCTATTTAAACTACAATGAAAAATTGTTAGACTGGCTCAGAAGCACCATAAATGTTGCAGGAATAATACCTCCACCATGACCCACAACTCAAATGTAGTTTTTGGGTGCATGTGTGTATGTGTGTGTGTGTTTGTGTGTTGGGGATTAAGGCATGTATCCTTGTGCATGCTAAGCACACACTCTACCATTACTACACCCTCATCCAAGCTTATGTAGTATTGCTGGTGCTCACATCTCTCCCAGATTCATTATCCAACTGCCAGGAGGGAGCAGGATGCATCTCTTTATTTAACTGTGTTGAAGTTATGATGCTTGTTCTTGCATGTACTTCTCTAAGTCCCCTCAGGTCACTTGGCCAGGGTAAAGGCCTGCCTAAGTCCAAGGTCAAAATTCCTAGGGGTTGTATCCCTGATCACTGGCCACAGACTCTCAGCTTGGTCCTTTAGTCGTCTGGGTCAGTGTGAGGTTCCCTACTCAGCTTACGGAATCAAGGGAGCAGAGAACCACTGAGGGCAATGAAGCATTAAAGCAGCTTACACCAGACAGAGAGAAGGGCTTGAGGAGGAGGTAGAGAGGGAGTGTCCAGAATTAATAACCTCTTTTATGCTGAACTTGATACCAAATGTGGCACTATCCCAATAGTCTACTTGTTACCTTACTATGGGAATATCCCTGATACCTCTTTTAAGCATCCCATCATTCAAAAGATATGAGTCTGAGCACTTATGATATGCCAGGCACTCTGCTAGGCCTCAGGAAAAAGAGGTTAGGAAGTCCATGCCCTGGAGAAACCTGCAGTCTGTAAAAGGGATAGAGACACATAAATAAATGCATACCAAAGAGAGTTCTGAACTATCAAATAACTGAATTACAGAGTTCTCATTGAAAACAACTCTATTGGGGACCAGGAGACACTACAGAATTTGGGGAGTACAATTTAAAAGTGAAAATGCCAGGACCATTATTAAAAAGTTTTAAAGAATTTCAAGACAGCGATTGTAGAGCACTAACCAAGCATGAGCCTTCTTAAGTAAAGGGTGCCCTGTGTCTCTACATGTTGGGGTTCAGTCTGTGGGTCTTTGTGCCCTTCTGGAGGGGGTAAGGCCAACGAGGTAACCAACACTCTCGGGAGAGCAAGTTCCAGACCAGTCTCAAATTTATTCAAAGAATTACAGCACTTTTATAGATGAGGGGAGTCTGAGAACAAAGAAGAGGTAGAGTAAAATGATAGTCTGTAAGGATGGTCCAATGAGGAGTCTCACAGTTTACCAAAGGGTGGAGGGAGAAGTGAGGAGAGCAAGCTCACCTGGGACATATGTCAGCAGGCGGGTCAGGCCCCTTGGGAGTGTTCTCCAGCAAGCATGTGAAATCCTGTGTGTTCAATCAAAGGATTATGCCTTTCCGCAGCCTTTTGGAGCACATGCCTCAGTGGCTTCTTTCTGCATCCCCACATCTGCAGACTTCCTGAGGCAGCTCTGTTCGAGTTTTTGGTCTCCAAAAGGATAAGCACCAAGTCCTGAGATATGCAGCTCAATACTTATGAAATGAGAAATAATTCAGCATCATTTTTATGGTTTTACTGAACCTGTTATAGCAACAGAAAACAGCTTAAAATGTTGGTGTTCCCCAGGGAGATTCTCCAACGAGATCGGGAGAGTCAATCCCACCCCAATCCCAAATCCCCTCGCTATAGCCCACCCCAATCCCTTCCCTTCCTATAGCCCCACCCTAATCCCTTCTGGCACCCTATAAAAGCTGCCAACAAAAGAACAAACGCAGGATTTCCCAGCACCCCGCTTTTAGGTGTAAGGGAGGTCGTCGCTGGCCAGCTAAATAAAGGCCTCTTTTGGCTTTACGTGATCAGCTTGGATGATTTTATTTTCTTGGGTACAACATTTGGAGGTCCCACTGAGATTAATTTCTCCAAGCCCTCACTCCTAAATTGGCCTCCTGTGGCGGTTGCTTGGGAGCCCCCACCCTGAGTAGAGGGGAGCTCCTGAGAGACGTGCCTCAGCCTCACTCCTGGGGGGACTCCAGCCCATCTTCAGGACGCCCTTCTAAACAAAGCCACCTGGTATGGGTGAATCGACTATCTGCATCTGGGGGACATGATGAGACTGGATGCAGTCACTTACACCAGTCCCAGGTCAGGGCGAGACATCACTCCTGGCTCCTGGTAGACCTCCTCGTGAGGCCTAGTCTGGTGAACCCCTTTGTGGGTTCAATCTGGTGGATCCCCCCATGGGGTTTAGTCTGGTGGGCCCTCGTGGGCCCAGTTTGGTAGGCTGTGTGAGGCCTAATCTGGTTGTTGTCTGTCTGTATTTGTCTTGTTAGTCTGGTCTGGGCCGCATGGGGTTCGCTCAGCTCTGCTGCCACGTGGCTGGCTTCCGGCATAGCCACCACTTGGGGCCTGGTCTGCTCGGCCGCCACGTGTGACTTGGGCCTAGTCCGGAAGGCCTCTGTGCGGAGTCCGGTAGGACCTCCATGTGGGCCCAGTCTGGTAGGCTGCGCCCTGGGGGAAACATGCTCCGGGGGCAAGTCGAGGAACGCCATGATGTCGCCCGCTGTCGCGCGCCTGCCAGGAGTTGGGGGTTCTGTTGCCACTGCCGTGGCCGCCGCCTGCCTGCCTCGCGGCACAGCACCCACGCATGGCGGGGCACAGTGACACCCACCACAGCTGGGGCAATCCACAGGAAGGGCCCAACTCTCGTCCAGAGTTGCCTTCGCCACTGGCTCCCTGGGTGTCTGAGCTGTTTGTGTTTTCTGTTTTTTTTTCCCTTGCTTTCTGTGTCGCATCTCTTCAGGACAGTCTACTATGGGACATAGTCAGTCAGCCACGTGCCCCACTGTTATAATTTGTTTTTTAGATACTTTTCAGGACTTCCAAGAATGTGCCCCGCTGACTACAGAGCTTTTGTTAATGGATGTACCTTAAGAAAGTTTTGTAAATCAAAATGGCCCACATTCGAGGTTGATTGGGGCCCTCAGGGCACTGGGTGGAAGAATCATCCAGACCCGGTGCCTTTCATTCAAATTAAAATTATGGCTTAAGCATTGCCTTTCAGATTCCACGTCCTCTAGTTTGGGAACTAGGAGAGGATGCACTGGTTTGATGGCAAAGGCCAGACCAGACTTAAATGCAGTTCCCACTGCTCCAATCCCTCAAGACTCAAGTAACTCTGCCAAAAGCCATTTCCAAATTCAGGGGCCAAAGGAGGGAAAAGATGGCTCTGGGGGCACCCGCCCTCTCGCCCTCCTGAGGGGGAGGAGAAACCAGATCCAACCCACCCTCCAGTGTTACAACACCCCCACAGCAAATTGTTTACAATATGTAAATGACATGTGCCTCCATCCAGGAGGAATAACAAAAGCCCATTACAGAGCTCTTAAGCATTCAAACCCTGTCCTGATAAAAATGGTTAAAGTGCCCGAGATATCAGGTTTCTGCTGAACCAAATCTCAAGTAGAACTTATATTGAAATGATAATAGAGGAAGCAAAAAGCCCAGTAGGAGACCAATTTCCAACCCAAGGGGAAAATAAAAAAAAAAAAAAAAGTGTTTTATTTGGCCGGCTGAATACTTGTTGAGGTCATAACTTTTGGTCAGTCCTATTTTTTATTCAACTTAGATTTTTTATTCAACTTAGATCTTGTTACAGTGCAATGGAGATAAAAACCTACAAGGCCTTTGTTTAAGTGTATTTTGTGTCCAAAATTCATGTACCTGATATTAGAGATTAACATAAAGAGCACTATCCAGGTATACTTGATTCACGTGATTAAAAAGATTCAATTTAAATTTGGTAAATAAACGAAGGTAAAATATATCTAACCTCACAAGTCTCTAGGTGGTCAATTAATAAAATGTTGATGTCTATAAAATGTGCAATATCAATTTTTTTTAGGACTTCTCCACAGGAAAAAGATGGCAAATACTATTCAAAATACTTGTCTGATCTTGGTTATTACAGTAAAATAAGTAAATTAGAGTTAATATATTACACCTTAAATTCCATGGAATGACATGCTTTAACATTGGTGTTTTCATGGATTGGTAAATAAAGGGATTTGGAATTGTTTTGTGTTGTCCCTGAGAGCAAGGTTACTAACAGTGAAATCCTAATAATTTATCTAAATTCAGAAATTTCATAAGAGTTGTTTTAGAATATGAACAAAGAAGGAGTCAACAGATGGGAAAGGGAATGAATTCTAGGTATGAAAATATATTCAGTAAAAGGAAAAGGAAAATATTTCTGGGGAAGAAAGTCTGTGTGTAGGTAAAGGGCAAATTCCAACAAGTTTTTGTGTAACTAAGTAGTTACATGTACATGAGACCATTGATTAGAAACTGTTTAAAGTTTTCCCCTAAGGTCAAATGTTAATTGGCTAATATAAATCAAAGTGTAATCAATATGGTAAAATGACAAGGATTTCTTTAAGTTTTATACAGTTGTGGTTAAATAACTGGTGGGGTATTGTGCTACGTTGCAAAGCCTAGGTTTTTCTTGAAAAACTAGGTTTGGTTTCTCTTCTTTGTATATTAACGTGTCCATGCCTTCCAGGTGCACAAGTCTATAGGGCAGAGGATTTGTTGGGCTAATGTTCTCCAAAATAGGCTTGTCTCTGCTGGTAATTTATAAGAATAGCAAATTTTATTGGGGACTTATTTTTATCATTTAATATTCTGTAACAGAACCTGCTATCAATAGGGTATATGTAAATTTAACAGAACCTGCTATCAATAGGGTATATGTAAATTTGTTACTTTTTACACTGAGATCAAAATTTAAATGCAAATGTATTTAAGGTTAATGAGAGCCTGATTTGTTTAAAGGTTAATATCATGAAACAAAAAATATTTGGTCACTTTGCCACACAAAAGGAAAGTTAAAAGCTCTCAGTCTTTCCTTGATTTGTTTTAAATGCAATATATTGTGTTAACAACTATTCATATAGATTCAGGAAACAATACATGTAAACTGTGTAAAATGATGTCCTAAGAGGAGGCAAAAATAACTTCAAACCTGGAACACTCTGCCTAATACTATAAAAGACCCTACCTTCCCTGAAATAAGGGTCTGCCTCCCACCCTGCTACAAGTCAGAATGTTTCCAAATATGTCAGCTTTCAGCTCATTTAAAGTTATATTCAAAAGGTTGTTTTTTGTTGTAGAATTACTGTGATATCAAATAAGAAATATAATATATAACTCAGGCAGGATTTAGGATGACTATTACACAAACTAGATATGTTTTTACTGTTGTTAATTCTATTTTGTATTTTCCTTGTAAGCTCTGTAGCTGATGCCAGATTAATGTTTTGAAGATGTATACTAAGCCATCACCTATGAAATAGATGAGCTAATAACTGGTGAAACTGGCTTGCTGGTTGTTTAAGATCAAACTTAAGGATTGAGATTAAAACAAAAGGGCCAAGAAAACCAGTTTTGGTTCTTGCCCTCAGAGTCAGCCTGCATCTAGACAATGAAAGAATTTCTTTAAAAAACTTTGCAACTTCGGGTCAACACTGCTGCCTTCGCTGCTACTCAGACTTTTTGTCCATGCAGACAGTGGGCAAAAGACACCGCCTGGTTTCTATGTTGCACAGAGGGCATCGCTATGTCCAGAGCCAAGGAGGCGCCGGCTGCCATCAGCCTCCAGGTTGCAGGAACTGGCACAGCCAGAGCACAAGAGCCACTGGGGCCCAGATGCCACCACCACCAGAGCTCAAAGCCGTCCAGGACAAAACCCAATCTGAGTGGATGCTTCTCAATAACCCATGCATTCCAGGCTTGTCCCCCAGAGTTGGAGACGCAGCAAAGATTGCTGAGAACAAGGAGGTGCAACAGTAGGCGAGACAGGCTTGGCTCCTGCCCTCCTGGGGCTAATGGGAGTGAGCAAGGACCAGCCTCCCTTTGCCATGAATGGAAGCAAAAAGCTGTCAGCTGTCCACAAGGCAGAAGCCACTGCCTTGAAGCTGCTGGAATCCAGGAGGAGCGCTGTTGCCCACCCCAGAATGCAGAGGCTGCTGGAATGAAGGAGCTGCTGAAATGCAGGAGTTACCACCACCCAAGCACAGGAACAAAGCTAAGAAGCTTCTCTCAAATTCCCCACAAGTGACCCCTGTGAGAACTTGGCTGACTCTTAAGAGACAGGAACAGATCAATTTGACCAACTTGATCTTAAACACCTAGCGAAACAGTTAAAACCAAACCAAACCATAGACATTCTTGGGCATTTAAAAGAAACAATAGTTTAATGTAACTTAATATGTACTTGTGTTAGCCCCTAGAATAGGACTGTAGGCTACAAAAGAGAGATTCTCAGGCAAATGTACCTGATAACTCAAGTTCCCAAATAAAGGCTTCAACCTCTCCAGCCTTTGATAGGCCTTGTTATGAGAACAACTTCTCAGTTCTTCCACCTGGTGAGAGATTAACTTCTATTTTGTATTAATCTCATTTTGGTACTTAGTCATTTTGTTTCTCTCATAGAAGAACCCACCCCAGATGACTTTACAACCTGCTCTTCCCAAGCAAACTTCTGCTCCTCATTGACCAGATTTCTAAAAAGAACTTCAAACTGCTTCCCCAGACTCCACTCCCTTCCAGCTCGAAGCAGCAAGAGTGGTCAGCGCCCCCTCTCCTTACAGCAGTAAAAGGTTCCTAATTAAGGACAGGCAGTTAGTGTAAAATAAGAAATCTGGCCAAATTGAGGAATGGAACCCATCAGAGTCTGGGAAGTTGAAAACTGAAAAACCACTAGTTTCCTAAACAAGGATTTGTTAATGTGGATGAGACCAGTGGGGAATGTTATAGCAACAGAAAAACAGATTAAAATGTTGGTGTTCCCCAGGGAGATTCTCCAAAGATTGGGAGAGTCAGCCCTACCCAAATCCCTTCCCCTCCCTATAGCCCCATCCTAATCCCTTCCCGCGCCCTATAAAAGCTGCCAACAAAAGAATGGACGCGAGATTTCCCGGCACCCCACTTTTAGGTGTAAGGGAGGTCGTCACTGGCCAGCTAAAATAAAGGCTTCTTTTGGCTTTACGTGATTGGCTTGGATAATTTTATTTTCTTGGGTACAACAAACCAAGGATAGCTATTAGGAGACTGAGCCTTGAGGTGACATCAGATGTGGATGCTGCTTCAGCCCTACCTTCTACAGCCCCTGAACTTGGGTTACTGGAAACCACCTCTCCCTATGCAGCAACTTGGGATTCACAGAAAAGTGGTTCCAAGACAATTACGTCTGTACCTGACTTTGGATGTTGGGAGCTAGCTGATGGGTCTTCAGCAATGTTTGGATGCAGCCAGACACCCTGGGTTCAGCTGCAGATGCATCCACTTGAAGGTGGAGAAATAGGTAGCTGAAAAGCAGTAATTTATCCTTCTAGCACCTGATCCACACTGTATAAATAAATAACACCAGCTGGTTCCTGTAAATGCATGCCATGGTCCACTGGGAAACCAAGAGCAGCAAATGTTCTTGAATGTGCTAACAGTTTTAATAAGAGTGAAGGGGCCTTAATTAAAGAAGTAATTAGCTTTGTACACAGGAAGGAATAAATGGATAAACATATACACCAATAAATATATACATCAATAACTTTTAGTTTGTGAGCTTGGAGTACTGAAAGGGAATATTTCGTAGGGTGTGGTGGTATACATCTGTAATTGCAGCAACTTGGGGGGCTGAGGCAGGAGGATGGCAAATTCCAGGTCAGCCTCAGCAATTTAGTGAGACCCTCAGCAAATTACTGAGACCCTGTATCAAAATAAAAAAAAGGACTGGGGATGGGGATGTGGCTCAGTGGGTGAAGCACCCCTGAGTTCAATGCCCAGTACTGAAAAAGAAAGAAAGGGAATACTTACTTTCCAGTTTGCAGGGGAAAATTCAATGCTCCCCTCCCTCTTACTCCACCTAGGGAGGGGAATATTTGAAAGTCAAGGACATAATTGGGCCTTGGTATAAAGGGGTGGAACTTTTGATATGACTAACAAAGAAGTTAAAAGCCTTGCCAGTGACTGATCTCTTTTCTAGCTCTTTTTTGTTGTTGCCTCTCTTGGATCCTTTTTCTTATCTGTGCAGATAGTGTGGTAAGAGAATTGGGGTGATCATGGCTTGGGAGGGATGCCCACCCTGGGAGGACCAAAGGGTGGGTGGCCAAGGTCACCCACAAGGAAAGAAACATTCTCTTTCCTTCCTTCCTTTGGGCTGGCCTTCCCTGCTTCCCCTTATCATGGAATTGGTAATATCATAAAGACCAGGATTCAAGGTTCAGTTCAAAGTAAAGGAACCAAGCCTGCTTTGGTTCGAGGTCTTGTGTCGGAGGTACAAAAGGAGGGTCTTGACAGTCACAAGGTTGAGCTTAACCACCAGAGCTAACAATTCGAGACTCTGGTCTTAAATCTGACACTGGTATGGAAGATGGAAGACCCCTCTGCCTACCTCCCTCCTGATTGTGTGGGAAGGATTGATCTCTTTCTATCTTGTAAATAAAACAAGCCTTAGGAGTATCATACTCTCCAAATCCAAGCTTGCCAGCACTTTGTGATTTATCTTAATTTAATTAAACGCAGTGAGAACTTGTGAGCCTAATATGGTGTCAACACAAAATAACTCTGCTTTAAAGGAAATAGGCAGTTTATTCTGAGCCAAATAATGACTGATCAGGGCCCAAGAGCACAGATTCAAGTTACCCTGAATGACATCTTCCTACTACCCACCCCTTGTGGAAGAGGTTACATTGAATTTTATAGTCACAGGGCAAAGAAAGTCATGAATCCATATATTTACCAAATACATTCAGTGGGGCTTTAGGTCAGTGGTCTATAGCAAAGCGGGGAAATCTCTTCTATAGGTTTCAGATGTTCTCTTACAGCATCCTTAGCTTTAGGGTTGGTGGACACTGGAGGTCTGCTAGTGAAGCAAGAACAGAGGTCAGGCAGTGAGTATGGATAGGTCAGTTCAGGTCAGGTAGGGAAGATGGAAGCCAGTTCAAAGAGGAATGGAGGGGCTGAAGTTGTAGCTCAATGGTAGAGCTCTTGCCTAGCATGTGTGAGGCACTGGGTTTGATTCTCAGCACCACATAAATAAATAAATAAAATAAAGGTCCATGAACAACTAAAAAATATTTTTTTTAAAAAAAGGAATGGAATGTTAATATCTTCAGGACACATCCCCTTCACTCATGGCCAAAGTCACCTGCTTCTGGGGTATTGGAATGTTAATACCTTCAGGGTACAAAAAGTCACCTGCCTCTGGGGAGATAGTCCCTCCCAGCAGGGAATTATTAACAAATATCCCCTGGGCCGCTCCCCTCAATGGCCCCTCTCCTGCCTTTTCACCACCTGGGGGGGATAAAGGGAGGGGACAGGAGAAGTAAGAAACCTGGAAATTATAAAAAGGACAAGATTCACCCCCTCCCACAAATACCCAGCTCTGGGCCCCCTTCTCTGCCGTGAAGTCTGGGTTACTATTTTTTAAATAAAGCTTATTTTCTACTCTTGTCCCAGTGGGTGTTCAATCTTCACATCTGGGGAAACGGAACTCGTCCTCACCAGTAACCAGCAGAAACACTAGGCTCAGTGATACTTAACTAGAGTTTCACTAAATAGTTATGAGGATGTTAGGTCAGATACAGAGGTTGAAAGTAAAGGGCTGTTAAAGACACCAAACATAGCCAAGATAATTTTGACATGCAACATTCTGTCTCTCCACAATCACCATGATCTTCAGCCAAGGTCAGTCTGCAGGATCTCCAACACAGAGTTGGCTTCTTCAGAGAATTTCAGTTCACAATGGGCAAGACACTCTAAGCAGAAGCAAATTTTTATCATAGTTTGTAAGGAAGCGAATTGAGACTTGTTTATGATGATTATTAATTACACTTGACATGCTACTCTGCATAAAATTGGTCTCAACTCTTTAACAAGCAAAAGTGTTATTACTGAATATGGCCAAGGCCAGCAGAAGCAGGCACCATGCATCAAAACTCGTGAGTAAAATTGAAAATTCAAAAGGCATTTGATTAAAACACCTGAGCAGAAAGTCAAGGGTTGTATTTTTTTCTCTCGTGTAAAAGCTAGAGAAGAGAAAGGAAAAGAAAGTGGGAGTCTAGAAGCAGCTTTCTGATGAGAATCGAAGAGAGACCAGAAGACTAGAGGCAAGGGACCAGGGAGAGAAGAGAGCGGTGGGAAAGGGGAAATACTGGTGAACGATATTGACCAAATTATATTGTTATATCATTGCATGTGCAAATATGTAACAGTGAATCCCACTATTATGTGTAATTGTAGTACACCAATAAAAGTGTAGAAAAATAAATTTAAAAATCATTTTAGTTTCCAAAAAACAAATAAAACTGCTGAGCAAAGTTAGCTCCAACTCAGTCCTTCCTATCCCCACCTCACTGTCCTGCCTCCCTTTTTCCTGTGATTCCCCGTATTGGCCCCTGGAATGTGCACAGCATGCCACCCCCGGAGGTCACAGATCCTGTTACACATTCTTATTCTTAGTCAAGTCTATTTTCTCCCAGCAACCTGGCTTCTAACTATTTACATTGTACTCTTTGAAACTCTTGTAACACCAAAAATTAGAATAGTTGCCTAGACTCTTAATCTTTTCATTCTCTACCTCCTCTACTTCCTGGTTGTAACTGACACTTGGACCTCCCTGGAGAACTCTGTCCCTTGCAACTCCCTGAAGTGAAGAGAGCTCCTTTTGCCCCTATGCCCTCACCAATGACCAGAGGTAGTTTCTCATGACTGTAGGCTTCTGCATGCAATGCATTGCTCTTTTACAAATTCCCTTCCTTTAAAAAAAAAAAAAAAAAATTCTTATCAATCAGCTTCCCATCTGTATTAATTTCCTATTGCTCCTCAAATTACCACAAACTAAATGGCTTAAAACATCACAATTTCAGAGGTTAGGGATGTAGCTCACTGGAAGAACACTTGCCCAGCATGCATGAGGCCCTGGATTTGATCCCTAACACCACTAAAACCTGACAGTTGTATTATTTTACAGTCCTGGAGGTCAGAAGTCCAAAATGGGTTCCACTGGGTTAAAATCAAGGTGTCAGCAGGCTTGTGAGACTTGCAGATGTCCTACGGAGAATTCTCCTGCATCTTCTAGAGACTGATGTCTGTCTCGGTTTGAGATTCCTTCCTGCATCTTCAAAGACAGCAATCCAATCACTCAGAACTCTTTTTCTGTTGTCATGCCATCTCTTTCTCTGATTTATTTGCCTCATTTTTCCGTTGCAGGGATCGTTGTGATCTCCCTGACTCTCAAATAATCCAGACTAATCTTCCCATCTCAAAATATTTAATCACACCTGCAAAATCCCTTTGCCATGTAAGGTAATATATAGGTTCCAGGGACTAGGACAAGGACATTTTATTCTTCCACTCTCTTTCTCTTGAGCTCCTGTCTCCAGAAAACCCAGTCATTCTGTTTTGGGGGTTGTCCGGGGTAGAGCTCTCTGTCTTCCATCATCTTCAGTAATGTCTAGCCTTGCATTCTTGATTCCTTGACCTCTTTTATGTTTCCCTTCATTTCTTACCCTTCTAATTCTCTTCTTTTGGCCACCCTGAGACTTGTCATTACTCATGACAAGTAACGCTTCCTGAAGCTCTCTTCCAGAAATCCTGTTCAGACTCCAGTCTCTTCTTCCCTTAGTGTTTTTCCCACTAAATGTGCTCTTGGACCTCACTAAGACCTAGAGTCCCCAAATCCCAATCTATACAACCTCCTCTCTGATAAATCCCCTCAGTGACTTTTATGTTTATCAGCAACTCCATTTCCTCCGGCTCATTAGCCTCCTTTCTCTCCATCCTCAGCTGACCCAGACCCTGGAAAACTCAAACTGTTAGGGTTGCAGTTATATGAGAGAGAATTGTGTCACTGCACTGCCCAGTATCTGTAAGCTCAGGTCATCAAAGCTGCTCACCAAACTTTCTCTGGTCTCTGGTGAGCTTCCCCTTGCAGGCTCCATATTAAAATTCCAAACACAAACTTTCCAACATCCACATGACCCTCAATTATAGCAAAGAGAAAATAGAGGTCACATGAGTCCGAAGTCTCCTGAGTGTGTAAATCAAACTCAGATACATCTCATCTTGTCTCCTTTCTATCATTTTAAAACTAGAGGGTCCTTCCTCCTTTCCAAGGCCAAGTCCCACTCCTGGGTTGAATCCCTTCTCTGCCAGTTACCTCCTCTTTCAAACATTGTTTCCCTCCCTTTCTCCCGGGAGAAATCTGTATTATTACCTTTAAATAAAACCTGCTTAATATGCTTGCATTAGTGTGCTTCTCTAATGTTCACATTTAAACACTTGAGGAAGCAGAACTTGTCACCGGTAAATGGCAGTATCATAAACATAATCCTACTTTGCTCTCACCTACTGCTCAAGCTACTCACCCTATCCCTCTCCCCCAGCACTCCATCTCCCTCATAGGTGATATAGGGATAAACTGCAGGACATCACCAAACCTGAAAAAAAGTATACTCCTTCAGGATGAAATGATGGAAAGTGGAATTTTCAGGAGTTGTTCAGGCACCTGCAGAATGATCCAGAAGTAGCAACGAATACAAGTTTGGGGAACGAAATCCTATACATATGGTAATGGTGATGTCACTCTTCCAAAAAAGAATTAGGTACAAATTAGATACAAACCTGCCAAAGGACTTGGAAACTATAAGCAAACAGGTCCTGAAGCTCATACTATATTAGTTTTGCTGTAAACCTGGCAATATCATGGGGACAGTTCAGTGACTGAGGTTTCTGAGAAAGGGCATTGCATTTGCTATATGAGAAAAGTACTTCACAGAAAGTGTAGTCATCTCACTGCTAATGTTCATGATGATTTAGGAAGATAGAAAGAGAACCGAATTTTAATTTAAAAGATCTGTGTTTAGTTTTATAACTGCTTTTAGTTTATGGCAAGGGATACTAGTTTTCCATTTCTTTGTAACATAAAATTTCCTTTTAATATAAATATTTTTACTATGAATTTTCAAGTTATCTAATTTTTTTTCAGTGCTGGGGAGTGATTTCATGCATGGTAGGCAGGTGCCCTACCACTGAGCTATATCCCCAATCCTTTATATTTAAGTTTTATTTTAAGTCTTGCTAAGTTGCCCAGGCTGGCCTTGAACTTATGATCTTCCTGCCTCAGCCTCCCAAGTTGCTGGGATTACAGGTCAGCACTACCATGCCCAAGAAGCTAATTTTTTCAATATTTAAGCAAATAATAGTACATGTGGATAGTGTATGGATATAGCAAGATTACATAAGCAATATGAAATGATCATGTTTGGGAAGCTCTGAGTCAAAGAGAATGGGATGATTTCTCCAAATGAAAAATACAGAGAAATAAAATTTGTTCATGCAACTCCATAGTTGCCCAGAGGAAGAATTACCCAGAGCATCTGAACTATATGACAAACACAGTTCATAGTGGAAATGGATGTGCGGTATATCACAGATTAATAACACCAGTCATAATATTAGGTGATTGTTCTCATTCTGAGCTCATGTTTCCTGGCAACATTTTAATCAGATATTCCCTACAAGCTATAGTGCTCTCATTAGCAAATCATGAACATCTGGTTTCCTTGGTAGCTTATTACTCAATACTAGTTAATCAATCAACATTCTGATTTTTAAACAAGCTAACATGAGCTTGGACCCCTGTGCTGGCAACTGAGTCTGCAAAACTGAGGGCTAGAGGTAAAGACCTTGCTGGGAGCTGAGTGCAGGACACTCCTATAATCCCAGCAACTCAGGAGGCTGAGGCAGGAGGATCACAAGTTCAACACTAGCTTCTATAACTTAGAGAGAGCTAGTTTTGAAATAAAAAATAAAAAAGACTGGGGATGTAGCTCAGTGGTAGAGCATTCCTGGGTTAAATTTCCAGTAGCATTAAAACACACACACACACACACACAACCTTGGCTGAAGGCACATTTGCCAAGATGACATCATCTGTACACTCTCTAGGTGGCCAGTCTTGCCTTTCCCCTCTTGTGCTGTCTGACCTTGTGGTGTGGTTTTACATCAAACCACAGCCTCATTTGCTCCCTAAGCTTTACAAGCTGCCCTTGCCTCTGTTGTTTTCTAAGACAGTTCTCAGGATGTGCTTCCATGATCTTCTGATTTGGGCTCATGAAAGTAGCTCATTCCCAGTGACCTCTCTTATCTTTGAATGCCTTTGAGCATTTGATGCCCTCCATCTGGTTTCTAAGACATCACTTTGTGTTTTTGTTTGCTTTTGGGTTTTTGTTTTGTTTTGTTTTTGGTTCTCTGTCAAATGTTTAAAAAAACTATTTTCGCCCCAGCCTCCACTTCTCCTTGCCCCTTTACCCTGGATATCTCTATAAACAGCAGAGAACTGGGCACCAGACTCAGATCACATGGATTCAAATTCACTTATCAATTGTGTGAACTTGGGAAAATTACTAACTGTCCCTAAACTTCAGGTTATTCATCTGAAAGCACAAAGGCAACAATAGCAATAGTAGCTTCTAAATAAAATTGCTGTCAGCATTAAACAAGATAATCCCCACGAAGGGTCATGTTTGATATATATTAACACTGGGTGAGAGCTCCTTTAATCTTAACCATATTTGCAACTTGAATTATGGCATAACATAAATCAAATAAATGTTTCCAGCCCTAAGCTCTCTCCTCAGCCTCAAATTAGTGTTTTACCTGACTGCTGACATCTTCTACAGGGCCCTCAAAGAGCAAGGTCAAACTGCACTCCTCAGCACCTTCCCCTGCAGTGACCCATCCCCATCAAACATTGCATCCTGTTTTACCTGTGATTCCTGGAGGTGACTGGAGTGATCATACTCCCAGTCATCCAACTAAGAAAATTAGGAGTAATTGTTACATTTCACCTCTCCCATACATGCCTCCTTCTTAGCCACTAAACCTTGAATTCTGTGTGTGTGTGTGTGTGCGTGCGTGGAGTACTGGGGATTGAACCCAGGGGTGCTTTACCTCCAAGCTACATTTCAAACCCTTTGTATTTTTAATTTTGAGACAGGGTCTCACCAAGTTGCTGAGGCTGACCTTGAACTTGCAATCCTCTTGCATCAGTCTCCTGAGTAGCTGAGGTTACAGGCACTATAGCATCTGGCCCCAAACCTTGTATTCTCTCCCAAGTATTATTCCCTCATAAGTCCCTCTGCACTATTTGTAGGGGAAAAACACATGCATTTTGTTGTTGTTGTTTGTTTGAATTGAACCCAGGGGCTCTTTACCACTGAGCTAAGGCCCCAGTTCTTTCTAATTTACTTTGTTTTATTTTTTAAAATTTTGAGACAGGGTCTTGACAGGTTGCCAGGCTGGCCTCAAACATCATCCTCCTGCCTTAGCCTCCCAAGCTGCTGAAATCAAAGGCTTGTGCAACCAAACCCAGCTTCTGCATATATATTTTCATTCAGTATACTTTTGTGACAACTCCTTGTTCCATATTCTGTGACATTTGCCTGGAAAAATTCTACCCCTGGGTGTTTTAATCCACTAGCCCATAACAAAATATTATAGACTAGGTAGTTTCAACAACAGAAATTTACTTTCTCATAGTTCTAGAGACAGAAGTCTAAGATCAAGGTGGCAGGAGGTGAGGCCTCTTCTGGGTTTGCAGATGGTCGTCTTCTCACTCCACCCTCATGTGGCCTTCCTTCTGTGTGCACACAGAAAGAGAGAACTCTCTGGCATTCCTTCCTCATCTCAGAAGGACACCAGTCCTATAGGATTAAGGCCCCATCCTCCTGAACTCATTTAATCCCTTTTGTCTCCTTTGAGGCCCTATTTCCAAACAAACACAATCACATTGGAGGCTATGGCTTCAACGTGAATTTTGAGAGGACATGATTCAGTGCATAACTCTAGTTAAATCTCACTCACTCCCTCGTCTTGTGTACTATCCAGGCAGCAAGCTGCAGGTGAAGAAAAACACACAACCATGCCAACTAGCCTCACTTTAAATCTAGGATCTCACACTTTAAGGGAGCCGTCAGCCCACCTAGAAGCCTATGGCATAATGCTCACTACTCCCTAAGAGGGCTATTTCTCAACTTCTTGTTTGTTCTCAAACCCTCCACATGCCCTCCTCTCTCCTTATCCTCAGCTCATGCCCTTGTTTCCGATTTCAGTGAGAACATCAAGCATTCATACTGACACTTTCCTACCTCTGTTCCCACAGGTGCTTCTTTTGTCATAGTGGGTGAAACACTGAGTGTGAAATGCCAGGAGGCCAGACCAAGTCTTCACTTGTGCATGGGTTCCATCCCCTACCAAACTTGGCAGGGTCCTGTCTCCTGCATCTTCAGAAATTTCCCTTTTACTTGTAGATAATGTTTTAGTCAGCTTTCCCATCCCTGTGACCAAAAGACCTGTTAAGAAACACGTAGAAGAGGGAAAGTTTAATTGGGGCTCACAGTTTCAGAGGTCTCAGTCCATAAATGGACACCTCCATTGTTCTGGGCCTGAGGTGAGGCAGAACATCATGGCAGAAGGGCATGGTGGAGGAAAGCAGGTCAGGACATGCAACAAGAAAGCAGAGAGACTGCTATGCTCACCAAAGACAAAATACAAACACCAAAGGCATATCCCAATGACCTACCTCCTCCAGCCACACTGTACCTGCCTACAGTTACCACCCAGTTAATCCATTCAAGTAGGCTAATGAACTGATTAGGTTAAGACTCCCATAACCTAATCATTTCACCTCTCACCTTTCCTATACTGTCTCACCCATGAGTGTTTGGAGGACAGCTAATTTCTAAACCATAACAGATAATTTCCTGTAACATAAAATCTGAAAGCTCTGATAGTGACATAATGTCTCTTAGTTTAAAAACAAATAATCAGCCAAGTGCACTGGTGCACATCTGTAACTCAAGGGGCTGAGGCAGGAGGATCACAAATTCAAGGCCAGCCTCAGCCTCTTTAGCATGATCCTCAACAATTTAGTGATACCATGTCTCAAAATAAATAATAAAAACGACTGGGGATGTAGCTCAGTGGTAAATCACCCCTAAATTTCCCAGGCTGGCCTGGAATTTGCAATCTTCCTGCCTCTGCCTCCAAAGTCCCTGGGATTATAGTCATGGGCCACTGCATGCAGCTTCATACTCTCCCTAAACTCTTTTTGGTTGTCCAATAGGTGCATCAAAATCAACATGTCCAAAACAGAGCTCTTAATTTTCTCTCCCAAATTCACTCCTCCTTTAGTGCTCCTCATCTTAATGTCATCATAATTCACTTAGGTTTTCAGGCCAAGAACTTTGATCATCCTTGACTCTTTTATGTCTTATATCTAGCCACCAGTAAGTGGTGTAGATTTGAATTACAAAATAGATCCAGGATTTACCACTATCATTCTCTTTCCTGTTGCCAACTTGATCCCTGCTGCCATGATTTTTCCCTTGGATTATTACAAGAGCCTCTTACTCTATGAGTGCCCCTGCTTCCATTCTTGACTCACTAACATGAATCCTTCTTCTAGCAGCCAATTTGATCCTTGACTCAGATAAGATCTTTCCCCTTCTAAAACCCTCTGACTGCTCCCATCACACACACAGCTTGTGCTTGTATTGGTTTGCTAGAGCTATGGTAGACCAGGTGGCTTAAATGACAGAAATGTCCTGCCTCACAATTCTGGAGGATATAAGTCCAAAATCAAGGTGTTGGCAGAGTGGATTCCTTCTGAAGGCTGAGAGAGAAGGATCTGCTTATGCTTTCTTACAGATGGCTGGCTTCTCCCTTTGACTCTTTGATCACCTTTCCTCCATGTGTAGCTCTGGGTTCAAATTTCCCCTTTATATGAGGATACCAGTGATATTGGGTTGGAGCCCACCCTAATGAACACACTTTATTTTGTTTATTTCTAGAAAACCTGTCTCTGTATAGGGTGTGGCTCAGTGGTAGAGCTCTTGCTTAGCACATGCACGACCCTGGGTTCTATCCCCAGCACCAGGGGGAAAGAAAAGATCCAATGTAAAGATAAGGTCACATTCTGAAATACTGGGGTTTATTAATTTGGGGTGGGATGGGGGACTCAGTTCAACAAGTAATAGTACTCAGTGAGTTTTTGTTGAATGAAAAAATTGCCTGAAGGGCTGACCTAGTTGGATAAATGAATTCTTAGAAAAGCCCTTTGTATAATAATATTAATCCCAGCCTGTGAGTACAACATATTATTTCCCCCAATTGATTGTTCATCTTTTTAAAAATATTTTTTAGTTGTCAACAGATCTTTTATTTTATTTATATGTAGTACTGAGTATTGAACCCAGGGCCTCACACATGACAGGCAAACGCTCTACCACTGAGCCACAACTCTCGCCCCTATTGTTCATCTTTTAACTTTTTATGTCCCACTAAAACATGGATTGTTATACAAAACCAATCACATTCTCAAAAGCTTTCCAACTCCAGGTAGTCCAATGTTGCTATAGCCCATTGAACCTTAAAGATGGCTGATCAAAGGGTTCCTTTCTGTGTATTCTTGGTAAGAGCCCTGTGTGAATTAACTCAGAAATGAGTTATTATCCTGCAATAGCACAAATATACACTAGGGGTTAAAGCATCGAGAGGAAAGGCAAAGAAAGAAGTTGGGAAATGTGAAGCGACCTTTTGTTTATTAATCCTTAGAGAAAATGGTGAAAAGTTTACCAGATGGGTGAGCTAAATTAGAAAATAATCAAGGAACTTCAACTTTCTTCTGCTGAACATTCCTCCTTCCTTTGATAGATTCTAAAACATATGCACAGGAAAAAACAAAATAATATGTAGTAAAAATCAATTAAAGTGCTCTTGAGGAAAAAGGAAGGTGATTAATATATAGATTAGTTATGTGGATTAAAGAAGAACTGGTTCACATTTTATGGGACCTTTCATTACAAGAAGTATTGCCTAAAATGTGTAAATATACAGAGAAGATAGTGAAATGCAAGATTCATGATGTTTAAGCAATTGCTCACAACTTTGCAAAATATCATCTCTCTATGTGAACAGCCCACCAAAGAGGGCTTACATAAATGGAGTTCAGTGTTGCAGTAAATTAAAATTTAGAGCCAAACTAATCTGACACGTATTTAATAACATGCATCATTATGGTGATGCTTAAAAACTGAGAGTAAATGGGAAGCAGTTCACTTCCATGATTTTAATTAGCACCTTCCACAGTCTAATCAAGAATGTCTAGGTTCAGCTGGGAAGGGAGCAGTGAAAAGTGACTGAACAGCCTCCTGTGCTGGGACCCTCTGAGAAGATTTGAAATCCTGTTGGATCTGGTGTCCAACAGACAGTTTCCATTGCCCAGCAAAGGCACACAGACTGCCCTAGACAGTGTGGTTGCTGGTGTCTGGTCTTTACTTGGTGGTTCTCCTTGGAATGCTTCCACTTCGCCTTCATGTCTGAGTAAGTCCATCTCAGGCTTCAGATTTCAGCTAGAGAAAAATCTAGGTGCATTTCCTCATTTAGTCCTCACAATGGTTCCTGAGGGAAAAGTGTCAAAATCCAAGGTCAGAATGGAACTTCCAGCACATTTAACACAATTTCTTTCTTCTTTCTGTTGCTGCCTCCAGTTCTCAGGCCAGGATGGGAATGTGGTGAACACTGGAACCAGCCAGAGCAGAAGGGGCTGAGACACAGGTGTAGTAGAGTCCAGACACGTGTGGAGGATGTTATCTTGGAGTTTAGGTGACAGAGGTGGCCCAACATGGCAGATTTTCGGTTGGACAGCCTGGGGTAAGAGGAAGTTCTGACAGGTGGACAAGTGCACAGACCAGTGATGGAGATTCTGGGAGATTTCACTAAGCATATTTCTAGGTAGGATGGATTCAAAAGGTGTGAAAGTTGTCAGAGTCAAAATGGCGTCACTTTTCTCAAGTTCTAGCAAAATAATAAATAAATCTGGGACATCCTAAAGGAAGGGTTCCCATGCATGTGTGTCTGATGACTAAAGACTCTACCAGAACCACAACCTTGCACAAAGGTCACTGCAACCTTACACACACACACACACACACACACACACACACACACTTCTGTAAGGACATCTCCCCAACAACTATTTGTTTAAACTTGGACTGACATCACTCTTGTTCACCCTTAAACACCCTTGTTCAACTTCGTGGCCAAGGATTATTGCATCAAAATGTCTTATGTGATCTTCTTCATTTTGCTTTTTAAAAACGTCCCCCTGCCTCTACCTCCTTGAATGCACTAGTAGTTTACTTTGGCCTACACATTTCCATTGCAATGCTTTGCTATTCCCAAAACAACTTAATAATCTTCGGAGATTCTCTGTTTCTTATTTAGGTTGGCAAAGACCCCACCCAAGACTCTCTCAGGACCCCAGCCAGGGACACCTGGAAGGATAGGAGAGCCACCAGCCTAGGTCAGTTTTAGTGGAAATTGAGTCCCAAGTCAGAAACTAAAGTGGGGCTCCAGTTTTTAGAAAGTGAAGAACAAGGTCAGTGTGAGGTCTCAAGCAAAACAGCAGACACTGCCCAACCTGGTCTGAAAACTTGGAGCACTTTAATTTTCCCTTGACAGAGAGGCACCTCCTGTACTTGGGGCGGGGTTAAGGAAGCACCGGTGCGAGGGCACAGGAGCACTACAAAAGGAACCATTGCATCCATTCTGTTTGTCCAACTTCTTGTTCTTGCCCTTGTGAGGAAGGATAAAATGGACCTCCCCATCACAGAAATGCATTAAATGTGTTTGACCTTCAACTTGAAATAACACTCCTTTCTTTTTCTTTTATCTAATCTTAGACCTTGCACTAAGCTTAATAATTTACTGCAGGAGGGTCCTTGAGTTCTCAACATTTAGGAAACTAGGTACTGTGGGGCAGTTGCCTAGATACATTGGGTTCGTTTAGCAGTATCCGTGCTTATTCTCTAACCATCTGCTATGATTGGGATCTTAAATGTCCCCCAAAGGCTAATGACTTGGTGCAGTTGAGAGGTGGTGGAATCTGTTGAAGGTGGGGCCTGGCCAAAGGAGCTTATATCATTGGGGGTGTGCCCGTGGAGGGGATACTGGGACCCTGGCCCCTCCCTCTCCCTCTTTCTGCTTCCTGGGCACTAAGAGATGAGCAGGTTTCCTCCACAACATGCTTCTGCCATGACACTCTGCCTCACCTCAGGCCCAAAAGTCACATGGCCAGGCAAACATGGACTGAAACTTGAAACCATGGTCCAAAATAAACTTTTCCTCCTTATAAGTCATTCATCTCAGGAATCTTGTCACAGCAATGGAAAGCTAACTAGCACACCACCCCTTGAAGTTTTCTCTCAATATTCTGTTTTTAAGGAGACCAGATTTATAAAAATCCCAGCAATAGGCAAAATCATGAGTATTTTCTCCATCCTAAAATATTCTGGCCTACTTCATCCTCCTTCAATATTTTGCTGAAGTTTTACTTCTTGTTTTATTTTATGAAGGTGGGATTTTGAATAACAACAAAGTACAGGCCAAGAAATATCAGAAAATGATGGTCTAAAAATAGGTCAGAATGATGAACAAACAGCTGTTCAGCAAAGCAAATGTTTGGGGTTTTGTTTTTTTGTTTTGATGCAATGAAACTTAAGCAGGAGCTGATACTGGTGCTAGGCTCTTGCACCTCCAGAACTGTGAGCTAAATAAACCATTGACTACTAAAAGAATACTTAAGAAAAAAAAACCTTTTCTCTTATTAAGTTAAAAAACAAAGCAAACAAACAATCACTATCAAAAGGAAAAATGTTTCTTGGAAATACACCGAGGCATAGAGAAAGAACTGTTATTCTTTTTTGAAGAAGCCTCAGGCTTTGAACAAGGGAGCCCCACATAACTGACTTTAGGGGTGCTCATGGGTAGAACTGGATCCTGCCCTTCATGCTGTCATTGTCAAAGGAGCAGAAACTCTCCTACTCATAACCTCCTTCACCCCACAACACAGGAACCCATCTTTCTTTTTTTAAAGCTAACATCTGGTTCTTGCTGTGTGCCAGACTATGATCTAAGCACCTTTGGTAACATATTTAACCATCTCCACAACCCTATGAAGTGGGAGATTTTATAGTTGGGGAACCCAATGCAGAGAGAAGTTAACTTGCCCAAGGTCACACAGAGATTCCACTAATCTGGGAATCAATTTCAGACACTTTGGCTCCAGAGTATGAGTGCATAACTACACTTAACACTGTTCCCATTTAAAGAAAGGTCTAGAAATGGGTCAGAGACAGTTCAACCAAACTGAGAGTTAGAGCAGAGGCTGGGAAGAGTTAGGGAGAGGGTGGAGAGCTCTTCCATGGTAGCCTCCCAATGGCAAATGAGGAGATCCAAGCACACCCCCAACTCCACACTCTCAGTTCTTCTCTACTTCTCTATTCCATGGCAGACCACACCATGTGATGTTTGTCAGGGTTATGAGTATTGCCAGTCTCCCCCCACTAAGATTTAAGTACTTGAGAATAGCTTTAGTCCACTTTGATCCTGGAAGTATCTCAAGCATCTTGAAATACTGCCTGGCCCATGGTGGACCCTCAGGATTTATTAAATAACACTAATTAAGTATGAGATAAATGGAATGTCTAGTGAGGTATCTGAGAAGATTTAATCCTTCAAAGTGCAATACAAAAGTGTTCAAAACAGCATTTCATGAATCGGTAAGGTAATAGGAGACAAAGAGGACCCTTAGAGTATGAACTAGTCCAGGAGATTGTTACTGTTTTTAACATCCAAAGAACTGTTCTCTGCAGAGCAGGAAGTACAGCCCAGCCTAATGGCCCATGCCTGTAATCCCAGTGACTCTGTAGGCTGAGGCCAGAGGTTCTCAAGTTCAAGGCCAGCCTTGCAACTTAGCAAGGACCTATCTCAAAATAAAAAGGGCTGGGAAAGTGGCTTAGTGGGAGAGAGCTCTTGGGTTCACTCCCCAGTACCACAAAAAAAGTAGGAGGTGCCCTGAATCAAGGGGATACCCTTCTGGTCAAGAGATTATCATGTCAGTAAAATATAACCCAGACTAGACAGAAGTTACCTTGAATGAGACATCTGGTTTCAATTGTCTTTTTCTTCCCAGGTTTATTGTTTTGCTATTTCTCTCCTTTTTTTTTTTTTTTTCTTTTCTTTTAAAAACATCCCTTTCATCCACTTGATTAAGTCATATACTCAGACACTTCATTCTTTTTAATTTCATAATTTTAGAAGGTCGTGCCAGGATTAGAGTTAAACTACATAGTAGTTTAGCTGTGGGTCATCTTCTGTGTGTGTGGGGAAAGGGATCCCTAGGTGAAGTCTGACAGTGTCCGCAATTGGAAGTGAGTGAGGTAATCCCCAGAGAGCACAGGCTGTGGGTCTTTCAGCAGGAGGCCTCCCCCTCCATACTCTGTTGCTTGCCTAAGGCCCCTCCCAGCTAGGCCTGGGCAGCAGCAGTCTATGCTTTTCCATCTGACCCTATTCAAGGATGGGGCTGAACTAGTAGCACTGAATTTTGCAGAAAGTTGCATGAGGGCTGCTGGTGAAGGTTGTTTCTTGTGAGTTTCTGAGATCAGCCCAGGACCTGTGACACTAGAGTTGGGCACTCTCAAAACAGGGCATCTCACACAGACTTCACTACTGTAGATAATTGACCACATGGAGATTTTGAATTAGCCTGAGAATGAATAAGGAAGAGATGTCTTAACATTGTTATTAATAATGCTAATAGCAAAAAGTAATGTGACCTTGCTAGGTCCCCCAAATGTCATGAGCATTTGCATGAATTTAATCTTCCCAACAACCTTGTGAGGAAAGTGCTTATTATTTTCCTTACTTGTAGATGAGGAAAACAGAGAGGTCCAAAATGGGTCAGGATCATGTATCTAGAAAGCAGCAGCAACAGAAAGACAGCCCAGGCTGCTATATGCAGGATCCCAGCTCTCAATCAGAACTTTGTTCCTCTCTGTCAAAACTGCGCACTGATGGGCTGGAGTTGTAGCTCAGTGGTAGAGCACCTGCCTAGCACGTGTGAGGACCTGGGTTTAATCCTCAGCACCACATAAAAATAAATAAATAAAATAAAGATGTTGTGTCTATCTACAACTAAAAAAATTAAAAGAAAAATGCACACTGATAATAAAAATGCCTGCCAAATAGGACCCCAAGTGTTTTGCAGATTCATTCAACCCCCATAAAAACCCTGCAAGGTAACCCTAGTAACCCTAGTAACCCTAGTTGAACCCCAAGGGAAATACCAGACAAACCTACTCTGGGTGACATCCTACAGGATGCCTGGTCATGCTCCCCAAGACTGTCAAGATGTTGGAAAGTAAGCAAAGGTCTGGAAGCTCTCACAGATCATGGGAGACTGCAAATGCCACATGGATTCCTGGTTTCCTAAACACAAAGAAGACATCAGTGGAAAAACTGGGGCCATTCAAATGAAGTCTGGAGTTTTGACAAATGTACCCTGAAGTGAAAGATGTTAACAGTAAAGAAAACTGAACAAGGGAAAGACATATTATCTTAGCAACTTTTCTGTAAATCTAAAAATTGCTCCAAAATAAAAAGTTTATTTATTAAAAACAAAATAAAACCTATAAGGTAGATACTACAATTATTTTACATGGGAGAACTGTAGCTTGAGAGGTTAATCAACCCCTGGTATAATAGCTGTGAATTCCAGTAGACTCTAGGACAGTTTAAACAGGATTGCACGTGATTCGCTTGATCTCTTAGCACCTTTTGTGGCATCCTGTGGGACAACATACCTGGATGAAAGCCAGCAGGTCTGGGACCCAGGTTGTCCCATGTCCTGACACAAAAGCAATATCTTACACTTATTGAATTCTTATGAACTTTATTCTATTTAATCCTCAAAACAACCCTACAAGGGATTACATTTTATAGACAAGGAAACTAAGGTTCAGGGAGGATTAGCAAGTTTCCCAAAATCACACAGTAACAGGAGTTTGAACTTGAACCCAAGTCTATCTAATACCCAAGTGTCAGCATAACCACCCCTAACTACACAACTCTGCTCTGCCTCCATGCTACCCACCCTGGCCTTAAGATGTAATTAATATTAAGCAGTAATTAATATTAAGTATAGATGGGAAATGCATGTTAGATTGAATGGAAACTTTCTTATGCAACTTCACATATATAGGATTGTCATCATGAAACAACTTTATACTCAAAGGAGCTAGTCCTGGTATCTTCAAGTTATCTTTTCTCACTTTTCAAACAGTTGAGATTATTGCTGTTTTTCTTATTGCAGAGTCAATTTTGTTATAGTGCAATGAGTTGAAGGCTGTTCTCTCCTGGGCATTGTAAATACCAGTTGCCATCAAAGGTATCAAAGAATATATACTGTCTGCATTTATGTTGCTGAAATGAGCAGAAAGCACACAACTTCATTTCCAAGTCACAGGATGATTTCATAAAATATATAACTGAGACAGGCTCTCTTAAACTTCATTAGCCCAGTGTTTTGAGAGGGAAAATTCTTTGTAGTTCCACACTGCTTTTGAAACTCGAGGAGCTCAAAATCCCTTATAAACTTAAGACTTTTTTTCTTTTCTTTTCTTCTTTAAACACAATTGTTCTCTTTCTTCTATTATTTGTAAACAAATTGAGGATTATAGAAAGTAACTTCTTTTGCTTTTCCAATTTTATTTTCGAAGGACATTGTTGAAGAGAACAGTCCTTTTTTGTGTGTAAGAGAATACTGTCAGGTTTAGCTATGGTATTTGCGATTGAAGCTGAGGACCTAGTGTTTACTTTCTCCAGCTACCCAGGTGAGACAAACCAGTTATGTTCTTCGTTCAGAGACCTGTTAAATGCAGTCATTTGAACCAGTAAAGAGAACAAAGCAGTAACCTTTGATCTCCCCTCTCGCAGGTCTCTTTGTCCCAGTGCTGGACTGATGCTCAGCCCATGGAAATGTCTTCCATTGGGTCCAAAGTCATCTTGCCTTTGGAAGCTGAACTGCAGCTAAGGGGAGCTGGTTCACTTGGCTACCTTGTGAGCTGCAAAAGTAGAGGCAGAAATATATTCTAGGAATTCCCTGTGAGACATAAAGTCTTATGCTGAAATATTTCAAAAATTTCTTTGGCAAAAGTCTATTTTTCAGTAGTTCTGATTGACAACAACAATAATACTAGTGAGTAGCTAATGTGCATAGAATGCCTCAATGTGCCAGATGTCGTGCTAAATGGTTTTACTCCGATAATCTAATTTACCTGAGATGCTACTACTTATTTGCATTTTATTTATTTATTTATTGCAGTTTTGGGGATTGAACCTAGAGGGTCTCTACTACTGAGCCACACCCCAAACCATTTTTATTTTGAGACAGGTTTTCACTAAATTGCCAAGGCTAGTCTCAAACTTGCAATCCTCCTGCCTCAGCCTCCCTAGTCACTGGGATTACAGGCATGCAAAACTGTGTCCTGCATGAGTTGCAAAATTATCTAAAGGACAGACAAAGGCATTGATCAGCCTGAACTTCAGATGGAATCCACAGGATTTAATTGGATTTCTTAATTTATTTGACTAACATCCTGCCTGCTTTGTGCCAAGCTTTGCACTCAACTACCACGGCTACTATAGAAAAGGATGAAGTTTCTTTGTTACTGTTTAGCCCATTTACTAGTCCAGGGATCCAACACACCTGACAAGTGCTTTATGTCATTCTCTGCAGCTGGGATTTACAGGATCAGCTGGTGAACAAGTCACCACTGGCACTGGATATTATCACTCAGGATTATACAGATCCTTCCACAATTCTGCTAAAACCATTTTCATAATTCATTTTAAATTCTAAATAGACTTGTGGGAAGCCACTTCATGTCACAGAAGTCAAGATAAATGCAGGCTCTGATAGGAGACACTGACATCTTTATCCTCAGGCACCACAATAGTTCTTCTCACGAAAGTTTTTCTGGTGGCAAAAGCCACCTGTGGTTCTGAGGATGCCAGCGAGCAGAAGGAAAGCCAGAGTTCACCTGAACTCAAGTCTGAGCTCCTAGGAGTGGACTTTCTTCTTCCATAGGTTGGTGACCTGAGAGCAGCCAGAGAACTCCACTCTCGGTTGCCCTGAGCATCGATGGCTCTCATTTGGAGAGGAAGTATATGGCAGAACCATATGGGACACTTCCTGAAAATGCAACCACACCTGGAGATTTGGGTTCAGTAGGAGATTTGGGTTCTGTGTCCCTGCAGTGGAGCACAGAAATGTCTGGAAAAACTCACCACAGGTCATTCTTATAAAGTCCTCTCCTTGCGTGGTCCTCCCACTATACGTGAAGATCAGACCTTGGCTGCACACTAGAATCATCTGGGGCAGAGGGGAGGGAGAGTTTAAAAGATCCTGGTGCCCAACTTGGATCTCAGATCAATTAAATTGGACTTGAGGGAAGCCAGGCATGTGTGGCTTAAGCTTCCAAGTGATTTCAGTGCATAACCAATGTTGAAACTCCAGGCCTGCAATTCTTTATATCAGGGTTCTCTAAAAAGTGAACACTCCACATGGGGATCTTGATACAGTGCAGCTTCTGATTCAGCAGGCCTGGGGTAGAGTCCAGAGATACTGCATTTCTAATAAGCTTTCAGGTGATGTTGGTCATGGACCACACTTTGGTAGAAAGGCATTAAATGATTCTAATTAGTGTGCTCTCCACAGCCCTAGCGTTAGCACTTTTGAGTTTAACCTTGTCAAATACGAATTTGAGATAAACCAGTAATTTTTCCATATAAGGCTGCCACATATATTACATGAGACTTACTTAAATTACAAAATTATGTGTTGCTTAGGCGAAATTCAAATTTAACTAGATGTTCTATTTTTTTCTTTTCTTTTTGCTTTTTTATTGGCTTTGTTGTTGTTATTTTGTTGCTAAACATGGCAACACATTTCTTAATTTCTCCACTTGTTTTTTTGTTGTTGTGTTATTTTTGTTTTTGAAGAGGAGGTTTATTTTGGCTCACAATTTCAGAGGTTCAGTACATAGTGGGTTGACTCCATGGTACAAGGCCCAAGGTAAGGCAGAAAATCATGGTGGCAGGGCATGTTGGAGGGCACTCCCCAGCTCAAGGTGGCCAGGAGGCAGGAGTCCTCTGCTTTTGTTTGTTTGTTTGTTTGTCTGTTTTTCTTCTTTCTTTCTTTCTTTCTTTTTCTTCCCAGAGAGTAAACCCAGGGGCACTTATCTACTGGGCTACATCCCTAGTTTTCCTTCCTTCCTCCCTTCCCTCCCTCCCGACCTCCCTTCTTCCCTTCCTTCCTTTCTTCCTTCCTTTTCTTTTTATTTTGAGACAGGATCTCACACAGTTACTGACGGTCTCTCTCAATTGCTCAGACTGGTCTCAAACTTGCAATCCTCCTGCTTCAGTCTCCCCGGGTGCTAGGATTACAGATGTGGGCCACCATGTCTGGCTTCTCTGCTTCTTTGGATGACAAAGTGTTGCAGGACCAAAGTACTGAACGCGAAGTTTCTTTATAGGACATGGATGCCTGAGACTATGGTGCATGCCCTGGAACCATGGACACACACACGCCTGTGCACACACATGATGTGTGTAAGGGAACCTGGCACCACAGCTCATCCATGGACCTTCTAGTGGTCCAAGAACCTGGTGAGAAAGCCCATATCACCCTCTTGCTCAGCAGAGAAAGGATTGTTTCCAATTGCCTGTTTCCCAAAAAGAGTTCTGTGGGTCATTAGTTTCACATTGCATTTACAGATTTCTCATGGAACAAAAGTGTTTTGTGGGGAGAAAAATGAAAACTTCTGGATTAAACAAAATTAGACATTTTTCTTTCTTGCAAAACCTTGTAAGTATTTAATGTTATTATCCTTTGGGATTCTCCTTACAGGAGATAAAGTGTCTAATACTACCAAATTTACATGGTTGAATATCTTTTTCCTTAAAATACCTCCTAGGGTTTGTGTTCACTGAACACCCTTTAACGAATGTTGCCTAATTAACTCTGTTTTCTTGCTTTTCTTCTTAGCATAAAAAGAATAAATTTCCATTATAGAAAATCTGGTAAGTACAGAAAAATGCAATAAGAAAATGTTACTCATAATCTTACCACCCAGAAATAGCTACCTTTAACATTTTAGCCTATTATCTTCTAAACTATGAAGGTTGGTGGCTCAAGAAATGAAGTTCTCAGGAGTAAAATATGATTTTTGAGTGTAAGAAGGGAATCTTGATGAGCTGGGAGAGAGGGTAAGGTAAGAAAAGGTCTATTTGAATGCTAATGCAATAAGAAGGCAGGTTCTGGAGATCATTTTTCATTTTATCATCTCTTATTGTAGATAAGAGAACATATCATTAGACTTCTACATATCTATTCTAGGTTAAATTTCTGATTAACACCAGGTGTGGTGGCACGTGCACATAATCCTGGAGGCTTGAGAAACTGAGGCAGGAGGATTACCAGACTCAGCAATTTAGCAAGATCCTCAGCATCTTAGTGAGACCCTTTCTCTAAATAAAAAATAAAAAAGGACTGGGGATGTAGCTCACTGGTAAAGCGCCCCTGGTTTCAATTCTTGGTATACACGCATACACACACACACACACACACACACACACAAACCTAATTAACGTGCTTCCCAGTTAGCGCAGAGATAGCCCTATAACTCCAGCTAGATCCTTATTTCTTGCATTCACTTCATCAGATTATTTATTTATTTATTTATTTTAATACTGGGGATGGAACTTCAGGCCTGGTGCCTGGTAAGCAAGTGCTCTGCTACTGAACTATGTCTCCAACCCCTACTTCACTTGATCTTGAAGTCAAAGAGTGGGTGCAGACAGTTGAGTGTTTGGCTATCATCTTTGAAACAGAGTTTTATTCTCCACCATTCACAAAGTCAAATGTGCTTACATCCTTCCATCATCAACATGCAAAATAAAGAAATAGCTAACATGCTGACAGCCCTTGTCCACCAAGCACATTCATAAAGGTGGCATTGCTGGAGGCCAGCAGCCACCTTGGGAGGGGCAGGAATGTTGGTAGGTATTTTTGCCTTTTTTAAAGATGTTTGTTTACTCAAGTTAGTAAGTGGCAGAGCATGAAGCAGAACTAATGTCTTTGGACTCTACTTTCTGTGCTGGATAAAACAGCCAAGAAAACAAATTATGTGCCACATTTGATTTTCCAAAGACTTCAATAGCTTTATGGTTTCATGGGAAACATTTTTTGAGGTTGGTAAGCATAGACATTCCTTAAGCATGGAATTTATTTAAAAAAGAATCTCATATCTCATTCTTCTGCTATACTCTGGGCCCCACCACATGAGTGCTTCAAAATTAATAATGTGTTCTTAATGCTGTGAGCACAAACTTGAACTAAATCGTGAAACCTCCACTCAATAGATATTTCATGGGCAGTTTTCTGGGCTCTGCAGAAGGTGCATGTGCAGGTAGTCTGATCATGGTCATGCAGTTAGAGCAGGTTCCCCAGCATCTGCCCATTCTTTTTTCCTTTTTGAAATTGACACATAATAATTGTACATATCTATATGGTAAAACCTACTCATTCCTTTGAGGCAAATCCTGAACACAGTGGTATTTTGTTTTCTTTTCTTTTCTGACAGTTTTTCCATCTTGAAAAATAGTTTTAGGGTCCTGTGATGTAGCTCAGTGGTAGAGTGCTTGCCTAGCATACATGAGGCCCTGGATTCAATCCTCCATACTGCAATGAAAAAAATAGAAAGAAACATAGTTTTAAAGAATTATCTCCAGTGAGCAAAGCATAATAATATTCATTCCGTCATTTAGTCAGATATTTACTGAGCACCTACTCTCTGCCAAGCAGCTGGAAAACAGTAAGAAATTAGAGAAGATGTCGGAACTTAAGACCATTCTAAAGAAACAAACAGGAGAATTTTGGGAGACACACAATGGAATACATGAAATAGTGCAATTTGATGAGATAGGAAGACCTGAAACAGGATGAGGACTGAGAGCCAGGGGGTTGCTTTAGGTTGGTGTCAGATATGGCCTTCTGAGGAGCTAGTATTTGAGATGTTCTCAAATTGCCATAAATCTAGTTTGTTCTAATGGAACACTTAATCCAAATGTTTCTGCTTAATACAGTCTCATGCTTTGCTTTAATATTTCCAAATATTTGAAATTTTCTCCTTTTGGAGAGATTTCTATGTGAACATTTATTTCTATATGAATTTGGTACTTAAAAGGCAGGGTGGTAAGATTTATAATCCCAGCTACTCAGAAGACTGAGCAAGAAGAATCATGAGTTCAATGCCAGCCTGGACAACTTTGTTAGACTCTGTCATAAAATAATAAAATAAAATAAAATAAAATAAAATAAAATAAAATAAAATAAAATAAAATAAAATAAAATAGAGCTGGGGGTATAGCTCAGTGTTAGAGTGCTTGCTTGTGTGGTATGCACAGGTTTTGGGCTCAATTCCCAATATAAAAAGAGAGAGAGAGATCGATCTAGGTATAGATGAAATAAGTATCTGTTCTTTTTCTTTTCAGAATGACTGTATCAGCTGCATCAAGAGACTGGTCTTAGCCAGGCACAGTGGCACACACCTATAATCACAGGTTGAAGCAGGAGAATCACAAGTTCAAGGTCAGCCTCAGTAATTTAGTGAGGCCCTAAGCAACTCAAGACTCTATCTCAAAAAAAAAAAAAAAAAAAAA